>VZTR01013037.1:306263-428848 GCA_013400775.1 Chaetops frenatus | reverse complement strand
CGGGGAGCGGTGTGTGGCGGGGAGGTTCCGTTCGGTCCCGGCCCCCCCGCTGAGGGTTCTTAGCGGAGCCCCAGGTGCGGGGGTTCGAACCTGCCCCGGCCGGACGGGGGTGCCCGGTGTCGGCAGCCGGGGTGATTGTGGGGCTGGTGAAGGAGCAGCGGGGTGGTCGGCAGTCTCCTGTGTCCGAGTTTGCAGGCACGGTTTGTCCGTAAGGAAATCACCCTGGCAGAATTACCACTAAAGAGCCCTCAGGGTGCCCAGCCTCCTGTTAACCCCTTCTGCGGAGGAGGGTGCGTTAAGCATCAGGCCGTCTTCCCTCGTGAGCTTTCATAAAAGTTTGCAAGTGGTTTTTGTGTGCATCTGACTCGAAGTTATGAATGGTTTATTGGAATTGTAGGAGCAGGAAATCGAATTGTTTCTGCTGTTGTTGTTAACTTTGTACTTTAGTACTTGCACTGAATCACAGTAACTTAATCCCATGAAATACATTTTTGTCTCTATATATTTATTTCATCAGGGTTGTGTATTATCTGATCATGCAGTCTTATGATCCTAGCATTTACAATAGTCTGTTTCCATTCCCTGAATATTTACAGAATGCTCCCCTCTTTTATTTTTTTCCCCCACTACTGTGAAGCTTGTTGAAGTTTTCTGCAGTGTTTCTGATTGCAAGCTATAAATTTTATGCTGTTCATCATATGGGGCCATAAACCGTTCTGTGAGGCGTGAACCCTGGCAATACCACACAAACCAAAGATGCTTTTTCACTGGAGCTAATTCCAGTTTGGTTTGGGGATGTTACATGCATAGAAATCTTGAGGTGTGATCCATGCACCTCAAGACCTCGTGTCATGCAGGTTTGTGCCATAAAAGGCTTCCTGCTGAAGGTGTTGTCCAGCTCTCAGCCTGAGCATAACCTCTGTTACCTTGAATATCCCCAGCTGATGAGTTTGCTGCAGTGAGACATTTGAAAGGAGGCAAGTTTCCAGGTTAGCAGCCTCCTACTTCATTCAGTTATCAGTCTGTAAACCAAGATACTCTAATGGACCTCATATCAAAGCAATAGCCTTAACAGTAGAGTTTCTGTCAGAACAGATGAAATCCTTTATGTTTTTGTACATGACTAAGTAGGGCAGAGTGAATTAGCTATACTACTAGGGCAAATTATTTGTTGGTCCAAAGCAAACTACAGAAAGTGAGAAAACAAACCAATTTTGCAACCTGGTGGAGTAAGCTGATGAAATCTGTTCTGATTTTCCAGTTGGTCTAAATGTCCTGCCTCTACTCTGGTTTTCAGGATTGCATTAGCAATACAAACCAGGTGGTGAATTCAGACAGCTGGGTAGCAGTAGCTTGACATGACTCCATGTGTATGAGAGCATTGGAAAAATGGCTGGGTTAGTCCTTGGAGGAATATCTAGAATTTCTCTTCTGTTGCTCTTTTAATGATGGCAGGTACATCTACGAAAGAAGGAACAGATGGAAGGGATTAGAAATCAACTGTGTTCTAGCAGAAAGGGGTTTTTTTTAATCTTCTTTGAAACATGTGAAACCTGTCACTCTGCAGCAAGGTTCTAGAGAGATGACTGACTGTTCATCAAATTAGATGTGGCAATTTACATGTTTCCATGATGGACTTATAACCCAAGATGTTATAACATGCATTTTTGGGCTCGTTCATTATGTTTAGAGATGTATTTTAGTCTAATCAAATAATAGTGATGATTGTTGTTAATAGTTGTAAACCACCTTGTCCTGTGATAGCCTCCTGCAAAATAGCTCAATTTTTGATAGATACTTCATGGATTCAGGTCACTCCATGTAACTTTTATACAGGAATTTTATCTATCCTTAAAATCTAGTTAAAGTGGTGATATTTCGTTTACTGCTGCAAATAGTGAAAACAAATGTAAAATCTAAATGGGGTACCTTTTTGTTTACTAAATTGTACATACATGATTTCGTAGAATGAAAGAACTTTTGATGTAAAGGCTCCATCATAAACTCCTAAAATACTGATTTTTATTCCAAAGTATTGGAATAGATTGGCTAGTTAAGTAATTCTTGAATAACGGTCTACTTTAGGCTGATTTCCTGGCCTCTTGTTTACCCAAGAGCTGTGCTTTGTAGTTTCAACCTTAGGGGGAAATTGGCACTTAGGTTTACCTTGTGGTATTTGTACCTAGAGGCTTCGAGGAGGCACAGGGTTTGGTTGTGTTGAGCGACATGCAGTGCTTCCCCTCCATCTGACCATGGCCTGTATTGTACTGACAAGCCCTCTGTCTTCCAAAGATATCCACCTAGTTGAAAAAAACATGTTTTGATTTATGGGGTTTGTGGTCTGAAGAATGATCAGCTTTTCTGATATGTTGACCTATGCATTAGTTGGAAACAGGCATGCAGTTGCTCCATTAAATAAGAAGTGCCCTGGAGTGATATGTATTTGTGTGGTTTGGTTGTTGGACAGCTTATTTTAATCTTTGAGCTATATCTAGTTAAAATGTTGTATTTGAAATTTAGTAAATGTATGCTATACCTTCTGGAGCCCTTATACTTTGTCAGCTTGATAAATTAACTTTGACACACTGAATATTTTTCACCAGCTAACGTAGCTGTTAGTTAAGTTAAATAAAGGAGAAGAGCCCACATGCTCTCTCCATGCATACAGCTGGACATTTCTGTTAAATTTTTCAACAAAAATGAAATTTTGATTGGTTCTTAAAGCTTCATGAATACACTAATTGGTGAATCATCTAATGTGCAGTTTAGTTTCAGGAAATATGAAATGGCTCACTAACTTTGTAGTTACAAGATTATGCAGACCTTCTGAAAAATCTCAGTAAGAAAATGTGTGCAGTGGTGGTGGTTGATATTTTTGGCTGTGAGAGAGGTTGGCTAAAACTCAATGCAGTTATGCATAGTCTGCACTAGTTTATATGGTAGGAACTCACTTGAAGAATTATCTGGAAGGAAGAAAGAATAATTTTACAGGTTTATCTGCTCTTGGGACCCTATCCAGATTTTGCTGAAGAAGTTTGCAGTCAGGAACCTTTTCTGGCTCTGTAACAGGTCCTGAATGTAGCTGCTTTTCACCCTGTGCTTTTACAGTGCCGTGGTTGTTGAATTCTTTAGCCTTAATGTTGGACAGCTGCAAAACATTTAAAGCCTATCTTTGAAAGATTGGGATAAGAAGGAGGGGAGATGGAGGCTGGCCCAGATAAGTAATACTTCTTGAGGACTCTGAAGTATTTTCTTCATGTAGCAGTATATACAGTCTGTTCAGGGCTAGCTGGAGACTACTTGATTATGTACTGCATTATTAACTGAAGTATTCAAATCAGTACTCCTTTCTTGTGAAAGTTTGAGTCTTTACAGTAGTTAAAGAATCAAAGAGGTCAGGAGTTTGATTTTCTTTTTGCTGCAGCAGAATAAGAGCAATTTCAGTGCAGTGCATAACTACTCTGTGTAAACTCAAGATTTTTATAACAAATATTTTTGCTGCTATTGAAGATGAATGGAGCATTCCTTAAGATACTGTTGCATTGCAATACATACTGCAGTACTTATGGTGAGCACCAATTTCTTAGAGACATAAATTTTACAGTGTTTATAAGTGCTTCAGTGATTTCTGACTGGAGCACATTTACAGAGGTGAAATTTGAAGTACTGCTTAAAAATGTAAGTAGGGTAAGAACAATCAAAAATAGTTTTTCTGCAGTACTAAACCTGATAATATTTTTGTTCCTCTTCAGCAGAATGAATTCTGATAGTAATTTAACAGTCAGCCTGGCTCCCAAATGAAATAACTTGGGCCTCGTTTCTCAAGACTCAAATGTCAGTCACAGGATTAAGAATTGTAATTCTGGGATAAAAAATGTCTGGCACTTACTACTACCTAATATTCCCATTAGGCTAGTAGAGATGCAAGGACTGCAGTTGAATGAATTAGGCTTGATCAAGACTGTCATAAAAACTGACCAAGATAATCTCTTAGACTTTTTGGCCTCTAATAACAAAAATTTAGCTCGTAGTGGTTCTTTGTACCAGTTTGACTTAATTTTCTTCATGGAACTTGCCTAGCTAAGGATGAACGTGTTTAATGGGGTAGACCTTGTTTCTTGAAAAGAATTTGAAAAGGAAACTTCTATCTCCAAGATGTCTCTTAACTTCTGATACTTGCAATTTCATCTGCTTGGGTACATCTGTTTTTATGTCAAACTATATACTCTGCCTCTGTACCTTGGGTTTTTGATTTTGCAGTAAGCTGTGTGCAGCACTGTTTGATTTACTGACTGATTTGCTTGTGGAAAAGGTACCTATTACTAAACTTTGGTTTTGGGGACCTTTTATGTTTGGCATCTGTGAAGATGTTTTAATCATTCCACTGGTGCACTAACTCATCATAACTCATCAATTTTATCAAAGTAAGTTTTCAATAAGTTTAAATTTGTATTGAGTTGTGTCTTGCAGTGTTTTTGACTTGGTAGATATGATTTCTCGTTTGTTGGTCATATTCATGGCTTGGAAGAGGAAGGTAACAATGTATTTTTAAGCTGTCAGACAGTTGTGGTAGTAAAATTATTAACAGTTAAGATTGGGAGGTCTGGCTAAGGGGTTATCTTTACTCAAAGAACATTCCTTTCAACCAAAAGCTGTCAGTCTGATTGTTTCCAGCTTTGCATCTCAGATAGGATAATACCAGGCCATCCCTGTAGGGTCCATCAAGAGTCATCTCCATATTGTCACATTATTTACTGCCTGAATCCACATTTAGAATTGTGGCTGTTTAGCAACATACTTAAGGAGTCCATCCATCCCAGGGGAGAGTACCTGTCTTTGTTAACACTGATATGATTGCTTTTCCTTGCCTTTTTTCTGAAACAGTATATGGTTTTGGTCTCTGCAATCGCTTGGCAGAGAACCAGGAAAGATGCTATTGTTGTTCAGTCACTGTGATCATAGTTAATAAAGCTTCTGTTTGACCTGTCTTAAGTTGTGCTTGTGTTATCACACATTTGAAGTCCCCAGATTCTCTGACACAGTTTCTCTATTTTTATTCAACTGGGTCATTTAATCCACACTGTTCCAATTTCTTTTTTTCTCTGGGTTAGTTGGTAGTGGGCTGGTAGTCACCCACCAACTCGGGGGTGTGTGACAGTACATGGGAGTACAGAGGAGTTATATATCAGGTGTTACGTTGTCCCTTCAGACTGCAGTGACTTGTTCTCTCTTAACTCTGTCTCATCCAGCCTCTTAATGTAAGAAAAGTTTCTTGAATCCAGTGAGCGAAGTTTCTGCTGCCAAGATCTTACTGGGTATTTTGGCAGGTTCTTGCCAGCCGTTTAACTCATTTGGACATTTGACATGATTTAAAACTTTGGCAACAAACCTGATGTGTTTGATTTTTGCTTTAATTTTATTTGTTCGTAGTACATTGAGACTTTAATGCAGATTGTCACAATGATGGTAGATGGGAGTATGAATCAGATTTAAAGTTTCAGTATCAAACCAGCTTTATCTTCAAAAAAATGTGCGTGGTTTATCCACTGAAGAAATTCCTTATGTTTGTTGTTCTTAAGATCTGGACAGCTTATTTATGGAAGCAAGAACTTTGACAATAGGAGCTCTGGTTCTTACCGATGTAAAACAGATTATGTGTCATAATTTAGATTTAAATTATGAGATTGAAATTGCTGATTGTGTAGTGTATCTTGGAGAATGCAAAAGTACTACTTCTGGGTTTAAAAACCCTGAACTGCAGAGTACTGACTCTGGAAGAGGATATCAGGAATGTGTTAATAAATAGTTCACCTGTTCTTGTATTCTCTGCTGAGCAGCATGTATTGGCCAGATGGTTTTTTATTAGGTGTACCCTGTGATGATCAGGGCTATTCCCATTACTGTATTTCAGGAGTGTGTCCTCTGCCTGTTAGTATTTGCTGACATGACTAGCATATAGCCTGGTTTGGCAATTGGCGAATTCTGTCCCATCCTGGATTATAATGTTGTAATTGTTGGTTTCTTTCCATAACTTAGTTCTCTTTAGTTGAGAACATTTGAAAATGTCTTTTTCAGAAAATTTGGCTTTATACTTGATACTTAGCTTAATGTGCACTGATAAAGTTGTAGAAATACTGATTGTTATTATTTTTAACCCCTATTCACTAAATCTATTTGAGAAAGAAAATTCATTTCTTGTTCTTTATGAGAAAGATAACTAAGCAATTAGTCTTCCAGTATGACAATTCCAACATAAATTCACTTAGGTCTTGTGTGGTGCTTTCATGTCTCAGTTAAATTATTTCTGAGTTCAGTTAATCCACAGAGTAGTCCGTATTGTAGAGGTATTTTTATTGAATTGTATTCTGGCAATATTTATTTTAATAAATACCCAGACTCTTTCAGATTGACCTCCTGATCTCCTGTTTCACTTTACTGGAACTAAAAAGATAAAATCTGGGGATCAGTCAGAAGTTTTAATTTTCATAATACTGAAATAGTTGTGCTGTGAGAAGTGAGAAAGCTGTTATGCCTCAAGAGTCTGTTTTGCCCAGTATCAATTCTCATGAGCAGATGATACAGTTTTGTACTCTCAAATTCCTTGGGGTCTGAAGCATTTGTTAGAGGATTTAACATTTTTGTTGGTAGAATTGTTAGTCTCCATGTGCATACAACATGGTTTTGTTCTCTCAAACTCCCTTAGGAATAAAGTGTCTGGTAAAGGATTTTCAGTGGTTTTGTCAGAATGATTGTGACTAACATTCAAAACTATCAAGTAATTGCACTCATCTGTAGCTCAGAGTTGCTTCCTGGGTGACTGATGACCACTACATTGAATAAATTTTCTGTTTTGTTATTTGTCCAGCAGTTGTGAGCAGAATAAATGAGGTTTGGTGCCTTAAGGTCCAGACCAGTAGAGCAACTGGTGTCTGAAATAGTAGTAGGCATCTTGTATCTTAGATCAAAGTTTGGGCTTATATTCAGTATGGCACTAGTTTTGGAGAAACATTGTGTTCTATAGTTCTGTATAATGCAAGAGAAACTGACTTTTTGTTGTTACACTTGCTTTCAGGTCAGAAGCTGGTTTCTAGGAGCTAACTCTTAAGCAGCCTGAAAATTTGAATTGTTCTTGCTTTGAGTGTTGATTGGTTTGTCCCTTCCTCACATTTGATGATCACTGTTGTATTTTTTGGTGGCTGATGTTTAAGCTTTTTTCACAACTAGTTTTGATCAGGATTTTAAGAATTGAAAAAAATAGCAATGTACCATTAATTGTCAGTTTGACGGTACCTATATTTAAATATATTTGGAAATCCTTGTTGATAATGAACTCTGTAGGAACAATAGATAGCAGTAACTGCAAATCTTCAGCTTACTTTGTAAGTGGTTTTTAAGATAGAAATTATTTCAGTTTTAGTCCTGTAAGTTCTTGCTTACAGGCTGAAAAATTATCACATTATGAAACTGCTTTTTTTTTTTCAGTTATGCAAATAATTCAGTAGAAGCAAAAATTGCAGAATGTCTACGTGGCCCATGAATTCTATATTTTTTAAACTTTAGTCAAATATGAAACAATCATCAGTTTTACACCCTGATAAGCCAGTTGTCTCAATACTAGTAAAGTTAACATGGCATACGAATCGTATATCTGTGAATGGTTGAGGAATATGTGATCCTTGTAATTGTTTTAAAGCCTGTAAGAAGTGAAAAGAATCTTGATTTGACAGTTTCATTGACAGTGGCATGTGTCATTTCACACAAGTTTCCTAGTGGGACACCTGCAGTGGTGTCTTCTGTTTTCCTGAGAAATACAGAGACATTATGATTTTTGGTACTTTATTCTTAATTGCAGAGAGCAGTAAGTAAAACAAACCTGAAAACTGTGGAGAAAAGAGTATAATATTATATAAGGAGATATAATACCATACAGTTACAGTTTATGATTTGTTCTTTGCTATGAAATTTCATGGGGTCATATTTCTCCTTTTTAATATTAATGCTTAGTTTGACAGAAGTTTGATACTGCAAAGTTGAGCAAAGCAGAAATTTTGCCCTTTTTGTTATGTAGTACAAATCTAGAATGAGAATGTTCAGGGTCCATCCATTCTCAATTTTTCCCTGTAAACTCACTGCTTGTATCTCATTTTCTGGGTTCTCACAAATGCTGGGCTTGGTTTCTTCTTCTACTCATAGCCTTGCTTTTCTTTGTACTACTAAGTTATAGCTCAAATGCCAGAAAATCTACTTTGCAATTTAATTTTGGCTGACTTGAAGAGGGTCAGTAATTATAGTTACTGTTTCCAGAAAGCTGAGTTTTTCCAGAAGTCTTTTTATGAAGAATGTGACTGTGGATTAATTGAACATAAAAATGAGTCAAAAACTTTTTTCTCCCAAAGGCAAATATAGGAGTAGGTGCTAGTAAGGTTTTCAAAACTGTGTTACCTAGGTAATTTGTAGATGTAGTGCAAGCTGTTGCCCAAAGAAGTATAAAAGTGATTTAATATAGTGAGGAAGTTACTGAAGTACAGCTTACCTGTAAAATAGATAGCAATTCTCTGCAGTTTTTTAGTTTTCACTCTTACAAGCAAATTGATGTTGAGATATTTTTAAAACCTACTGCCTCCAAGCTTCCTGTCAACAGTAAGGTCGTCATCTCTAAAGCATGGTGCCTTCTCTTTTTTCAAGTTATTCTGAATTCAGAGGACAATAAGTTAGCAGTTGTTGATTTAAGAATATGCTGACATCATGGATGACATACCTAACAGAAGTTCTTCTCTTCTGGCTTGCTTGTTTATGTGCCTTCCTTTAGCATCTGGAAGGGCTGAAGAGGCAACAGTGGTGCTCTGAGGCAGCAGGATGACGTACTTTAGTCATTCAATAGCGTGTGAGAGTACTCAGCTGATGCCTCTCTTCTGAAGGATGTTTAGTTCTGCGGTTTCATTAATCACTAAGTTTTCCTAATGCTCAGGATGCACTTTTCTTTAATAAAAACATCATAGTATTGCTATCAGGAATGATCTGAAGGGAAGCATTTTGCAAACATAGCAGAGTTTGTTGTTAGCATGGAAAAATAGTCTTGGTCTTTGCTATTGGAAACCCTTGCGATTTGTATATAGGAACTGCATTACAGATACAGCTACATATGAAAATATTCTGGTCTTTGATTTTGGACAGTGATGAAAGCCAAATCTGGAAAAGAATGTCAGTGTACAAAGGTAAGTCTCTATTACAAAATCTTACTAGGTGGTCCTACCAGTACAGCACCATTTGCAAATCCCTTAGGTGTAGCTAAATCCAGTGCTCCTAATCTTAGTTTCCTACTCATTTAGCTTTGCACATGTGTTTTGTCTTTTTACTAATTTTGGAGTTGAACCATGTATTTAGCTGTAATGGGAAGTGATGCCTCTGTGCAGGAGCTGAGCCTGGGGCTCAAATAAATATGTCTAGAAAGTTGCTACGCAAAAGGCTTTGCACAAGCATCCTTGGTGTGCAGGAGTCAAGTAGATAGGGGTAAACTGCGTATTCATGCACTCTGCTGGTTGTATGGGTGTAGCCAGAAAGAAGACAGATTTGAGCCTCCTTGATGAGGAGCAGCAGCAAAGGAATGTATTATGAAGTGAGAGTAGTGGAGTTCTGTGTCATCCCTGCAACTTGGCAGTGTGTTGGCAGGAGTACAACCATAGGTGCTGTGGTGCCAAACTTGTGTGCCATCCCTGGGCTGCAATGTAGTGCCAGCCTGGTAAAAGAATTTTTTCTGCTTTTGCATCTTTCCCTTCTCATCAGGTAGAAAGGACATGTGACCATGGAAATCTGTTGTGGGAATATTTTAAGTCCTTGCATGCAGAGGAGAGCAACAAAGCTGGTGCAAGGCCTGGAAGCAATGTCCTGTGAGGAGCAGCCAAGAGCTTTGGGCTTGTCTGGTTTGGAGGAAAGGAGGCTGAGCATGACCTCATTACTCTCTACAGCTCCCTGGGGAGGGGAAGTAGAGAGAGAGAGAGATGCTGAGCTTTTCTCAGTAGGATCCAGAGACAGGATGCATGGGAATGGTTGAAAACTGCTCCAGGGCAGGTTCAGACTGAACATTGGGAAGCATTTCTTCAAACACTGGAACAGGCACCCTAGGGAAGTGGTCAATGTCCCAAGCCTGTTAGTGTTTCAGAGGCATTGGGACAATACCCTTAAAATGTGCTTTAACTTGGTTAGCCCAGAATTGGTCAGGCAGTTGGACCAGGTGATTATTGTAGGTCCCTCTCAACTGAAATATTCTATTCTAGAGAACAAACAAGCTAAAAAAAACCAACCCAACAACAAAAAACCCCTGTAATTAGACAAAGGTAACTTTGTACCAAGTGTAGCTGTATTCAAAAGTATTCCATTTTTTAGGCTTGAGTGCATATAGTGCTCACGCTATGATAATTCAAATAGCTTACAATTGCCCAATGGGAGTTGAACAAGGGTAACTGGATGTAAAGAGTTAATGGCCATGGCTGTTTCTAGTTTTATTTATATATCATTTGAATTTAAATGGAATGTTCAGAACTGCTTGTAAGAGAATCAGAAGAATGAAGAAAAAAACTCTCCTGGTTATATTTTCTTATAGTTGAGGTGGGGTTTTTCCCCTCTGAGGACTCTTTGAGGGGTCTTGTCCTTATGGACTTTATCTCCTGCTTACTGTAACCCTAAAATTCCTCTATTTTCAGCATTAACTTAAGAGAATATTGTCTTTGTGTATGCCCATTTTAGCTTCAGAGTTTTTGGAGAAAACAAGATGACATCAAGTGTTAATGTTACCTGATCTCAGTGAGTAAACAAGTGATTGGAACTTTTTAGGAAGGAAGATAGTGTTATGTTTTATTTGTATTTGCTGGCTCCATCCTGTGCTGTCATTTCACTGAACCTGACGTTGGTCATTACACAGATAACTCTGAGAGTGTCTAGCTGTTCACCCAGCAGTTTGCAAAGTCAGAATGGACAAATTGAATGGTTTGATTTTGCATCATTGACAAAGCATCCTATTTTGTTATGCAGCTGTAAACTTCTGTAACAAAGAGCATTGCTGCTTAAGTGAAAATGGGAGTTCACACAGGTCATTGTTCCCGCTGGTGTTCTTCCTTCATCCACAGATAATAGGAAGTGTTGGAAAAATTTTAAGAGATGGTATATTCAATCATTTCTAAATTTCCTGATCTCTGATCTCCTGGACGGAAATACTTTAGACCTTTTCTTCGCCTTGAGTTTAATTTTGTTTAAAGCTTTTTGCCAAAATTCTTCATCTCTTTTCAAAAACAGAACTAGAATAATTGTGCCATTTTTTTAATGTCAGTCTCTACTTTGAAATATTGTAGTGCACCTCTGAACTGGAACATCTACATGAAATTTGTCAGTGGGCAGCCTCTGGCTGAGCAGTATTGTTTTAATTTTACATGAAAATCTGTCAAAATTGAGCCAATTCTCTTCTTGAAAATTTCTTATCTGGACANAGCAGGATTTTTCTTTCAAGTACTTTTCTGGACTGCAATAAGCTGTGCAGAGTATGGGGGCCAGAATTGTCCCAAGTTAATTGGAGGATTGAGGGGGGTCCTATGGCACAAAGCCAACTGGGAAATCTCTGAGGCAGCCCTGACAGTATCAGAGCCAGAGTCATGCACTTGTTCCTCCTCCTTTCCTGTCCCATCAGCTCTGCAATATCTCCAGACTCCCACCAACACCAGTATTTTGACTATGACTTTGACTGTGTTAAAACTTCTTTTTAGAGAAGTTGAGGTATCCATACTGGGCTAAAGTTTGGCTTCTTCTGTATCTGAATACATTTGTTACTTCTGAGCGTAGCAAGGTTTTCACTGAAAACACTCGTGTAACTGTGGTTATAGGGAGGGTGCTCAGTCACTTCATGGAAGCAAGGTATATGCATTTGGTCAGGACTGATTGCTGTCACAGGCAAAAAAAGCTCCATGTGATTCTTCAGACCTTCACAGGTAAAATCTCAAAAGACCACTGGGCCAATGAACCTAAAGGTATTTTTCTTTAGGAGTTCTAAACTTGACTAAGTTTAGCTGAACTTCTCGAAGAGTAGCAGAAGATACTCCCCACAAAGGCTGCACTTCCTGAATTTATAAAATGAGGAGGTGGCTTTTTAAAGATGGCCAAAATGTAACTTTTTGACATTTTTCCTATAATGACTTAGAAAAACTATTTTAGTAGCTACCAAACCCATGAAATTCTGACCAAATCAGAAAGCTACAGAAAGTGATTGAATGTGTCTGATGATGGGGAAGCATTAGGTGATAGTAGTAAATAAATTATTTTTTAAAAAGGAAAAAGAATAAGAAGTTTTTAGAAGCATGTCCCTCATATTTGGAGAAGACCTAGGGGCCACCAAGCAGACTGACTTTCTTTGCTGTTTTTAAGGTGGCTAGTTTAAACTTGGAGAAAGGTGGCCTTGTGTGTTGACACAGTTCAGCTGAAAGTTTCCTTTTTAAAATGCATTTCCCCTGTAGCAAGATCCATGTCAATTATGTAGACACCTGCAGCTGTGTGAGAGAACTTGCCCTGAGTTTCATTGCAGTGCTTTCTCTGAACTAACAGCACAGCCCACTGTGGCAGTGTGAACTTCTCAGGAAGTTGGTACCTGGTGGATAGGGTGTTTCTTTTCCCTGTTCATTCAGTATAGGAGCAAACAGATTTTGCTGAAAGAATGTTCCAGTCTGACTGCTTATCATAACTCTTATGAAAATAAATAATTTTTCCTCAAATCATGACAGACTTTAAATTACCTACAGGTTAGTTTTGTATGTCTGTGTGCCACTGGTGCCAGTACAATCAGAACTTTGTAGCCTTGTGTACAGTCAGACATTAGGTAGTGTTCTGGGGTTTTCCCTCCTTCCCCCCACCTAAGTGGCAGACTCTTGCCTATCTGTAGCAGAAGAGTTTGGGATCTCTGAACTTGCACAACTGGTTTTAGTTATTTGGACCCTTCAACTTTATATAACGGTTCAAAGGGTCCTCAAGCTGTGACTAATCATGAGTATCTTAGAAATTTTCTTAGTTTTCATCTGTTTTTGCATGTAGAATTTGGAATTCTCATTCTTATGATCACTATGCATGTTTTTCTTCAGGAATTCCTGGCTACTGTATGACAGTAGCTAGATGTGGAAACTACTATGTCTCATAATGACTTTTTTTTTTATTTTGAACATCAAGAATCAAATTCTTTTTCATCATGGAGGATACTTAAGCATCTCAACTTGCTGAAATAATTTATTGAACAGGTTGTTCCTGTGCTCTTGAAATGTTCCAGTGCTTTATGAAAATACCAGAAAATGTCTAGTCTTTCAAGTAGCAGTTGAACCATCTTTTTGAATAAATCAAGATGAACATTTCTTGTATTTTTATGTTCATAGTTTTTCCTGTTAAGTGTTACAGTTCCTGATCTTCTGATAGTGCAGTGTTTTTCTGGATGAGTCTTAGTCTCAAAACTAAATTTTTAGTTTTTCCCTCACAGTTGCAACTTTGATTTAATCTTTCATTTAATAAAATACGTTTCTGGTTATAAGGAGAATCTGGATTAACTCTGGAGATCCTCCTACTCTCATGCTATCACTTTTCTCTTCTGGCTTTTTTTTCCAAGTTGAAGTGCTGTTTGTCTGTCTGGTGCTTCTGTCAATTAGCTTATGGTGAAAATGGAGGTCAGATGAATTTTGGAACTGATGCAAAGGGATGGAAGGGAGCAAGAATATCCCTTTTAATAGGAGTAAAACAGTGGAAGGTGACTTATCATGGACTGTCACCCTTAGGGTGCCCTTTCTATGGCTAAATTCTGTTGATGAGAAAGAACTGTACTCTTCAATCTACCCTCTGACAAGTTTTTCACTCGGTAATCATTGTCTGATGAAGGTTTCCTCAATTTTATGCAGACTCTTCCTGTGTGAAATGCAGTCTCTTTGGCCATTACAGATTCCCAGAATAGGTAAGGTTGGAAGGAAGAGTCTGCAGTGGATGATCTGGTCCAGCTTCCCTGCTCAAGCAGGATAAGTCATTCATACAAATGAATCTCTGCTTTCATAGGGCAAAAGAGCAGTACTGGTTTTATTAGTCTTATGCAGCTGCTAATGCTGCTGTAAAGATTCATTTTTTTCTGTTACTTTGCTGCATCTTCTCAGACTTTCTCAGCTTGTAACTTTTCATCCATATCAAATAGGAGCCCTTGGATACCAAGCAGCTTCCCAGTACTGAATGAGCTGGTGTGGAGGTATTCAAGTGGTATCACAGGTTAGTGAGTTGTCTTTTAGATAGGCTATTTTCCTATTGATTAATAGGAATGCCCATTAGCTAACCAGTGGATTAGTGATTTGTAACTAGGTCTTGCTGCAACAATCCTTTAGTGATAAGTGGAGTCAGCTTTTGGATTGGATAGATGATTTCAAAAGACAAAACATTTATATATTTTATTTTCAGAAGAATTTAGGAGCTAACTAAATACATATATTTTTCTTAAAAAATTTCCATCCTGTGGGGGCTCACTTACCTAACATGCACAGGTGCTTCTTTGCTAGAATAAGCATTTCATTCAAATAGTTTTTATTTATTTAACTGCTTTACATAAAACCAAGAAGAAAGATGTAGCCACATCTTGACAATCTTGCTATCCTATTTCATCTTACTAGGCAAGAGAGTTTAGCTCCTCTAAGATAAGATAGTAGTGTAATAATCTAGTTAGCACCTCAGTTGTAATGGTCTGAGGCAATTGATGCTCTTAAAAGGAAACACTTGATTTTCTTATCAGTGATTGTTCAGTCTCTGTAATGCATATCCTGTGCATATAGTCATAGCCTTACATTTCTGCCATGTGAAGGGTTAGATTTTATTACTTGAGGCTTTTATGGTACATCTTGATCCTATGTTTTGAATCAAGGGCATTCCTGTTTTGCATGGTACAAGGAAAGTGTGATGTGGGTGGGTTTTGTTTGTTTGTCTTGGTTTGGTTTTGGGATGGGGATTTTTGGTTGGGTGTTTTTATTTGGTTTTATTTGATTTGGAAAAAAAACACTTGAGTCATGAAGCTCATGAGTAAAGACCAAGAGAGCTTCTGCATTTACTCATTAGTAGTCTTTGAATACAAATGGAGAGCAGAGGTGTGGATCCTTTGCTGTCGGGCAGAGAAACTTTTTTTTTTTTTTAATTGCTAGAGCAGTAACTCTAAACACAGTAACTTAGAATCCCGCTACCCTGGGTTTTTTTCTTTTTAAATACTGCTAATGGATGATTGTATTGGTGCTGTATGATATCATTAGCAGGTAAAGGGATGTTGCAATCGTTTATATGGTGTGTCCATCTAAGAGCACAGCAGCACACTCTGTGGCTCTCAGGGTGAGTTTGTTCTACTGCTAACAGTGGTTTCACTGTCGGGTGGTTCCATTACAACCTTCTGTTCTCCCAAGCACCATCATTTACCATGAATGCTTATTGATTGAAGTGTCTTTCATACTGAGACTATGTACAAGTACACCTTCAAATTTCCAGGGTTTCAAGATATGGAAACTTTGTGCTTCTCTACATAGTTAGAATTCTTGGCTATCAAGCTAAAATGCCTAAAGTGTGAAACTTGGCCAAGGCATAGTCAATGTATTTCCTGAGCAGTTTGCTTTGAAGAAATTTAGTTCTGACTTTTTTAATGTTTATACTTACACTGTCTTGCACAAAAAANTAATTAGGCATTTGTTGGTTCAATTACACAAGCTCAGCTAAACTAACTAAGAGGTTTTTTTTTTCCTTGTCTCTTACTCCTGAGAAAGATTTCCCTACCTCAGGGACTGAATGTACAAGGCTAATGCTTTAGGGTTTTTTACTAGAGTTTTAATAATGTGAAAAAACCAAGGGCAGAATTCCAGAAAGCTTCACATTCACTGAAATCGTGATTCTTAGCAGAGGTCAAAATATGTCTAAAGTCTTTTAACTTTTTTGGAAATCCCACTTAAAATTCCTCATGCATCCTACTTCTTGCTAGATTTCGGAATGCTGGGGATTTTAAAACTTTATTTTTTACTTTCTTTAAAAGTAAAGAAATCTGCTATGTTCATAAGTTGTCATTGCACATGCTTTGTGTGTTCAATGTACAGAATATCCAGAACAGTCTTAGTTTTGATTTTCTGACATATTAGTCCATAATTTTAAAGCTACAGTAACACCTTTATGCAAATTTTTGGTGGCATTAGAAAACCAAAATTTCAATTCCACTACAATTTAGTGATAGTGTTGATGTTGCAGCTGGCTGTGCTGCAGCAGGACCCTGCACACGAAGGCTTGGTGGGTGCTCAGTGGCAGAACTTGGGGGTACAGAACAACAAAACACAGGTTTCCTTCAGCTGGGAAGTTGCAGAGAAATGTTTCTGATAGCTCTAGCTGGGTATAGTCTAGGATAAAGTTGCCTGTGGATTAAAGTGAAAACATGAAACAGGCTAGACCTCCTGGCAGCCTTCCAGCTGCTTCTCCTTCTTCTTTGCAGGGTTTATGTTCTTTTACCTTCCCCAGGCTGGGCCTGGGGAACCAGGTGCTTGCTGCCAATTAGTCTTGTCAAGACAGCCCAGAGCTTCTCTTGACAAGCCTGACTGCTGACAGCAGCTGTGGGCTAGTCTTAGGCAGGATTTTAACTCTTTGCTTGCCAAATGCATTGCAGTTTAAATCCCCTGGTCTTACTCTGCAGTTATTCAAATAGGCTTCTATTTTATGAAAGTATATTCTCTACAGAAACTGATCTAAAATTTCCAGTGGTGCTGTAGTGATAGAGTTTACTTGCAAAACTTCTGGCATGAAAGAATGTGACTTGGGAATTAAGTCATTATGAAGGTCACTTTATAAGTTTATGGATGTTATTAGAACTGTCCATCTCAGGCCACCTTCTACTTGCTGTACAGCATAGCTGTAGCTGGATAACAGCTTAGGTTGTTACTCTTCTCAGTTGTTATGGTTCTAGAAACTTTAGAACTTTTGGGTCCATTTCACTTAAATTTGAGAGAAGGACTGCTTTATTTTATTTTTTCTTTCAAATTGCATGAATGGCAATAATGCTTTTCCCTATGCAGTCACCATTGTAGATACATTGCTAGAGAAAGACAAGTACAACTTTGGTTTTATCAGTTGATAAGAGGTGACAGGTAGCTAGTTGTGTTGGAGAATATGATCTCTTGCTTGGTCAGGTTAAAAGGACACATGGGAAGTGGCTGGGTGCATGAGAAAAGCTCTGTGTACAGAAGGAGCCTGTAAGCTGATGGGGGCATGGGTACAGTGATGAGGGAGAGGCATTAGACAGGCTGTTGAGGTTTTGAAAAATGTAGTGAGAAAAATAGGACTGTTAAACCAGTATAAATTGATCCCAGAACAGAAGGGCTGTGTTTGGAAAATAGACCATTTGCAATTGAATGAAATGCTCTGTTTACAAAATATATTAAATTGGATGTTTTTACTGAGCTAGTCAAAGATGTGGGATGTGATTTGACTCATCCTTTCAACTTTGCTTCCAATTTCCCTTGCTTTTAGTGAGGCACAGCTATTAAGGTATGCTTTTTCTTAACTCAGAACTCCCAAGAATTACATACAAATAACCATTAGATCATTCTTTTTATCAATTTGATATTCTATTTATATTCTGGAGCTTTGTAGAGGAGGATAGGCTTCATTAGTGTTCTTAGAAGTAGAAACAAATTCTTCTCTACTAGGGGGGAGCTCCATAACTTTTCTCAGAGTATTTATGGCTTTTGCAGAGGTCATCAAGAGGGCTGTTGTACTTAACTTGAACACTGCCTGGAACCATTTATTCTGTCCACATGAATTTTAAAAAAATATAGTGGCAGTTTCTGTGTGAGAAGCATTAAATATAGCAGCATGGAAACCATTACTACACTAAGTCACCTAGAGTTCTCTTCTATGGGAGGTTCTTTACCTTGCTAACTTAATGCTCATTCTTTTGTTTTTTCAAATGTTAAGGTGAAATTGAATTGCCT
This sequence comes from Chaetops frenatus, assembly GCA_013400775.1. NCBI lineage: Eukaryota > Metazoa > Chordata > Aves > Passeriformes > Picathartidae > Chaetops > Chaetops frenatus. The sequence continues at coordinate 410,852 of VZTR01013037.1, read as the reverse complement.
GCTTAGGGTGTATGGAGGTAGTTTAAAGGAATCTGCTTCCATTTAATGTTGCTTGTGTGGATTTACATGTTACAATGAGTGGCCACCATCAGGATACTGCCTAAATGATTTGAAGGTTTCTTGACTTGGAATTAATGCATGCCATTGTCTTGAATTTGCAGTTTCTAACATAGAGATCTACCACTATGTGGAGTTCTTGGTAAATCTGCACAGTACTATTTCTGTTTTAATATCTGAAACTCATGTTTGCTCTGTGATTCTTACATAATCAGAACTCCTAGCTTTGTTGATGATGGTTGTGTTATCACCTACTAGACTTGTGTAAGTAGAGGGAAAGGAGTATTTAAAAAACAGTTGTCTCTAGTTTTGGTTCAGTGCCATTACTTTCTGATTGTGCACTGATGGCTTGTCTGCTTCAGGGATTTTAGATGTTCTGAACAGAAAATAAGTGGATAGCAACTGTGCAGTACTTTTCAATGCAGGGTGAATACACATAGTACCAAAATTGTCCTTTTGGAAACTCAAAGCCTAGTAAGGGGCTTACAAGAATGTTTCCACTGTTCAAAATCCTGGAGCAGTGTTTTTGAACTGAAGTTACCAATGTGTAGCTGCTTGGAAAGAAGTTGGCAGAACATCAGCTGTTCAAGCTAAGACTGCTTTTTGCTCATTGCAAATCTGCACCAAGGAGGGGGAGGACTTTACTTCTTACTCCAGGTTGGAACAATAGCAAAATATCATTATTTTACTTTGACTTGACAGTCTGCCAGCTTAAGTCCTTGAAACTTGCAGCTTTCCTTGTGTTTTAGCAGAATGCATCAAGCCAACTCAGCATTTTATTTTTGAAGTAAAGGTTTTCAGTGGCTGAACTTTCAATGCAAATGTTCAAAGCAGCATCTTTAGTAGTGTCCTAATCTATCTCTTTGCAGCCAGAGCCCCACAGCTGAGAATGGAGATTTCTCTTCCAAGTAGCCATCTAAAAACTTAATAACTTCAGCAGTGCTGCTGTGGAAGGAAGCAGTCTTGCCCTGGCTGCTGCTTCCTCCCTCCTCATCTGCTCCTTCCATGTGTTAACGTGAATATTTGTACAGAAGTCATAAACCAGCTGGAGTAAATGATTGAGACTTTTTCGGAGAATTCATTTTAGTCTGGATCAGTTCCTTGAGCTGGTTGACTGAGCAGCCATATGGTGTACAGACCACCTTCTGCACCAGCACAGGTGGCCAGGAAGGGGCTGACGCCATTTCTTTTGGTTGCAGTGCTGACTTAGGCCAATTCTGTGTGTTGTTGGAATTGCAGCTCTGTATCCTTCACCTCTTTTCTGGCAGATTTGAGTTTTGGTTTGGGGATTCAAACCTTCATATTCATCTTCCTACGCAACTGCACTTCCAATTTATCAAAGCCTAATAGTTAAAAACCAGTAGTACTTTATCCTAATAAGGCTTTCATGAGCACTTGAGGCACTTGGCCTCTTTACCTTGTTTAGTTAAAAAAATAGCAACCACCTTTTCCTTCCAGGCCTCTAAATCAGCTCTTTGAGCTGTCTGCAGTGAGCACATTTTTGTGTGTGTAAAAAAATGCATGGTTCCACTTGAGCCAACAAATTCCTTGTTTTTTAAGAAACGTTATCTCTAGTATTACAGTAGTAATTCATTATTTCTGGAATGTGCATTGGAAGAGAGGAAATTGCATTGTAATCCTTAGTATTGCTCTTCCTTCCTCCAGTGGGTTACTTCAGGCGTAGGGGGTTGCCAGCCTTTCTCACTTTGACTGAATAAGGTTGAGGAGCGCTGACGGGAGCAGCTCCCTCAGTGCATCCCCACAGCGGGCATTTGGCAGCCTGCAGATAGGACAGTGACCTCTTCAGTCAGCATCCCTTAATGGTAGCAAATGTCTCTAATAAGAGTCTCTTGTCACTGCTAAGCGAATCATTTTAAGGAATGGCACAAACAGAAGCAGAGTTTGCCTCCAGTCTTTTGCTTGTGCCTCCATGGTCCGTGGGGGCATGCACCAGGGGCATGGAATGTGGTAGCCAGTTTGCCTGTGTAGGCTCCAGCTAACACTGGGCTAAACAGTGGGCAGGGAGCAGGGAGACTGGTTTCTCTCCCTCCCCTCTTTTCCTTCTCCTGTCAGGTTACTGGGTTTTTGACTTGTAAGAATTGTCTGGTTTTGTATTCCTTCAGTGTTTTGAACTTGTAATCTTTCAATGTTTTGAAGCCATCATCTTACAAAAATAGTAAAACAAATAATCTTGTAGGTTCTTGTTTTTGAACAAGAACCCACAAGATTTTTTTCCTGTTTTTTTTCTGTAAGGTATTGTACTTTGTGCAGTGTATTGCCTTTTGTGAAGATGGTACATTGTTAGGAGTTATTACTTTGAATATAATAAACCATACTGAGTAATTTTTAAATTGGGTGAACTGTGAGAGTGGAACAAATGTGTTATCTTCCGGACAGAGCAAAGCCTTGACTTTGAATAGTCTTCCTGCAAAGTCACAGGCAAAAAGCTCTGGCTAGATCTTGCGACATTTCTGGAAAGAGTGGTCTGAGTTTTCACAGTAATCTGTTAATATGTGATATTTTAGGATTACAAACAAGTTGTAACTGTAGCTTTATCATATTGCTCAAGATCTCTTTGTTGTCTCATCATTTGTGCACTCAGAATACTTGAAGACTACGCTCATGCAAACTTCATGCCTTTGAATGGTTCTAAATTGACTGCAAATGGGAATATAGCATGAACGTACTACTGCTCATTGCTTCTGTAATCCCTGTAAAGTGCTTATTATCTGTTATTTTTAAGATCATTTATGTCAGTTTGAAGTAGGTAGACATAATTTTTAGTTGAAAAGAGATTGTGTTAAGAACATCAGTAGAACTTTTTCTAAGAAAAATAATTGTTTGGTGTTTTTTTCTTAGAAAATCTACAAATGGTTGAATTCACTTCGTGGATTTTGATGGGATGAAATTGATTTCCTTTTTAGGCTAGAATAACCACTGGTGATGCTCCTTTGTAAAACTGGGATGGCTTTAGAACCAGTTCAGAAACAATTTTAATTTTGTCAAGCTTAGTGCTGCCACAAGAAATCTGTGAAACCACACATCTATTGCACATTGATTTAAACTAGTTTAAAATTGCTAGGTTGAATTTTAAATATTTTACCAGTGACTCAAGTTTTATTCTAACATAAGTCTGAGATGTTTAACTGAGACAATTCACTCAAATTCAAGGAACTGTTTTCCATTAGGGAAGGCTGGTTCCTAAAGAAACCACTCCCTCTGGAGTTACCTGGCAGTTCATCCAACAGACCCTGTCAGCTGGCTGGCAATGGTGATGTGATAGGTGGTGCATTGCCTGCTCATGTTTCTGAGCAGAACTCCGAAGAATAGTGATATATAAAGCTAATGCCATTAAGCATGACTCTTCAGGATAAGCATCCATGTGGGATTTTTGTATTTTTAATGAGTTAAAATGGTTAGCATGCAGCCCCTTTGCCACCTGTGCCCACTAAAACAGCATTGCTGGTTTTATTTGGAATGAAGACAAACTTTAGAGGGCTAAATGAGCTAATGTTTCAAGTAAGGTTTTGTTTAAAGTTGGATAGCCCTTATTCTAGCAACTTTACCTTGCATTTGCTCTAAGGCCTTGCACTGAACCAATTATAATAGGTTTGACTTGTGTTTCTAGGCTTGCTAGGAACATAATGCAGAACAAAAGAAATGAGAGTAAATGTTACAGTTGCTAAAGAACTGTACTTATGCTTTGATCTTCTTTTGGTATAAATACTTTGTACTTGCCACTCTGTTGCTCTCTGAAAAGGTTACTTTTATGGAATCTCAATAGCAATAGTGTGGCCTAACTTTAAAAATGTTTCAGCAATTTTAGTGCTTCCAGAGGGGAATGGAAACTAGTAATACTTGTACTTTTCTGCCATTGCTCTGGAGTTTCTACCTAGGAATATTAACTTTTAATATTCACCTAGTGATTGCTCAGCTCTGTAGCTTTTCATTGAAGTACATGGGCATCCCATTTCAGTATTTTTCTTCCTGTTCTGTATGTAAAGCTTTAATATAAGTTCCCAATGTTTTCTGTTAACTCTTACTGCTTTCCTGGACATGGTTCTAGCATGAAGAAGCAAATTATTCTCCTCTGTTCTGTAACTGTTAGATTTCTGACAGTGGTGTGAGCATGTTAAATCCCTCAACTCCTCTTGGATTTCTGAAAAACAATGATGATTATTTCAGGCAAGTGCTGACCTACTCTTTTAATAAAGAACTTGTCTTGTATTCCACTTTCCCATTTTTAGACTCATGGTTCATATTGCTCTTGCTTCACAATCATATAACATCCTTGTGGGCAGTACAGCAGTTGCCTACCTGGAAAAGTAATATTAGAAAAGTGTGTATTTTTAGCTGCCTTTTGATGTGATGTAGCAGCTGGAAACAAGGAGGAGAGACAGTATGTGGTGATCTGACAGCACTGCCAGCCACAACTTGGGCACCACTGTTTTGGACTAGAGACCAAAATGTGGGGAAACCATTTCGTAGGCTTGATTATGCCCATTGTGCCTGGCACTTCAATGATCCAGATACTGTGGCTTTGCTCTTGGTAGTCAGAAGTTTTATTTCAGAATCCTCCCCATGACTGTACTTGACAAATGCTATTAATGTATTAAAAAAAGAAAGTTCTGTGAAGCTTTTTGTTTGTTAATATGCATTAAAAATACATAAGGAGCAGGCAGTTCCATGCACACATTTCAGAAATAAATTGTAAAATACACCTTTGATGTCAGTGACTAAATGGTAAATATCAAAATGAAAAGATATTCTGACTATTAACAAAATTTCTTCTTTTCCCTTTGTAGTAATCATGTCCACAAGTCAGAGAAGGAATCTAGCAAGTTCACGTTGAGGTATATTCTCAAGACAAGACACAGTGACTCATTTGCTTTTCTGGGTAAGAAAGGTATCTTTATTCTCTTGAGTGTGACAAAAAGTCCTTAACCTTTTAAATTTAACTTTTGGAAAGTACAGTCTGTCAAGCCAGTATGGTGGGGGGTTTGTGGGTGGAGTGTTTTGTTGGTTTTTATTTTTATTTGTTCTTGAGGCTTTCTGGGCGTGTGTAGAGAACTTTCCTTTTAAGACATTTTAGACTAGTAGTGCAAAGGAAGAGCAATGAAGAGCAATTTCAGAATAAAAGACACCACTGAATAGCATATGATTGTTTGGTTAGAAAAGTAATTCCAGTTCATTGTCACAAAAATGTGTACATTTTCTAGCCTGACTTGCCAAGGGAATAGTGTTATATAATATCTCATTCTTTTCTCTTCCCAAAAATTTTAAAGATCTCTCTGACTAGAAAGAGAATAAAAAACTTACAACATGAGACAGAAGTTAAGCATTTATATATATTGTGTTGACAGACTGGCAGCCAACAAACACGGGCTCCCTCATGGTCAGCATGGATTTTTTGAGACACCACAAACAGCAATGATCATTGCAATGACATGATGATGCTTCCTGCAAATCTGTATGTGGTCTGATTTTAGTAGTTCTACTGCTCCTAGAATTTTCCCAGCTTGATCCAGACAGCCCCAGAAAGAAACACAATTTTAGGATATTTTATTTTAATCAGAGAGACATTCTTTGCTCATTTGCTTATGGTCTTTATGTGTACATGGAACTTTATAGCATCTTCTATGTGTAACATTGCTCTGCAAGTGTCTCCCTCCTTAATAACCACTGGGTGCTGTGTGGATTGTCCTTAGCACTGTGTTGTAGGTGATTTGTACCAGTAACCTCCAGAGACTGTGAAGGCTTGATTTTTTTTCTTCTCCTTTCCTCCCTCATTCACACTTAATTCTTGAGGTATTATTTAGTGCAGTTGGGTGTGGATACCTGGCTCACTGGGTTTGCTGGATCATCTGATGACGGAGAGAAAGAAAGCTTTTGTTTTCCTGTTGTATCACAATCAGGTGTTACACATCCGTTCTCTTTCATGTTTCTCATGTAAACTATGCCTCTGACTCTTCCTCAGTCTCAGTGGATACTGCTATGATGTCATGGGCTTACAGCTGTGCTCCTGTCTTAAGGACTTGTGGGCTGGATCACCAGAGCATTGCTTACTTGTTTATCATCCACTTTATGTCATGAGCCCCAGTGCATTCAGTCACTGCTTCAGATTCCTCTCCAGTTATGAACAGAAAAGAAGTGCAGCAACAGAGGAACGTTGCTGCAAAATAATGTTTCCAAAGAACAGAGCAGTTTTCATAAGGAGTTAAATTAGATAAGATGACGTATTTTAGTCTTTTAACTTTAGCAGTTCTTTCAGAACTTAATTAGTTCTAATTTAGCTTGGTATTGCCTGACTTTTTTTTTGTACAGAATTGGCCTGTTTCTCTCTGTCCTAGGGCAGTTCTGTAATTTTGGCAGTCTTGTTCCAATTACCAAACTCAATTTCTAAAGATGTAGTCTCAGAATACACACTGCTAATGTTTTTATCTTTTTACTGTATCTTCATGATTCACTGTCATTGTGTTTCTGCTGTGGAGCTGCTTTCTTTTTAAGTGTTCTTACTAAAGATAGAAAGCTCCTTGGGCTCTTTCATTCTTTTATATCTTAAGTAATAAAGCCAGACCATTGGTTGGTGGGGGTTTTCTTCAGCTTTTTCATTTGGCTTATATTAATGTATCAAAGACTTGATAATTCTAAAATTGTCTTTTGGTGACTCTCTCATCTAATAATGATGAATGCTTTTTTCCCCCCTAAATTTCTATTTTTGTGCTAGTTCTTTTAATCTTGCAAAGTTATACCTTGGAATTTATCTGGCCTGCAGCTGGAGCTTTTGCTTTTACGTGGTGTATCTGGACATTTGCAGTACACTTGTTGGATTTTACTAATTGCTCTCCTAGTTTAGAGTGGCTTGAACAGTTCTTATTCAGGATTTATTTTACTGCTGCTTGTTAGAAGCTTATCAGGTAGACATACCTTACATATGATCTAAAAATTCTTCCTAAAATGAAGAATTTTAGACTGTGTATTTCCTGTCCATCAAATACAACTATGCAGACCTACCTATATGCCTACAGAAGAAGGGGAGGGCCTCTTTGTTAATGAAATGTTTGTAATTTCCTGAACACTTTCTTCATGGTAATTTTTCTAAATATCAAAATAGTGTGATGCATCTTGCTTCCATATAACACTACAAAGACTAGGGCATTTTTTAAAATATATTGCATTCAGTTAATAGTAGTCATCTTGGATCTGTAACTCAATTGATAACTGAAGATGTACCCTCATGTTTTTAAACTATATTTTTATTTTAATATTTCTTCTCCTCTTTAATTTAGATAACATAATCCATGGATAAAGTGGGAAAGATGTGGAACAATTTCAAATACAGGTGCCAGAATCTCTTTAGTCATGAGGGTGGAAGCCAAAATGAGAGTATAGTTGTGAACTCCACTACTTGCTCATCTGGTAAAGAGAAAGCTATCCAGATAACTGACTTGACTCAACAACAACCCAGCAGCCCTTTGAGAGAAAACATTACTTTGCAATTAGGCTTAAGTCCTTCAAAGAATTCAGCAAGGCGGAACCAAAACTGTGTCACAGAAATTCCTCAGATTGTTGAAATAAGCATTGAGAAAGAGAATGACTCATGTGTCACCACAGGAGCCAGGCTTGCTCGAAGGGACTCCTATTCTCGGCATGCTCCTTGGGGTGGGAAGAAGAAGCATTCCTGCTCTACCAAAACACAGAGCTCCTTGGATACTGAAAAAAGATTTGGTAGAACACGAAGTGGTTTGCAGAGGAGGGAGAGAAGGTATGGGGTGAGCTCAGTCCATGACATGGATGCAGTATCCAGCAGGACAGTAGGCAGCCGTTCTCTGCGACAGCGTCTCCAAGATACTGTTGGGCTGTGTTTTCCCATGAGAACTTACAGCAAGCAGTCCAAACCTCTGTTTTCTAATAAAAGAAAGATCCATCTCTCTGAACTAATGCTTGAGAAATGCCCTTTTCCTGCAGGCTCAGATCTGGCCCAGAAGTGGCATTTGATTAAACAACACACAGCTCCCGTGAGCCCTCATTCAACTTTCTTTGACACATTTGATCCTTCCTTGGTTTCCACAGAAGATGAAGAAGACAGGCTTAGAGAGAGACGTAGACTTAGTATTGAAGAAGGGGTTGATCCCCCTCCCAATGCCCAAATACACACTTTTGAAGCTACAGCACAGGTAAATCCATTGTATAAACTGGGACCAAAGTTAGCCCCTGGTATGACTGAGCTGACTGGGGACAAAACCATAACACCTCCAGGGAACTGTGACTCAGAAGAGGACACAACAACGCTTTGCCTGCAGTCACGCCGGCAGAAGCAGCGTCAGATGTCAGGAGAGAGCCATGGCCATATCAGCAGGCAGGGGGCTTGGAAAGTGCATACTCAGATCGATTACATCCACTGCCTCGTGCCAGACTTGCTCCAGATCACAGGTAACCCGTGTTACTGGGGCGTCATGGACCGCTATGAAGCAGAAGCACTTCTGGAGGGTAAACCTGAAGGCACTTTTTTGCTCAGGGATTCTGCGCAGGAGGACTACCTCTTCTCGGTGAGCTTCCGCCGCTACAACCGCTCGCTGCACGCACGCATTGAGCAGTGGAACCACAACTTCAGCTTTGATGCCCATGACCCCTGTGTGTTTCACTCCTCCACCGTTACGGGGCTTCTGGAACACTACAAAGACCCCAGCTCTTGCATGTTCTTTGAACCATTGCTTACTGTATCTCTGAACAGGACCTTCCCCTTTAGTCTGCAGTATATCTGCCGGGCAGTAATCTGCAGGTGCACTACGTACGATGGAATCGATGACCTTCCTCTACCCTCAATGTTGCAAGACTTTCTAAAGGAGTATCACTATAAACAAAAAGTCAGGGTGCGATGGCTGGAGCGGGAACCTATAAAAACAAAGTAAATGGAAATCCAAATAAGCTTCTGGAACATGCTTTTTTTTTGGTGTATTACAGTTTAACTGCAGCAAGCACACCGACGACGTCTAGCTTTTCTGCAATATCCTATTTAAGCTGAGTGTTAGTATCCTGTCAGATGCTGCCTGCTGTTAATCAAACTAAATTGTGATGCCTCTTGGAAACAATAAGCAGACACAATTCTGCACGTTTTTCATTAAGGCCTAATGAAAATATTTTTGCTAATTTCTAAATATTTTGTTTCCCTTTTATAGCTGTAGTAATTGGATGAAGAAACTATGAGGCATTTCCCATAGGGCATTCATGTAATGCTAATAAAGAAAGGCTTTTTTGGAGGAGCATATTTGCAAATATTTGAAGTTTTTTTTTTTTAAAATTCTCTTCTTGAAAACTTTCCTCTACTCAAAGTAATAATTTAGCTCACAAACAAGTTTCCAAATACTAGTGAATATTTTCTTTTAATGAAGAGCAGTTCATTAGAAGCAGTCCATTAAGAGTTAATGGTGCTTTGATGCTAACAGATGAATCATGCTTTTCACAGTATATAAGGTTTCCTAATCAGTAAGACTTGAATATGCCTGCTCAGTACTGTAATTCTGTTACAAACACTTGGAGATTTGAGTGGCATTGTTAACAAAAGTAATACTGTCTCAGACAGTTAAAAACACCTTCCAGTGTGAATTGCTGCTTATGTGGCAGGACACAGAATTAGATTATTGCTGTGAAACGTGAGGTTGTGGGTTTTTTCCAAAACAAATTTTAGTGGCCTGACTGCTAGTAACTTACACTGGAAGGTAATAGTGACAAGGAAAAAAATGTTTAATTAAAGTCTTCTGATATTTTTATGGAGAAGGTGAAAAGGGGTTGAATTATTATAATCGGAGTACAAAATCTGACATATCTGAAAGAAATGTCAGGTTTCAAAGGTACTGGTACACTTTACTTGTAAATATCTTTCCATCTGCGCTTTTAAAAATGTTTTAAAGTAATATGCACTGATGATAGTTTCAACAGATTACTTAGAAACAAGATTCTAACTTCTGTTTGCTTATTTAATTGGAGATGGAACTTAAGGTAGTTCTGTCTTAGATATTTTGCACTAAAATTTTGTTGGAATGCCCTGACCCCTGTTTAATGTTTTGTACCAATTCTGAGTGCTCCCTAGTTTCTTTACCAGCTGCTACAGTATTTTATTTTTTACTTCTCTACGGCAGTGACCTGTTCGAGGTAGGAAACATTTTGGCTGCAAGTACAATAAACGTTATTCTTGTATGCTACACTAACCCTTCTATTGATGTATTTTTCTGCTTGCTGTGCCTTGTTCTGGCTTTTTGTGCTAATAAAGTACAGTATGTTCAGTGTTATACTTGTATATCTGCTCTGTTTTTATATATTCACGTAACTTGTAGCAGTTAAATGAATTTTTAATAGACTTTTCTTAGTATTTAGGATAGGTAATGCACAAGTACTGTGCAGTTGAGTATTAGTTGGTCAGCACACCATATTCCTGGTTTTTGTTACAGTAACTTGACAGTGTACACCATTGAATAACGTTTCTGTAGTCACTGCAAGGTAATGGACTTGTCTGCAGGCATAGAGCATTTTACAGGTTTTTGTAATGCAAAGGATAAATGTTAAGCAAAAAGCGTTCTAAAACATTATTGATCCCCTGTAATGGTTGCTGAAGGTGTTTCAGCTTGTTATATGGGTAACTGCTAAGGTTAATATTTTGATACTCCCTGCTAAGGAATGCTTATTCCTGTAAATTGACAGTACAGCAGTGGCATTTGTTCACTTTTAGGCTATTTTAATAAATAGATGTACACAAGCTGGCCAAATGTCCTGTTTTTACCAAAGAATACTGTCAATTTATGTTGGGGTATTTTTTTAGTTAAAAAAAAAAAACAAACAAACACAAGAGTGGAGAGGTGCAATTTTTCTTCTATCAAATATTTATCCCAAGCTATGGTAAACCAAAGTATTTGACAACTTCATCTGAACCTAAGTAATGTATACGTTTATGTTGGTAGAGCCTAAAGCTTTTACATCAATGGTGTTGTCATTATTCCTGAACTCTCAATGCACCTGAAGAGGAATGACTTAAATAATTTTTTAATGACTGGAACAGCACTACATAAAAGCTCGTATTGCGAGGAGTTAATCTGAAGCACCCAGAAAGCACTTTAAAACGTGTGTTTATATGCTTGTGGAAAGTTTGTGATCCCGTTATGCATTCTTTGTAGTAGATTATCTTCTTTCATGTGTTAAAAGACTTAAACTGTTAAAATGGAACTTTGTTTAGAATATGTAAATACTAAGTTTATGTAATTATGTGTACAACTGTGCTAATGGTCTCTTAAGTTTTGAATTGTGTGTGTGTCATTGGATATGCAACTCTTGGTTTAAAATCTGCTCTAAGCATAAAAAGAGGAAAAAGTCACCAGCATGAAATTGCACCTAAGTGTACCTTCACTGTGTCGTTCTCACTGTTCCCTCAGTCGGATCTGAATGCCAGATGAGTTTACTTAAATTCTTGCTTTCAATATTAGTATCATACAGTCAGCCTGCAACCAAGCTTTGTCCCAGTGTAGGGACCTGTTTTTCGTTTACACCTGTTGCAGTTGCTTGCCATGAACTAGCTGTGACATTGTCCATGTGGTCAGGAATACACATTCATCTAATTTTTTATCATGTAGTGGAATCTTCGGGGGAAAAAAAAAAATAGAAACCCCAAACCCTTATCTCAGAAAGTTTGCTCTTGCATTTGTGTAGATAATCTTTATGTAGAGATTTGCTCCCCTAAAACACAAAAAAAAGGAATGATCTATTTCTCTACAACTTTTCAAAAGCTCTGCTTCACTGAAATATACAGAATAATTTGCTAGTGTGGTTATGCTAAAATGAATCACTTTTTAAATTATGGTGGACTTGAGTGTTGACTACTCTGGTTGCAGTGTATTTCTTAATGAATACATTTTCAGTTCTAAAGGCATTAAAATGTTAGTAGGTGGAGAATGCAAATAGTTGATTTCTCATTTGTGTTTCACATGCTGGTTTCATTTAGAAAATCTTAAACATGTTTTAAAGAGATGCACAAACCATGGATTTATTTTTTTTTTAACTTAAGAGTAGGATTCAATGGAAAAGGGTACACTTGTATTATTACAGTCTTATTTGGTTATGTGACAGATGAGCTTTTGAGCCTCAGTCTTGTTGAGTGTTCTTTTGAGGTGGTTATTATTTCTGCAGAAAGAGCTATAGAATGGGCTTACTCCATAGAAGGGTTTTGTGAGGAATCTTAAGATATTTTGTATCCCCATGGAATTGGAGAAAGGAAAATATACTATATTTTGAGTATACAGGAGGGTCTATGAGTTTAGGATCTTTTGCCAGTTTTGTCAGGTCTATGGTGTTAATCAATTTTAAAGGCATGATTCTTGAAAATACTTGTAAGGCAAATAGACACTTCTTGAGATAATTTACTTGTCAGAATGGAACTTCTGAAGAAAATAAGTTACAAATTCATGTTTTGCATTTATGTTCTTTTACATTTTATGCGCATTTGAAGACTTGCTGCTTACAAAATGATAGTTCTTGAATCAGAAGCATAGAGTTGTGAAAAGATGTGTCTGTGTATCCGTAGTGTTTGACAATATGAAGTCAAGCCTTACAGATGTCACTCAAATCCTTAAGTCCATATTTAAGTTTCTGCACTACTTAGAAACAAGCAAAGATTCTGAATTAATGTGATAAAAAACCTGTTTGCTCCAGTCTCCACGTGCAAGCCAAAATATTTGCAGAATGCTTTAAAGCTTTTCTCACTTGCAGTTCTGCAGCAAAGACAGAAGTTGTCATTGTCAGAAGTTGCTGAGTACCAGAGAGATGTATCTGCAGGGATCATGGTTATTTTTTTTCAGTTAACTTGAAAGGCAGTATTTAATAGAAAAATATGAACTGAATCTTTTCGTTTCTGCATTTAAGACATTCAAAACTCACATTTAAAAATACAAATGCACTTTTTGAGCCTCATTTTCTGAAAGTTTTGTTGTGAAATGAGCACGTATGTGCCAAACCTTAGTCTGCAAGTATCTGGCACGTGTATATTTATATGATAATAAGATTCCTCCAAGCATGTTTACATTCAGGGTCTTTTTTGAAGCTACTGAAGTATACCAATATGGTGAGCATTAATATATTGGAATTCTAAAAATTCTCAGTTTTCTGTCTGTGCATGGGCATGCTTTGCAATTAAAAGGACTATTTTATTTGTATCTTCACCTGCAGTTATATATTATGACCAGTTGATTGGTGTGTTTTTTCCTGCTGTTGTCACACTTACCTGAACAGTTGTCTCTGGACTGTGACCAAAGGAGATTTTTCATGCCTGTTTATTTTTAAATAGAAACCGAATCAGTTGGCTTTTAAAGTATTAATTCCTATGGAGCGTAGTGTTCCTATGCTCTCTTAATTACTCTCCCTTTTTGCAGTACTGATGTAAGAATCATTTAGCTTGACCATGAGTTGTATTGCTGAATGTAGTTGACTTCAAATGTCTAAATTTTAAGCATTATCTTTTTTTAATTGAAAATGCTCCTGATGAGGGCTTTGAAAAGAAAAATGTTTGATGTTTTTGTGTAGATACATAAAGTGAATGTCTTGATGACTTAAACCTTACAATCATTTAAAAACTGAAAAGAAATCTGGTGCTTTTACTTAATTTGCTTGCATGTTGCCAGACTGATTTAAGAATAGTTGTTTCAAGAAGCAAGTTAAATCTGTTATTTCAATGAAGCATTGCCATTTATGATTTTATAAAATGTTCCATTTACAAAAATGGTCTACCAACAGGATGTTAACCTGATACTGTGTTTGTTGTTATCAAGGTAACTATTGTGTGTATGCTTTTCGAGCTGAGTGAGTGTTCACTTTGTAAATTTGCATTAAGGCTACAGCTGTTACCAGCGAGGTTCCCCAGGGCCAACACAATGAATTTGTGAGCTGAAGCTCCTGGTGCTTGACCCTTTTTTGTCTTCAGTAGGGAAAAAAGCGTGTAACTCCACGCGATGCAGCTTGTGTTGCAAATTTCCATGTTAAGCACACAGCTACGCTGACAAGCAGAAACATATCTGAACTTGCTTGTCTGGAGTAAAGCAACCTCTCTGACTTCTTAGCAGGAGCTGTAACTTGGTGGCACGTTGGCAAAGAGGAAGCAGAAATAGGTTTTGCTCTTCCCTGAGCAGCTGTTAAACTGAACACGGGGTGTGCTTCCTGTGCGATAAGGTATCTGAACTCCTTACAGCCTTGAGAATTTTAATAGTGTTCGAAAGATACAGAAGCCCTTGGCTGCTTGGTCACTTCTTGCTTTCGTACTTGTAGTTTTGCAAAAGCTTGAAGAGATATATTTATTAAAATTGAATTTATGTAGTCACCAACTGTATAAGCACTGCTTTGTAATATCTTTACAGAGATAGAAAATTCCTACACAATTATATTTAAACTGTTTTGGGAAAATGAATAATGACACTGTGGGCACAAATTAATTCAGATTGCACTATAAACTTCCTTACCAGAAGCCTTCATTCTTACAAAGAACTATGCGATCCCTGCACAGAAACTGTAGCTTTGGTGGTGCACTCTTTGGTAGATGTCCAAAAAAGCGGCATCCAGACGGTCCCAGGACCTTTTCTGACATTCCACTTGAAGGGGCCTGGCAGGCCCGCTGGGCACTCGAGGAGTTGGCTGGCAAGCATGCCATGCCGAGCGTCACCCGATGCCAGCACCCTGTATAACTGTGCTGGTTTAGGTCTCCCCAGCTTAGATGATTTTTAACTCGCTGCAGCTTAAATGTTTCTCCACCCTGCCTAATTTGTCTTTGTTATTTGGTTGCCAAACTGTCTTGCATCTTAATAGAGTAAGAAAATAATGTGATTTATGGCTACCCAACCAGTGTATTAATAGATGACTCTGTCTTAATAAACGGGGTATAAACTGCCATATTGTTTTCTTTTTATATTTGTTTGGGAGCAAAAAGTTGTGGGTTTAATGAGCTTATTTTAAATCCATGCTGTAAATGCATAGTTTTACAAATATTTAGTTGCACATGTCAAGAACGATAAGTAGTTAAATCAAAGTAATCAGTAACTCATGTTTGTTAGAGTCCATTTCTGTTTCATCTAAAATACTTGAGTGAAGAGATCCACAGACTGACAGTTGTTGTGTTTAGAACTTTTATCAAATTCATCAGTTAGTTTAGCGAGTTTTCACTTAAATCTCAAGTGTTTTTCTCTCCAGCTGTAGGCTAAGGACATATTTTTGTGACATAAATGTGTCTTCTAGAGCACAGCCCCCATGAGCACAAACTGAGGAACAAATGTAAGTGTCATCCTGTAAATTGGGAGGGTTTCTCCTCTGTATCTGATGGAAGCTGCTCCAAAAGCAAATTAGTGCAAACCCTATAGCTAATTATGAAAATTAATTAAATCTGCTGGTGAGGAGTTATAGCTGGGCACAGCAACAACCATGTGACAAGCTGAAGAAGTGTCGTGGGCTGCTCTGTAGAACTATTTTGGGCTTCTTAATTTGTTAATTATATGTTTTCTAGACCACTGCTCCTAAAAATACATTTAGTCTAGGCTCCATTGGAGTATTTATAGCTCATTACTGGTGAACTAATAGAAAACTGAAACCCTGAAAACAAACTATGTGTTTTTGGCTGTTTTATATAGAGATTGCCCTTATAGTTTTAGCTTCATTGGAACGTGCAGAAGCCTACATGTCTTAAACTCACCTGAAATAAATCCGTAACTGATTAAGAAATTAGAATTATGGAAATTTATTTGCCTGTTGTAGTGGTGGGTTTGAAATATTAAGCTCTAATTCTGAAAAACCTATGGCAGATATCCTAATATTATATTAAGTATTTTATGTGTTTATCTGAGGAAAATACACGCACAATAATATTTCAAAAGGATTTCAAAATACCAGGTAATCTGAAGCTAAAATTCCTGGAATCAGTATCTTCTGCATCACTTTCCTAGGGAAGGAAATTTTAGGAGTCTCCTAGAAAGCTGTTGTGTTGTGACTTGGCAGGTATCTAGAATAAATGTAGGAGAGGCCCTGGAAAGAACGTGTCTGTTATACTGGCACAAGTTTTGCAGAGTATAATAAGAGGAGAGGAGAATATGTACCTGTAGGGATTTTCTTGGGCTTCTAAGTGTCTGGTAAGCATTTATTTGGTTACCTAGATCGAATGCAAGAGCTCTAAGCACGGTAGAGATTTCTGAAGTGACATTGCTGCCACCAAACACAGAGGACCTGGACAAACAAATCCATAAGGAAGGTTTGTGTTGTCACTTCACCTCTGAAGCAGCTGGTGGTATGAGGAGCATTAGTGTGATTTCACATTTGAGCTTCCCAACAACCGATAGCTTGGGTATGGATGAAATAACTTTGGCATGACCTGCTTGAACATGAGTGTTTTCACTTCACTCTCCCACCAGGTGTCCTGGGGTATCTGGGAAGTCAAGGTTGTAAACCTTACATAGGGGTTTCTTTCACAGCCTCTCCTAAAAAGTTACCAAATGAATAAAAATTGCTATTCATAAGGTATCTAATCTTCAGACTAGCATTAGTTGTAGCTCTCACCTGTTACCTTAGTAGGAACACGTAAATTCATCTTGATTTCGAGAGTGGGACAAAGGCTTCGTGAGGTCACGAAGAGCTGTTTGGAATCAGACTGGCTGGACGTAGGGTAAGTGGGATGTGTGCTGCTTGGGTTTCCCTTTTGTGGAAGAGGAATTATGATGCTTGATCCATCTCTGCAAAACTTTGTGCACTGGTGAGGAGCAGCATGTGTGTGACACTCTTCCTTCAGCCAGGGATATACCCGAGGTAGGTCTGTGTCCACCATCAGTATTTGCACTTCAGTGTTGTTGCTCAGGGGTGACTGACATGATCGACATGATACACAGGTATGCAGTGGCATTCCCACACAAAGTGGTGTTTGCTCATTTGAAGCTCCATTGTGGAGACACTGGCTTTTGCCTCCTTGCTTTTGTCATTTTATTTTTCGTGTCCAGTCTGATAAGGCTGATAAACCTGCAGGCAGTGTGCGAGGAGAATTTCCTGGCATGAGCTGAGGAATTGCTGAGATTGTTATCATTCTGTACTACAGAAGCGCCCTGTTTTATTTATACACCATTTGTCTTCAGTTCCATTACGTGCCAAGAGGAAAAAAGATAGACCTTCCCTTCAAGTGGTGGCTTGTATAACCATTCATACTCTGGGCATGTGGACACCTTAGTACTTCAGCCAAATACTTTTTTGCCCTAACAGTGCTCATGAGGGTGCTCTCCTTCCCTCTGCCCCTACCTGCTGCATGTGTTGTGTACTCATGGTTGGAGGTCCTTGTTTTTCTAAGGAAATGCTCAGTTGAGACAGAGCTCTCCAGCTTTACTTTTAAAATGCAGATTTGCTCTCCCAACTTTGTGGGCATGGCTTTGCATAAAGGCTGTGGCTTTAAACTGTTCCAGATCCAATGCTGACCATCAGATGAGTGTTGCCAGTGTTTATGCTGTTCAGGAAAAAGTCAGTGGGAAACATTCTGTGAGGAGGGTTTTAGCTCAAGTGTTTGCAAGAAACAGCAACTGCTTCAGCTTGTTTCTTTCTTTCTTTCTTTCTTTCTTTCTTTCTTTCTTTCTTTCTTTTTCTTTCTTTCTTTCTTTCTTTCTTTCTTTCTTTTTTTATTTTATTTTTTTTTTTTTTTATGATTTTAGCCTCAACTCCATACTTGAAGGAGTCTTAATCTGTATGCTGGGTCACCTCAACTAGATTTTTGTTTGTTTGTTTTGTTACATTGGAGAGTAAAGGAAAAGAAGGGGAAAAGTGCTTGTAAAATAGTTCCAGCACAAACTTCGAAAGAGCTATTTCCAAGACTGGTATTTGTGTCACTTTAAGACCTCCTTAAATTCTCAGGTGTCTGGTATCTCTGGCTGGAACTTAAGACTGGCACCAGCTCCAGAGATACAGTTGCCCAGAGAAGTTGAGCACTGCCCTGAAGCACTACTTGGCTGCAGCTCTTGGTAGATGCCTCGGAAGTCACTTTGCAGCAGGTCATCTTTTGCTGCACTCTGTGCTTCACAGGCACTGGTGCCCTCCAGACATTGCCCTGGGTCCTGCTTTCTGGCAATTTAGACTTTTTCACAAAGGTTCCATTTCTAATCCTTATGCCCCTTCCAGGACCACTACTACCTCATGAAGCAGCCTGAGGTGGTCTGAGGCTCTGAATGTGGCTCAATCTTCCTTTGCTTCTTTGGGGATACCTATTGTAGGTGGAAAGAGAAGGGGGTTAGGCACAAGAGTTGATCCCCATTTAAGACCAGGCAGAGAATGGATCTAGTGGCCAACCCTGCTTTCCATGTCCTGCGGTTAGAGAGCTTTTACTGCCCTCCTGGTGCCAGAAGTCTTGGGTTGACAGGAAGGAATCTGACTTGGCTTCTGCCTGAGTAAGCCTACAGACCAAATCCCTCCATGCTAATAGGGCCAGTTCTGGCATCCCCCTTGTCATGTATGAGGTAGGAGATTGTACCCATCTGCCTTGGTTAATGAAACAAGGCTCTCCTCAGGCTGTCTTTTCCTGGCACACAGAGATAATGTCTGCACCCGTATCATGAGCAATTTGCACTCTGAGCAGTGAATTGCCCTCTGTTTTCTGTAAGGAGAATTTCTGCAGTATAATTACCCCCCTCAGGTTGTTTCAAAGGGCTCCTCTTGGTTTTCTCAAAGCACAGTCTAGTCTTACTATGTCCATTTTAACTTGACTCAGTCATAGCTTATAATTTGTTGTGGTACAGCAATTTTTGCCAAAAATAACTAAGCAATTAACTAATCAGTAACAATCAAGTAGACACTGATCAACACTATGCTTCAGACTTGCTCACAGTCTTTTAAATCAGCATCTCCACTCAAAGCTCTATTCATTGCCCTTAGTCATATGGTCCTCAGTGTTAAATCATGACTTTGCTTTTCTGTTGGGAGATACCCTAATTAACAGCAGCAATGAATGCTTAAGCCAAGTAATTAGATTCTCTCCGTCAAATTTAGTCATCACTTCTCTGCAGGGACATGTTCTTCCCTTTCCTTCTGGCACACTGATGTCTGAGCTTCTTAGTGAAAAGTTTGTGGTCATCTTTGCTGCTCACTGTTTTTCTCCTCCATCCTGCAAAGGTTAGAAACCTTATGGATTTAGAAACATTTCCTTTCATTCTCTTTCAATTTTCATCTCCATGTTATTTTAAAAGTTCTTTCCTTAGTGGATATTTGAACTGGATTAGATATCTATGAAGATCAGATCGCTGAGCCCATAGCAACCATTCTGCTCTCTGTCAAATTGATGACAAGGGTGAGTTAAAATGCCACCCAGCAAAGCCTGGACAACTCTGGTGAACTGGGTGATGAAAGAAGCTACCTGGAATTGTGGTTGCATCTTTACCAAGGAGTGTGCTGATGTGAGGGCTTCCAGGAATGGTGAGCTTTCAGCAGAACAGTGCCTTGTTCCCCTCTCTCCTGGGCATTACAAAATACTGCACCTCATCATTTATTCAGATTCTAGGGATAGCAGCATTGTCTACCAAAGGGAGAGTCTGTGGAAATGGATGTTGCTCCTGTAAAAATGATGTTGTGACCTTTTGTGTAGTGACTATGTGCCTTAGCAGGTATATACTTTTTTTTAGTTAATTATCTGAAAAATTTCAAGCTTATTGAAGTTGTACTTGGAGGAGATGTTTCTCTGTGCCAAGCCAAACTCTTTGCATGGATGAGGAAAATAATGAAAGACTTCAGGCAAATGCCTTCACATAATGGTTTTTGAGCTAATCATTAAATACGCAAAAGAAGTTTAAAACTTTCTTACATCATGTTCAAGTACAGAATGACCTTCCAAAGCTGTATTTTCATTCTACATCTTACTTAGCTGGTGCCTTTGTATCTCTTTCGTGTGTCCCCCCACCAGAACATACTGTGCAGTTATTGGTCAGCATAGACATTAGGTGAGAGTCAGAAGGTGTTCTTGGCATGTGTGTGGTGGGTTATAGAATCATAGAATATGCTGAGTTGGAAGTGATTGCATCCCAACTCCTGATCAGGCCAAGAAGTATTGGAACCTGGGTAAAAAATGACAGGGCTGAGATTCCTCCTGAGTTGTATGAGATCCAGACCTGGATCAGCACGTCACCTGCGATTTTCTGTAGGTTAGCTTGTATATAGATCTAGAAGAATCTGAAGAATTTGAAGCTGCAGGTTTTAATCATTTATGTGTATTGTCTTGATTCAGTTGGTTTATTCTACAGTGATTAGATGCTGTTTTCTGAGAGGATAAATTAGTATGAGTTTACAATGAAGATTTAGGGGAAAACTATGAGGGGATGTTTTGATTTATTGTGAGAACTTGAGTAGGTAGACTCAGAAACAGAGGACTGAGTTAGGCAGCACTGCCTGTGTGTTGGGAAGCTGACAAGTGTTCATGGAATACCTTCTGGAATGCACCCCCTAGCCCTAGCTCCCCACTTCAGCCAGCCTGTCAAATTACTGCAGCTTTTGAGCTGTGTGTTTGAATGTTGTTTGCACAGAAGCTGCAACCTGGGGAAGGTGGCCACAGATAGTGCAGGCTCATCTCTTTCCCCAGAATGTCCCATAGCATGGCTGTGAGGCCACAGCTGCTCCACTGGACCCTCTCTGTAAGGCCATGGTCTTCCAGGAACACAGCTGTGCTCTGTTCCCTGTTGGCATTAGGTCACTGCTCCAAATAAGAGGTTTCTTGTTGTGTATTTGTGGAAAGAAAGTTTGAGTCTCCTTTATCCCTTGCTTGCAGCATCTGGCTAGGAATGCAGTGCTATTTGGTGGCCTGTTACGCTGCCTGTGTGCTCAGCCTCTGCCATACTATCACGCTGCGTGTGGGCTGATTCAGCTCGCTCTTTGTCCTCAGCAACCAGCTGGGAGAGTGTGCCAGCATTCCCTGTTGCTCCCAGGTCCTCCATGCACATTTACAGTCAGACTGTTTTAGGATGAGACACGTGGTCATCCTGGAGCATGTGTGCCAAAAGCAGTGCTACATGGCTGTGGCAAAGGCCTCATGCTCAGCTCATGCTGTGGCAATACTGAGATGCCAAAGGCTCACCCTGCTGACTTCCAGTGAGGGAAACCGGCTGCAGGGACAACACAGGTAATGTCCATCATACAAATATCCCCCTCAGGACACATCCCAAAGAGTTTTGGTCACAATCCCAGCGATTGCTTGTGCAACAGAGGCTCTTCAGCTTCTCAGAGCTGATTAAGGTGGGCTATGTGAACACGGAGTGTGGTAATTCACTTACACGTGTTGTCACTTGAACAAGGTCCTGTGTGTCTCTGTGCATCATGTGTATAAGTGTGACTAAAAATGTGGATGTATTTAAAAACTAACTTGGATTTTTTGTTTGTTTGAAGCTGGCACGGAGACAAACTGTAGGTAATTCGCTGCCTTTTCTTTCCTATCATGATTGTTGAAATTTAAGTAGAACATACCTGCTGTTCTAGTGATGATGCTTGGTCATTGGGATTTCTGGGTGGTTTTGGGTTTGTTTTGTTGCTTTTTTTTTTTTTTTTTTGGATGGTTTTAAATCTACTTATTTAAGACTTACGTAGAATTTACTCTGTCTGAAACTGTTCAATGGATACATAGGAGAAAACCTGCAGAAACTGTTCTTTTAATATTACAAATCAGTATGCATTATGACCTTAGTGTTTTACACTGCAAACTGGGACATATCCTCATTCCCCTTCATAACAGGACTACTAATTTTGGGATGGAATCTCTGATTCATGAATCCAATTTATTGTGTGAAACAGTAATGTCCCTTAATGGCAACACCTGAAAGGTCTATCATATGTGAAGAGACACTTTAAAATTAGTGAGAGTACTGTAGTGTCCTGAGCTATAGAACATAGAGAAAATAAAAGTCTGTTAACCAAACAGTTTTTCTGTTATTAGAGCTAGAGATAATGGTCAGAACATGCATAATATTTACATTAAATTTTGTTTGTGATAATGAAGGAGGTCAGACTGATCTAACATTTGTTATTTCTGAGTACAAAAATCCCCAACAGTGTGTTTTTCAAATTTGAGAGGTTTTTTTATAAAATAAAAATTTAAAGCAATCTGCATTATTTGCAGATTTTAAGTCTTTCCTGAGCCAGAGAGGCCTGGAAGTACTGAATTCATCACATAAAAACTATATTTGTCTCCAGGCCTGGTACCTTAAAGAGTAGAATCTGGCTGATGAAACTAGAAGATCCTCTTAGAGATTGGATGAATGCTTTGAAGTACAGGAGAAAATATTCTGCTAAGTGTGGAGATAAGCAGAGATGTAGTGCTGATGTAGAACGGCCATTGGCCCTCTTACAGTAGCTACACGAGCTAAATGCTGTCAACAGCTTCTGTTTTTCTGAATTCAGAGATAACTCAAACCCACAAACACCCAAGCTTCTTTGAGAAACTTTAACAGGTGCTGGGGACTGCTGAATGGGTGCAGAGTTTATTGCTCCAGCATATCAGGCTGTTACCACGACGCTTTGCGGAACTTGCCTCCCCTCCCTGGGTGCCTTGGAACAAAAAGCTTCAGGTTTTCTTTGCTTGTTGGCTGTGTGATTCTAGCAGGGTAAAATCTGGACAAATTTGATAGGGGAAAAAGGCCCAGCTTGTACCTAGACAGCTTTTTGGGCTGGTAGAAGTCGTAAGCCCTCCAAAGAGATAATTTTTTCCTATCAGAGGATACTGGAAAGCATCACATATACACAACTGTTATTTCAGGCTATTCCTCCCTGCCCCATCTCAGTTTAACTCCCTGTTTAAAACTGCTAAACCCCAAAATGTTGGGGCAGTTACCCACTAGAAAAGGAGCACTGCAGCTTAGCTGGCCCAAGGACATCAGATGCAATGGTTCCTCACTCTTAATCCTCTCCCTTGATACTTCCTCTGAAATGATAGTTCCATCTGATCCATAGATTAGGTACAGGACAGCTTTCTTCTCTGTGGTGTGTCTGCTGTAAGCCTCTGAGTGATCATCCTGCCATGAAGGTTTCATGCCAGCCCCATCCAAGGTGTTCCCAGATGCATGTCAGGAAACAAGTCAAGCACAAGTCTTCTCTTCACTGCTCTCAATGTCATGGGAGCCTTGAGCCACGGCTGCTGTCAAAGGTTTCTTCAGCTTGATTTAGAAGTTTACTTCAACAGTTGTTTTCCTCAAATATTTTGCTGCTCCCCAACTTTTGTGCATTAATTTTAT
Source organism: Chaetops frenatus (assembly GCA_013400775.1). NCBI lineage: Eukaryota > Metazoa > Chordata > Aves > Passeriformes > Picathartidae > Chaetops > Chaetops frenatus. The sequence goes on along the minus strand of VZTR01013037.1, from coordinate 387,552 downwards.
TATTTAGAAAATTGTATTTCCATCAGTTTTGTTCCCTCTTTAAATTAGAAAGGAGGAGATAGATGACATCAGGGCTTGCTAAATGAACATTTAGCACAGGTATGACCACACCACAGGTCCAAAACCTGCCCTGACAGTGAAGGTCCTAAAGTCGCACCTATAACACACATGATTCATGGCCGATGCATTTTATAGTACAGACTTTTAATATTGGAACCTAACTTTGTCAAAACCCATCATTTCCCTATCAGTTGAACGTGTACAGCTGTTGCAAACACTGCTGCATGCTGGTACCCAAAAATACCACATTTTTCTTCTACAGTTTGAATGGGAAATAATTGTGGTTTCTCAGATCCCACTTTGAAGCAGTGGGTTTTTATAGCTGGGTGACTTTAATAACTGTAATTTTACATGCAGCCCTGCTCCAGCTGTGCACCGGGTGCTATGAGTCACTGTCCAAACACATCCCTTAGGTTCAAACCACTCTTACAGAGATGAATCTAAAATACTCTGGAGTATCTTCTGCTCCATTGTTGGGAAGTCCCCTTCTGGTCAGGCAGCTATGTTGTGGCCATTTTAGGTGGTTTTCCTGGAGTTTGCATAGGCACATCCTACATTGCAGGCTCCCAAGTCAGAGCTGGGAGCAGAGGAGCAGGCTGTCCCCAAGGAGAAGTGGCCTAGCCAGGGATGGGCATATATGGTGATCTCATCCTAGACCATAGCAGATAAAAGCATGTGGGCCACTGTGTGAGTCACCAGTGTTATCCTGGACCTTCTCCTGAGAGCACATGCCAGCCTGGGGAGCCTTCCCACTGCTGCTGCTCACCTTCTTGTGCCTCTTTGCTCTGCTTCTTGTTTCTGTCACTTCAGCATTTTTCCTAGTAGGTTAATTTGCTATAAACATCAACCAAGAAATCCAGGAATTTGTCCCTTTTCATCAGAAGAGGCCACAGTTTAAATGCTCTTGTATTACATTTCCATCTGCAAAACTCAGATCAGTTTATAAAATAGCTCATATTAACTGGTGTGGCAGTAAAAAACTAGGAAACTGGGGCAGAAAAGTGACATTTACTTCATCTTGCAGCATGGCCAGTAAGAAAGCTGTGGGTCAGGAGTATATTTACTTCCAACTTTCTTCCCAGCAGCTTTTGCCATGCTGTAAATAAAGTTCAAATACTTAAATATTTTTAAAATTCCTTTAAAATAATTATAATAAATGCCTTCCTATTTCATACATTTCCTGCCCACACAGCATATTTACATATTACATGTAGCTGGAAGGTATAATTAGAGATCCCTGTTCAGGCACCTGACTCATAGCACCTTTAGCTTGCCACCATAAATAGGCATGTTCAGCTGAGACTGCTTGTGACGTGATGCCTCAGCCTGTGCATCGAAGGCACCCTCTGCTACTGATCTCTAGGGCAGACTTCAAAATCAGACTTCTTTTCCATAGCAAAAGGCTGTTTGACTGATTCCCAGCAGATGTTTGCACAGGCTTTGGCCCTCAGCTTATTGCTGGTCTCATCAGGTGGGATGAAGGTTGCCTTCAAGTCAAAGCAGGCATGAGACATCCTCTAAGGGAAGTGTCATGAGACCCAGGGGATCTGACCATGTTGGCTTTGCTGGAGGCCAGCTGCTCATGTTCTGCTCTGGGAGGTGCTTGGTGGCAAAGCACTGGGTCTGTGCAAACCACCTGGCCGTATTGAGAAATCAGGCACTTGGGTTTGATTTCCTCAGGTGCTGAGGTATGCAGGAAGTGGAGAGAAAGCCATTTGAAGGTATCTCAAGGAGCTGGGTCTGCACTCTGTAACGCTACTACTGCCTGTTACGTGCATTTGAACTTGAAAATACAGGACTTTGTCCAAGAAATGTCAAATCTCCCTTGCCTCAGCTGGGAACATGGCTGAGGTACTGATGCTTTGGGAGACCCTTGACTGTATGTGTGTGAATTGTACTGATTGAGTAGGATGGTTTTCCAGCAGGATCAGACTTGGGCAAATCCACTGTGCAGCTCTGAGCAATATTTGGAGTAAGACTTTCCAAAATTTTTCAATACCCTTTGCAGCAGCAGGTTACATGTACTACAGCATATTATGTACCCTGGATTCCCAGTTTCCTGGTAAGCCTGAGTGGATTTACTGCATGGGGATTTCAGTCACTACTGGACACACTCTGAAGTCCTGGGAAAACATGGAACAATAGCTCTAATTGGGAAAAAGATATACACAGCATTCTCTAGGAAAAATTATAGTTGGCCTCTAAGTGCACCCTTGCATCTGCATTGGTTAAAAAGTCAGTCCCATACACTTTCCTGCGTGGTGTGAAATTGTATAGTTCATCAGATCTGATCCAGGCTGTAAAGAAATGTTTACTGTGGACTCTCAAGAGATTACCAGCAGTCCTGGAAGGTTGCTGAGCTTGATCTCTCTCAATTGACAGGATGAATCCACATAGGATGCAGAGCAGGATGTGGATTCTCAAGCAGAATAGCGGCATTCTTGAAAGAGGCTACAGGCAGAGGAGATCTTAATTTTAATTATTGAACAAAGAAACATTTAGCTTATTTATCTACTTTATTTATCTGCTTTTGCAACTCTTAGAAGGGAAGAAAAACATGGCCATTCTGTGCAGTTCTTTGTGGAAGCATTGTAATAGCTCAAGTTGTCCTTTAAACAGCCAAGTGGTACCGAGTGTCACCTGGAAAAATTAAGTACCAGTGAGACTTTACACTCACAGATGGCCTGATCTTGTGTCACGGTCTCCAAAGCTGCACATGGATGTCAAGGGATTTAAGTAACGTTAGAATGGTATTTTTGGGGTCTCAAATGATGGGGTTTTGCAGATTAGCAATCTATCCAATGAATGATATAAAATTTTGTCTAGCAAAAACTGCTGCCAACATTTAAAAATATTTACCAAATCCTCTTTCCATTAAAACAGTCTTGTTAAAATTGTCTGTTCCAAACAGAGCAATATTTTACTGTTCTTGGTTAAGTGGTTTTCCTCCTCAGATTTCTGTGAAAACATGTGTTTCATAAAGCATATCAAAGTTGTCTCATGGGCAAAACCATGTAAACATCAAGCATGTAATTTTTTTGAAATCCCCTGTAAGATGGCTAGCCATGCTGCCTTAACCATTCAGAGGCATAAGAGGAAAAAAGGATTTTGCAGGCACTCCAAGCCTAGATATGTGGAAGAGCTGAGATGAGCCTGTGGCTCTGCAGTCGCCCATCAGGAAATCACACAAATGTGCTTTTTATGGTGCAGTTTCCTCATTTGGGAGGCAATTACTGTGTAAAGGATCTCATTTCTGCTAATGCAAAATATAACACAAGGTCCATGTGTGGCTGAGTTGGGTCCATAGTTCCTGCCACACCTGCCACTGTGATGCATAATCCCAGTTCATGCTGCTGGGAAGAGTTTCCTGCAGCACTGCAGGTGAGAAGTTTCTCTCTTGCACTGGCTCCACATTGAGCTCTTTCTTCTCAATGAAGCCAGTGCACTTAAGGAGGTCTAGCTCACTTCTTCCTTCCTGGTTGTTCAGGGTGGATCATTAACCAAGCACTTGAGTAACAAGCAAAACAAAATTGTTTGTTGAGTATCTTTTGCAGTCTGCTTGGACACTTTGCCTTCTGCAGGAGGTATGGATTCCTTCTCCTGCGGAATGAAATCACCACAGGCTCCCTATGCTCACTGCTGTGCTTTAACCAGACTTGAAGTATGTATGTAATAATACATGGATCTATATCTATCTACATACATATATATACATATATATATATATGTACTGAAGTATATAATCTATATATAGATATAGAACTTCTATATTTGTATAAAAGTTCTGTGTTGCTCCTGCTTTATGAGTGAGGAAAGGGGATGGCGTACATAGCCTGAACAAAGAAGTTAACTTTTCCTTGTACTCTTCTGTAGCCTATTGAGTCTTTAGGTGAGAGGAATTAAAACTGTGTTCCTAACAGCACTTCATGAACTGAAATCATTCTCTGATGATGTGCCATTTCTTGGTATATGGAAATGAGTTCTGAGATCCCCCACATGGATACACAAAAGGACTGCACAGTGTGCTGAAGGCTGGGGAGAAGATACCCTTGTGTGACAGGTGGAACGTTTTTTTTTTCCTAATGGCTGCTTCGCACGTTCCCTCCGTAGATCATTTTCCTTGTCTTGAAACCTTGATGTGCTGGGCTGTAAATCCCTGAAGAAATAGCACGGTCTGGGTGGAGGTTGGTTGACTTTGTCCTTTCTCTGTGAGCCAAGACTGAAGAACTACTGAAATGCTGCAACTATCAGTAGGGTGAGTGTTTTTGTTGTAAATCTGTAAATCCTCTCAACCCCTATTTGTAAGAGATGAATGGGAACCTGCAGCCCACCAACTCATGTCACTCCCATTCATGCCAGAGATACAACAGCAAATACTGATTTCTCCCTATTTAATGCAAGAGCATTTATCTGCCAGTGTTCAAACTGCATTTCCATGACATAAGAAGACTTGTCTGGATAATTAATTAATACACTTAAAATACATCAGTTTAGGCAGATGTTCTTGTCTGTGCTTTTATCATGAATGGCCTTGATTTTGCAGCAAAGTCAGTGAGATGGCACCTGAATGCAAGGGTTTGCCTTCATGAAGCTTTGCAGAATGATGGCCTATATTTATATTTCTTTCAGAAACTCTCCTTACTTTGCACACAAACCTCTTTCAGAGTGTTTTACTGGGGCAGCACATTCAAGCCTTCATTATTAGGGGATTTCTGCAATGCCATTGTCTGCTTGACATTAGTTCTTCCAGCTGTGCATCTATGTACAGTAATTGCCCTGATTTATTTGGATGCGGTTTGTTTTCTGCAGTGTCCTCGTGCCTGCTCAGCACTCGTGATGCTGATGTTGAAGCTGGGCTGGGTGGCAGATGGAGTTGTCCTGTCCTATCAGAAAAATATCAGAATATATGGACATATCAGATGAAATGCTGGTCTCTCCACTCACCCTCGGCTCTGTAATTTTGTCATCCAGCCATGGAGGACCTGTGAAGGCAAAACTGGCCAAGGTAATGTGTGAGCACAAGCTGTAGCTCTGCAGGAGATAAGGGACCCCTTGCCCACTGCAGAAACAGCAAGTAACTGCAATTCTCAAAAATCTTTACTGCATCCTTAACTGCAGTATTTCCCTGCTCTGTAATCTGGCCAAAGTTAGGTAGGTTTTAATAGGGATAGATACATTTCTACTACAAAAGTCATCTCTCTGCCAAATTTCAAAATTTCCCTTCTAAAGCTAGAGATCCTCATATAAAAGGTTGCCTGGATTTATTTAATATGTGCCAAGCACATTTTTCCTTTAATAATATTCCTGGAAATGGCTGAACTGTTTTGGCTAAAGCAGATGCCGAACCGCTCAGAATGAAATTTTCAGTGCTAAAATTTGGCAAAGTAGAGTAACATGCCATTTTCTTGACACTGGGGTGGGCTGAGCACCATGACATCAGGGAGGAGAGGTGGCACTGCTGGTTAGCAAACCAAGGAAACCAGCAAGTTCTGCTTTTAGGAAACTGCCAGCTTCAAGCTAGTGAGGAACATCCATGGGCTCCTGCACTCTGAGTTTTGTATGTGCACCTTAAATAATGAACACAGAAACCCGGAGACATCAATGCTACTTCCAGCTACCTTGAACTGTTTAAATATGTAGTTTAAATGACCCACGCTCCTTTCTCCCCACCTGTATTGTTCCTGGGCTTAAGGCTAGATCTATATATGGAATTTATAGCTATGTTTTGGAGTTTTGCCTGAAGTAATTTGTATTCCTGACTTGGTACTCTTTCCCTGCCTTGGAAGTCCATCTGCAGAACCCCTCTGTGCTAGACAAGAGTGTCCCCCCATAGATGTTTCATCATATAGTTATCTCTTTTGGGTTAAAGCCTTACAGGGCTGTGATGTGAATGAAGACAAGGTTCTGTTCTTCTTCTTTGCTCTGTGCCCTGTCTCCTTTCTCTGTATTTTAGGACCCAAGTAACAGGGACATAAAGCTCCTGTTCTGCTTCCTGGTTGTATATGATGCTTTATTACATAAATGGCTGGGAAAAGCTCTGGCATGCTGTACCAAGTTGGCTTTGTCTCAAACAATACTATTATTTTGAGGGTAGACATGAAGTTCCTGTCTCTAGAATTGAAAATGAGTATTGGAATGACTGAACAAACAAACAAACCTGTTACACTCTTAAAAAATTGTGTGCCCATTGACCTCAGAAGCCCAAGCTGGATGTTCATGCTCTTTCCAAGTTCTTGCTATATAAGTCCTTTCCATGCCCTCACTTGCTACTCAGACTTTTAAAATTTTCTTTAGTGATACCAGAGCATGGGCCCAACACTTCTAAGAGCTGCAGAATTGTGAATATTTCTTTTTATGGATACAATGTGTGCATGCTGTGGCTTTGGGCACAGGGTACATCAATGTTAGTGTGAGGCTAATAATAGCCTCTAAAGATAATTTGAGAAGTTGCTTACCTTTCCCCAGAGAACAGGACATGTCTTTGTATTTCCGCCTTCAGATACACAACCCACTTGTGAGCTTCAGTGCATAGCAAATACAGTGTGAGAGTCATCCTTGCTTAAGTAGATTTTTTTCTTCCTCTCCTTTCTGTTTTGCTTTGCCCTCTCAGTATCTTTCTGCTTGTTTTCTCTGAGGCTAGTGATTTCTTGGAAACTTATTGTTCGTAACCAAAGAAAGGTAGTGGGTAAGCAGCAACTGCTGTCTTAGGTAGCCCAAGCTGACCCTGCCACTGCTTTGGTAGGAGAAAGAAGCTGTTTCCGAAGAGCACAGCTGTCCTGGGATTTGTGCACACAAGGACTGCTCAGAGCAGCGCCTTGACCCCATGCTGGCTCTGTGACCTCTGCCACTCTGACTGATAACAGTGATCATAGTTTGTGTTGAGGCTTTGTTCTCTGCTTCACAGAGAGAAACATTAAACTGCAGAGTGACTAAGTGCCTTTTCAAGGGCTACATAATGAATCAGTGAAGGAACAACAATCCCCAGCAGTTCCAGGCCCCCTTCTCTCTGCAGAACAATGCCTTTCTCCCTGTATGAAGATGTGCACGTAGTATAGGTTGCATACAGAATCATGTATTTCAAAAGAAATTTGAATATTAATATTTATATTGTACTGATGCCACTGTACTCTAGGCTCTGTAAATAGCAGCACCACAACAATGTGAATTATTCCTTTTATGCAAAACCCTGGCCAGTGAAATAGCTTGGCGATACAAAATTAAATTGCTGCACAAAAGTTTGACAGCTACATTCATTATATATGTCAATCAAAGGATCCTAAAGGCTTTATTGTCTCTGTACAGTGTTTGAGCAATCTGCTAGCCCAATATGCTGCAAAGCTATTTTCTCACTACTCCTTTCATTTAAAAAATAGCCACCAATAACTTTTGACAAACAGTCTGAGAAAACTGCATGAGCAGCAAGGAAATCTTGGGTTTTCTTGGGTGTCTGTGGGCTGGAGCCTTCCACTCATTGGGCTCTGTCACATGTCACAGTGGATGAGATCTGGTCAGAAACACGGAGCCCTAAAATTACTGTACAAAACCCAGGCAGGCTAGGGTCGTGGGGAGGGCATGGGGAGTAATGGAGAGAAAGGTATGCTAAATAGAAACTAATTGTATCGTTTTTGGTCAGGGGTTTTTGTTGCTTTGCCAGATATCAGACACTCAAACTCCTCTGTCCTAGGTCTCCCTCAGAATGGGCTGGGTCCGTTTTGATGAGCTCTTGCCCTCAGTGTAGACCCCCCTTCAGCTTGGAAGTGCGGGGTGTGTGTGTTTCAGGTGGATTCCCTTTTCCCATCTCGCTCGGTCCTGCCGAAGCCCAGCTATCTGTCATGGCTCGGTGTGTTGTAAGCGACGGGGGGAGCGGGGCTGTGTCCCGGCAGGCGGGCCCGGCCAGCGGCCCTCCCTCAGGCCGGGCAGTGAGGCCCCGGCAGCCGCGAGAGGGAGCAGCCAGCGCCCGCCCGGCTCCCACACGCGCCGCCGCCTCCTTCCCCAGCAAAGGAGGGACCCCGCACCTCCGCCCGGCCCTGGTGAAGCCGCGTCTGGAGCGCTCTGTCCAGTCAGGACAAGAGAGACATGGAGCCTCGGGAGCGGGTCCAGCCGAGGGTAACAAAGATGGTTAAGGGACCAGAGAATCTCACGTATGAGGAAAGGCTGAGGGAGCTGGGCCTGTTCGGCCTTGAGAAGAGATGACAGAGGGAACGTCATCAATGTCTATCAGTATCTGAAGGAGGGTGCCAAAAGGATGGAGCCAGGCTCTGCTTGGCATATCCCAACAACAGGACAAAAGGCAATGGGCAGAAACTGATGTACGAGAAGCTCCACCTGAACACGAGTAAGAACTTTATTGTGTGGGTGACGAAGCACTGGAACAGATCACCTATAGAGGTTGTGGAGTCTCCCTCTTTTAAGATATTAAAAAGCTATCTGGACACAGTCTTCAATAACATGCTTTGGTGGACCCTTGCTTGACTGGGAACTAGATGACCTCCAGTGGTCCCTTTCCAATCTTAACCGTTCTGTGAAAGTGTGACATTGTAATTTTGTGCCATAGCAGACCACTCTAATCTAATTCATGAGGGTGTCATAACTTTACCATCTTTGTTCTGGCTGGAACTCAGGTTAAATTTCATAATTCAAAATATTTGGGGAGTTAGTTGTTTCCTCTAAGTGCTCAGGTTGGTTCTTAGTGTGTGCTGGTGTGTGGCTTTGCTCTCAGACCCTGGTCACGGGCACTGCAGCAGCAGCAATACCTCAGGAAGTTACATCCTGCACATATACGTGCCTGTGCCTTTCTGACAGCTGCCTTTGGGATGAGATGCTACTCTTGGCCTATGCTAAAGGGCTGACATAAAAAGCGTAAAGAATAGCCTTCCTCTTGTGTTTGGGGGTGAAGCATGGGGATGCTCTGTGAGGAGGCATTCAGAGGAGATATTGCAACAAGATTGCTGGTCGTGACAACTAGTGTTTCTACTGAAAAAGCCTACTGCAGAAATTGGAAAAATTGAAACTTTCAAAGAATTGAGGTGTTAATTCATGTGCTGAGAAAGCTGTGCTGCCCACTCACCATCCCAAAAACTGTGTGACATTTCCCTGAGGTGCACTGCTTGCTGCTGCATCACGGGTATGTGTTTGATCGCAGGCAAAATTAAACATGCTTTTGTAATCAGTAGACTCCACAAGTAATTACAAGATACATGGGAGCAAAAGGACATAGATTGACACTTCTCATAGTGTTGAGGTTTACTTGTTATGCTGCTTTCTCTCCCCATGCAGCATTGCCCTCTTTTTGAGGTCCTGTACAGAGCCCTTTTATTAGTGTTTTAAATAATTATTAGCATTGTGGAAAGGGCATAGGAGCCTTTTTAGCACAATTTATGGTGAACATCAAATATTGTGCAACAGAGTGTCTGTTTTCTGTGATAACAGCTACCTTGCAACTGACAACTTACCTTTGACTACAGGTTTGCAAGACTGGACTTGGCTGAACATAGGTAATGCTGACAGGATGCAAAAGCTTTCTGTAAGCAGAGTGGGCTGTGCTTTTTTTGCTAGTCCCCCTCTGGTCAAGGAGATACTTTGTAGTGGGTGCAATGATAAGGACACTGCAAACACTTCTCTGGTAGGGCTAGGAGCTCCTGTCACTATGCTTGGTGCTGTACATGGGAAAAAAGCCTACACAAGTCTGAAGCCTCTGCTGTGAGCATCACTGCTTCATCGTATTCTTCTGGCCCTATAGGGAACCCTCCTGAAGGAATGCAGTACCCAGCCCCTCCATTTCTGTAAACAGGAAACAGTGGTGGTTTTCCAGGGAGTATAAACCTGTCTTTGGTGCTTTCCTGTCTCACTTCTCTGACTTGTGGCAAAATGTTATGACTCCCTCTGTTTGGGTGATTTCTCATGCTTCTGCACCCACAGACTTCATCTGTGAACTTTTGGCAGAAATTACACAGTGATGCTGGGATGGTGTTTGCCAGCTAGGAACTGTTTTCCAGTGTCACTCACTTGTAGTTGGCATGTCGAACTGCTTTGGTATTTTCTCAATGTTTAATGTGGCCTAATTGTATACTACTGTCTGGGAGGATCAGCTCCTTTGGTGTGGCAGTTGCCATAAAATCAGTGGTGTTTGGGAGCCTCTCTTGCATTTGCAGCTGGGTGCAAGGCACAAGTTCCCTGATTTTGCTGCATCAGCCCAATGAAACATTGGGGGGCTGAGTGTGCAGCCAACTGCTTTATGTTATGCTGGGTAATGGCTTGTCAATATTTTAAAAAAGTAACCTCCAGCTGTTTAATTTGCTCTAGCGGGGGGAAAAAAGTCTTCCTAATAATCTTCATATTCACTTGACATGTTTGGTTTGAAAGCAGATGGATTGATTTCCAAGATAAATAACAAAGCAAGAGAAGAAAAAGTGTGTCGGTGGCTGTACCATTAGAGGGAAAGGCATTTCTGATGTCGGGGTCTCACTATTGATCTTTGTATGGTTTTTTTTCTTTACAAGGCAGCTTTTTGGACCTGCTGCCCACCAGCTCACTCTTTCGAGCACAGCCAACTATTTCCCTCAGTGTCCATTGCCACCTCTCAGTATGACCTACAAGGAGGGGAAGGTGCAGAGCTTAACAGAGGAGAGGGGCTGAGGTGGCCACCTTGGCCTTGGCAATCAGCACTTCCCTCTCAGCTGTGCCTTCTTTACCCACTCCAAACTTGTGCAGGAGCCTCCTTGTTGTAACACTCGCCCCCTCCCTGTGGCCAGACCAGTAAATCCCTGTGTCCTTTAGGATGGACTGGGAAATGGACACTGCTGTTTGAGGTACTGGCACCCAGCAGAGCCAGGCTCTTCAAGCAGAGAGTACAGGGAGGCTGTGCCCCCCCTGCCAGGACCTTGCACCCCTCTGTCCTGGCAGGCAGCTGGCAAGTTGTGAAATATGGTTCAGCACTTTTTTTTTAATATTAAATTGTGCAGCTGTCCTGGAAAAGGATTAGAAATCAGTTCTGGAAAAAGACCACAGTAGTTTTTAGTGAAGAGTTTTGCTGTGCCCTTAATTATTTATAAGCATCAGGATATAAGGACACTATGTTAACCCTTCAGCAGTAAGAAAGATTGCAAATAATCTAATAAATGACATATGCAAATTTACAGATTGAGTAGGTTTAGTTGCAAGTTCTGGTAGACTTAAAAGTGAGGAAATATCAGAAATAAGGTTTCTGCTTAATATTTTGTATGTCAGACAGCATGTTTGGTCAGGCAGCTGGATTAGATGAACGTTGTACATCCCCTTCAACTGAAACAGACTATTCCGCATTTCTGATGGCACAGCCCTCTCCCAAGGGGTCACAGATTTGCTTACCACCCGTACCCCGGTTGCTCTTACCACCTTTCACTGCAGTGGGTTTTGCCCAGGGGATGAATTAGGGGCAGGTTGATGCCCACGAGGCTCCTGCTCCATGGCCTTGGGGCCAGGCAAGGCTACAGGAGCACTGTGGAGGGGTTACTGGTTTCGGCATCTGAATGGTGTCAGGAAAAGTAGCTTCCCTCCCTGCCGCATATTTCCAGGGGCCTGTTGAAAATGTCAGGGAAGTGAAAGCTAGGCTCCTTTTTGGGCTCAGAAACCTCTGTGCTAGAAGAATCTGTCCCTGTCCAGAGGAGAATCCAAAGAGCCTTGCAGGAAATGTCATTTGCCAGGTCCTCAGGGAAATGAACATTGTGTCACTACTGCGTGGTTGGAGATGTTGTCAGACCACTGGCATGCATCATCCCCAGGGGCCTGTTTGCTGAAAGCATGGTGCACTGAATCACTGATGCATTCTTGGAACTGCTCCTCCACAACTTCATCTACTGTGTTGCAGAAAAACTTAGAAGTTACAAGAGATTTTTGTGCCCTGCATCTTATAAAAAAAAGGTCTAATCTCCACTGCAAACTAAATCAATCTAAACAAGTTGCTATTATACTGTATCATAGGATACTTAGAGATGTTCCATCAGTCTCAAGCTGGACTATGGACTGCCAGCATACAGAACTCATCATTGTTTTAACAGGTGTCCAAATATTGGTGATGGCAGTGGTTTTACCTGGCAGTCTTGCAATGCTCAAATCACTGCTTCCACCTTAGCAAATGCAGGTTTAGAGCATTTCTGAGATGTTCTAGTGCAGTGAGAAGAGGACCCTGAAGGTCACATCTGGAGAGAGGGAGATCCCAGAGGGACTTCACCCCTGAAGGATAGTGATACCTGCTTTTCACCAGCTGCCAGCACTGCTGATCCATGTGGGCTGGGCAGGGCAGTGCTGCCTCCTTCATGCAAATCAGAAGCACAAGGAAAGCTTATTGCTAGGTAAGGTCATTAAGTATTTCATTCTCAACTGAACCAAGAGGTATCAGCTCCAAACTTAGAGTGATAAAGTCAGAATCTTCAAAACTAGAAACTTGTGTTTTGCAATACCCAGCAGAAGAGAAGTGGGGATTAAAATAGAGATTAGTCCATGTTGTATCTTTGAAGCTTGGATTCGTGCCCATAGCTGTGATTCTGAATTGCTTCTCAAGCTGGAAGGCATGTGGATGGGAAATCTTGCAAAATATCAGATCTCATAGGATTTCTGCCTCTTAAAATTAGCCATGTTGCAGGATTTGAGCACTGTCAAGACTTAGTTGTGTTTTAAAGTGGAGACTTACTTTTAAAATTAGCCTAACCATGAACTTGAATCAAATCTTTACACAGAACATTTTCCAGATGCTGCAATAACACCTGTTAGTGCAGCTACAAATAAAAATACTTAGTATTATTTAAAATGTGGAAAAGCAATGTGTATCCCTGGTACTGAGCCACAGCATAGTTTCTCCTGGCACTGCTTGTGCTTATGGGACCTGTGAAAGCAAATCTAATGCAGAGCAAGTGCCTGTTACACAAGTGTGAGCTGGGGTCACCATGGACTGTCCTAATGTGGGGCCCTTTGGCTGTTAAGGAAAAGAAAACTTTTATTTTTTAGGCTATTTCTTGCATCTTTTTTTATTGCTTTTAGTTAAAATGCAAGTATTTAGAGGAACACTTAGGTGCCACGGTGATTTTTTTATATATTTATTATTACATACTTGTGTGTGAAGGCTTCGTGGGTGGTTTGACGACCTTTATACCATGTCATAACATAATTTAAAGAACTTGAAGCACATGAGCACTTGAGAATATCAGAATGAAAATAATCAGATAAAATTAAAAAGTGTAAATTAAATCCCTTTACACAGAGAAGAACTGTACATCGTGCTGGTGCAGCTGGATGTTAGATTTAGCCCTGCACCTTGAGACAAGGGTCTCTTGGCCCTGCATGAACTGTGATCACTTTTCACCATGGCCTGGTCAGGTGTGGGACAGTGTTTGTGGGGATGGTAAAAAGGGCATTCTTCACAGTGGTAGTCTGTGCCAAATCCCACTCCCAGGCTTTAATATTTTGGAAGCTATAGGGCTTTTCAACAAAATGGGTAGAATTGTGGACAACTTCAACCTGGGAAAAACAGAACATTTCAGAAGCTTGTCTTGGTAACGATGGAGAGGCCTTCTTTGATTGCAAAGAAATATCCAAATTGCATCAGACATTTAGCAAAAAAAGTCTGTATCTTGACAAAGTTATAAACAGCTGAAAATAGGAGAATGTAGAGGGACAGCTTGTGCTAACAGGTGGCCCTACCACCATCTGCAATAATTCTTTGATACAATCAATTGGTTGAATGCTTAGCATATCATCTCTCAAACCCTATTAATATTTTAGTTGTTTACTGTTTAGAGTGCATTTAGGGGTGCAGATTTGGAGGCTATAGACTATTTTCAGCAGTATCACAAGTTTTGTGGTGCTTCAGATTTGCGTGCCCTCAACTAAAATTTATTGTCCCTATTCAAGAAATCTCTTAAACCCAGACTTAAAACTCTCCTGGATGTCCTTCTGACTTGCCTAGGCAAGCCTTTAAGTTAGACCCGTGTTTCTTTGCCTTCATCAGTATATTTTAGCATGTACTTACTAACTGTTCATGTGCTATAGTGTTGGAATGAAATTTAGGGTTTTGCTGAACATGGACATAAGTTTGGTCATTTTCTTATTTTAGGTATTACAGCTTTTTGGGCTGTTTTGAAGTAGGTGTTGTACACAAAATTATGGTGTTCTGTATAATCTATTTCTGTAGAAAAAGGAACATATTTTCCTACCTAATATGGAATGCTCTGATGCAGAGGCCAGTTTATTTCTAGCTCTATTTTTTTCTAGACCCTTTTTTAGTGCTGTCAGTCTTGTCCTGTGTTATTAGGACAGTTTTCAACACCGCCTACTCTTAGTTGTAAAGCAGAGAGATAACTTAATTTTTCATTTTGTGGGGATTTCATTTGCAATTTTTTTCTTGATACAAGATATAAAAGAAACCCAGAAAAATTAATATATTTTGCTAATCAAATGATGCATTTACTGCATTCTATGGAATTGATAAAATATTTTAAAAAATAGGAAATGAATCATTCCATTGGAGAAAGGTTCAAATAGTGCATTTAAATTTTACCAAAGCTTTCTGTTACCAAGTTACATACTGATTTTTTCCCCCCAAAGCTGCCACATTTCACTTGCAGCTGCCCAGCAGTTTTCAGGAATTTATGAGTCTGTTTGGGTGTCATATGAGGTTTCCTTGCAAATAAGCGAAGGGCAGCACTTCATAGACAACAAAATGCAAATATTCTGTCTTCATTGGTCATTTTCATATTGGTATGAGTGTTTTAGCTGGCTACCTGTATCCAAAATGCATTCTTTTATTGTGTCCTAGAGGAGATGCTCTCTTCCCATTCTTCTTTCCATGTGGCTCGTGTGAAATCTTGCTCACATTGGTGTTGTGTCAGATGTGTAGAACACATCTGCCTTTCAACAAGCAATTATGTTTATGGAAATTATGTCTTCTGGAACTGGAAATTGAGATTAACAGATTCAGGAGCCCTCAGTAGGTAATACCTAGTGTGACAGAGCAGGGCTCTTGTAAGCTGAGCACCCAAACAGATGCAACTTTGAAATTGCTCAGGAGTAATTTGGAGCGTCCTTTCAAAGTTTGGATAATGTAACTACTGATTCCTGTAAGGTATAACTTGATATTTCTTCTGTGCTCTGACCTTATCTTTGACTGGTGCTACATAAATTCTGTACTTACTCATATGTGTGCACATCTTTTAAGAGTAAAAGCACAGAAATAGTCTGACTACAAAATGCATTTAATACCAGTCAAGACTAAGAATGTCTGTCCATAGTGGCAAAGTTTTAGTTTTAACTTGTGCCTCTCCTTAAAGTGCTTCTATCTTTTCCAGCCTTTGCTCTCTGAAGTCAGAGAGGACTTGGCATCATCAGAAGTGTGTTTCCATGTAGTGAGAGTATGCTCCTGTAAAACTGGAGATCTAAGTCTTCTAGGCTTGGCTGGTTTTGACTGGGCCTTGCTGTAAGACCCCAATACAGTGTTCTCCCTACAGAAGAACCCAAAAATTGTATCACAGATGCACACTCAACATTTCAGTTTTATGAAATTTGTCATACAGCCAAGAGTGTTTTTCAGAGACCTTGGGTCTCACTCTTACCTGCATTTGCAGGGTCCACATGGGAGACATGGTGTTCCCAAATCCTCTTGAGAGAGCCCCATGGATAGGTAAAACCAACCTTTCCAGCTCTGTAACCTTAACAGAGATTGCAGTAGTCTTTCAGAACAAAATATGCATGACATCTGGAAACAATTATTCCTTTAAAAATCACTCAGGACTGAAAATGAAAGCTAATAAACACCGTACTTTCCCCTCATCCTACAGTCTGGGTGACCCACACTAGGACAATGTCATTTCTAGAAAGCCTCAGCAGGGTGGGCCCAAAGCTGGTCTTGGATCCTAAAGCTGACCAAGCTGTTCTGAGACCACAAAGTAACATTTATATGAAATGAAGTGGAAAGGGAGGTTTTCTTCCTGTTTTATTATGGAGAGGGGAATATAAGGAACTGGGTCACACTAGCAGTGTCCATCAAGGAACTGAGCACAGAATTTATGGACTTAGAGCCAAATCATACTTTTTGGTGACATTACTCATACTTATCTGGCCCTTTTAAAACAGTCTAATGTAGGACTGTCAAAGGGTTGGAAAGGCCCACAGTATAAAACTAGTGTGACTGGGGTCTGCTGGGCTAGTGAGGGAGCACTAATGCTCTGCTGGTCTTTGCTGACAGAGTGGGTGTTGGGATATTTCAGAATATCTAGAACAGCAGTTCCTAGATTAATTATTTTGTTCAAAAGACATGGAAGACTATGGGTCTGTTATTAGCCTGGTTTCCCATGGAAATGTAAGTTTACGTGGTTATGCTGTGTCAGTCTGCCTTCTGACCACTCTCAAGATAAAAGTACTCAGTTCCTTGAGTTTTGTTAAAACAGGTGACTGTGTACATGGGAAAGACCCAGGACCGGTGGGAGCTCAGCAGTGCTCATGGGCAGCAGAGGACTTGCCCCAGAAAGGGGGCTCTAGGGAGATCGAGATTGTGCAAGGGAGCCCTGGTGGCACGGAGAGAGATGCAGGACATGTAAATCCAGCAGTTCCTGGTGGCACTGCTTTGTTCTTTACCCAGCCTTGCCTTCTGCACAGCTCTCAGAGGTGGGCCTCCCTTCTCCTCCTTCTCTTGTGTGCAAAAGAGCAGTTTCAGCAGTTTTCATGCCATGTCCTCGCAAAAGTTCACTGTTTTGGGGCCTTTCTGACCCCTCCGATTGCCTGCAGCCTTTTACACCTGCACAGTGCTCACTTGTCACAGGCTGGCATTGCCTTTGTTCTGGGAAAGTCTCTTTTGCAAAGCAATTTGGCTGCTGCAGTGTGTAGAGCTTGCTTAGGCAGAGGAGGGATATCAGAGATGGGACATACTTTGAAATGGTGCCCAGTTGCTCTGTTGTCTGACAGTGATGATTTTGCTGAGCATTCTTCTACCTGGTGCCAGGGGCTTGATGAACTCCCAAGGTGTTGCACTGTCTTGATGAAATATCAGTTGAAGTCCAAGGCCTCAAGTGCCTTGCTTGCCCTGATGCACTCTGAGATGGAAAAAACCCTGATGCTGCTCTGCCAGACAGTATGATAGATGGTTAAACACCCTCTTTTGTTTTACTGAAGACAGGAATAAATTTATTATCAGGGCTACAGGAAACCCAACTGCTTAATGGTCACGAAGATCCCTGAGTACCTACTGTTCTCCAGAAGGACTAGGTGGTAGTGCTGATGAACATATTTGTGCTGATAAACATTATGCACAATTTGCATGCCAGCTGGATCAGCTACTTACTTGCTATTCTTTTTGCAACCATAATTTTTATCATAAATATTTTCCAGACGTACATCAGTAGCTCATATCGCTTGGCTGGCAAGTCTAAGACAAGACTGTCTTAGTAAGCCAGACGGTTTGTACAAAACAAGCTGACTCTGTACCCCAGAAAGTGGTCATTTCCTGATTCTTTTGAGTATCTGAGCTCTTTGTCAATACCTATGGTACATCTGCAGGCAGATTATGGCAAGAACGTTATAACTCCACAGGCATTAATGGAGGAAATGGTATTTTGCTAGCTTGCATTATACCTCTTTCCAGTGAAATATTATTTTTAACACAGCTTCAGGTTGGGTGAATATTGGAGGAAGCAACCCCAGCTCTGGATCTTGAGACTGCAGTTTGCAGCTGCAGTAAAACCTGTCACTGAAATGTAGGTGACACTCCGTGCTGCACTTCCATAGAGAGGATCTGGCAGAGAAGGGTGACTCCCATGACTACATAACTGTGACCTGTCTGGGTAAAGAGGGTGGATAGCGAGATGGGAAGGACAGAGCTGGAAAGTGAGCAATGCATGGGAGGAATGGAGCTGAGTTGCAGGAAAAGGAGAGGAAGCAGAGGAGTGGAATATTAAATCAGCAGCAGAAGTGCAGGTTTACATTGCAGCTGCCCAAGGGGCCAGAGCCAGGGCCCTGCTGAGCAGCCCCAGGGCACTCCAGGGCTGAAGCTTGAGCTGCATCAGGTGAGGCAAGGGCAAGCCTGGGGATGAGACTGCACAGGGAAGGCCAGTGAGGTGTTTTGACAACCTGTTAGGTTGTCATTCTCCCAGTGACATTGCTAGTTGGATCAGGATGGAATGTGCTCCTCGCTTCAGGGTGGCAGGTGGGTCTTTTTTTGTCCTCAATACCCTGGAGGAACACAAGTTTCTGAGGGTCATAAAGGCATTTTTCTCTGGGATTTGTTAAGCATCTGTGGTGGCTTGTGATGAGAACAGGAGGTGTAAGGTTGGTTTTTTGGGGCTTGTTTGTTTGTTTTAATGCTCCTGCATTTTCTGACAGGTGGTTACTTGCAATGGTTTCTCTGCAGTGCTCGCTGAAGAGTTGTGGTGGGTGGGTCTGGAACGGTCCCTGGGTGGTTGTGTGGTGAATGAACAGGTCATTTAATTTCAGCCTTACTAAGCAGTTTGTCCCCTGGTATATCCCAGGCAATAATGCGTAACTTAGCTTTTTTTTTCTTCTTCCCTTAAAACATAAAAAAGTAGGATAGTGGAGAAGTAGGAAGTACATGGAAGTCCTTATAGACTCCTGTTCGGTGGTGGTTGGTCCAGATTGAATTGTGCTTCAGTATTTTATTACTATTCTAATGCTTATCAAAACATGCTGGGCAGCCCTTCAAAGGACAGACAGTCTGCATAAATGTAGAGGGTGATGCTCCCTCTCACTGCCTTACTATCAATAGGGTGCAAGTCCAAAGGACTCCTAGACTCTAGATTTTTGACTGCAGGAGGTTCCAAATCCAAGCTCTTCAGCTGCTAGTGAGGTGAATGGGAAAGACGATACAGTGCCAACTATCTGTGTTTTGCCTTGGCATTAAAGGCAGCTCTGTGCCCAAGCTGCAGCAGACAAGCTGTAGTCCCTGCAGGCAGTGCACAGGCTGCAAAGACCTTTGCTGTTTGTAGCACAAGCATCTCCTCTTCCTGCTGTAGCCCATAGCTGGTGAGAAAAGGCATATGCCAGGCTGGGTGAGACTGATGGATAAAGTTTCTGGTATCTTAGCACATGCTGGACAGTAATGATTTAATTTTTAATCCTTTTGTTATCCAAGTGGCTGATTAAAAAGAAAGAAAACTGCTTGCAATGAAATGCTGCAGCAGCAGTTTGTTTCTGGTGGCTAAATCCATACTTTTTTTAGTGTTTCTAGCCAAACAGTGGAGCATGGAATGACTTCTTACTGCCCTAGATAAAAATGGACAAACCCCAGTCATCTCTGCAGACACTGCAGACTCTTTATGCTGCCAGCGCTCACTAAGGATCCTGTTTTCACATCTGCTCCATTCCTATTTTATCAGCTAACCAAAAGCCTGAATTTTAAGCAGAGGCTGGTCCCCACCTAGGTTTTCTCAATTTTGCGCTGTGGTAAGGACAGCTACTTTTGAGGCAAGGTCTTTCCAAAATCCCTCTGCTTATTTTGATGCCCAAAGAGGTGGCTATGCACTTCTGAAAAGGCTGGTAGCTTGCTGCAGTACTGCCTGGTGGCACGGCTGGGAAGGGGTACCTTGAAGAAGCTCTTCCTTCTTTCTGGCTCAGGAGAGCTTTCCTGCTCTGTTTGCTGTCAGTCAGTCAGAGGTCATCACTTACATCATGTTCACATACGCTTTACTCTGGGTGGGTTAGCAGTGACAAAAGAGCTTGTCTTATTTTGGTGCCTTGTGATTTGACTGAGTGATTCAGTCAAATCTAGTTGTGCCTAGAATGTATGATTAAATAGCCATGATTGATTAAGCAGCACTGATGGCTCCAGCTCTACATGTCATAGGCATTTATTTACTGTTTTTAAATACTGGCCCTGTTGATAGCTGGTGTGTTATCTGAACTCTTTCACAAGGGTTTTCCAAAGTGTATAAGAATCCATCTGAAAATTGCTGTGCTTGGGTCATTTTTTTTAGAGCAGGAGTGCAGTGAAGAAACAACTTGTCCAGTTCTAAATATACTGTCCTTGACAGACGTGAAATAAGCCCACTGATTAAAATAGCTGCCTAGTTCCCAGTTCAAGATCTTACTGTATAACATCAGTGTTTGGCTGCCCTTCTGATAAACTTGGAGAAGGACTGATTTCCATTTCATTCCTTTCAAAAGGGAAAAAGTTGAAGGATTGTCATGCAGCAGGAATCCACCGATTCTAAGAATTTCCAAACAAGACCCACTGCATTGTGAATGGCAGCAGGAGCCAGGATTTATAGGGAGATTACTTGGTGAAACGTAGCCTGAAGGAATGAAACTGAGCAGCCCAGAAATGAAATTTGTTGAATATTTTGGCAATGAAACATAGTGCATAGTGGCTTAATTTATGAGCAATAACAAGTTATCTTTTTGCAAACAGATTTCTGAGAGTGATTTTTTTCTCAAATTGTGCCCTTTCGAGGTGCACCTCTTGGTGAGATGTACAGTTATACTGACTGCTCATGAAACATGATGGTGCAATCTCTCTTTTTCTCTATATGGCCCAGTTGAAAGCTTGACGTAGCATCGGCTGCCATACCAGGGGTGGTGGTGCTTTCTTGCCTTCGGCTTTTCTTTAATTGATGGCCAGAGAGGGTGGGAAGTAGGGCTGGCTGCAGGTGTGCTGCGCCCTGAGGGTCTGTGCTGCAGAGTGGGATAGTGAACTATATAGAGGTGCCACAGGTCCTTGATGAAGCTGAGCAGGTGTATTGCAGGTTCAAAAACAGACTGAGGAGCTTGAAAAGCATTTTGGTCCCTTTGCTATGTGAGGCAGTGCCAGAGACATAGACCACATGTCCCTCTAGGTGCCACACTCAGTCACCCACTCGTGGCTGGCATAGCCTGGGACAAGTGATTATGAGGCTGCAGGGGTTAGAGGTGATGAGTCCCAGCCAGTGTATGAAAAGGTTGTGGATGAAACAATGGCTTCATTTGAGTCTCCAAAATTTCTGCTATTGCCTTCAGTAAAATGCTCAATTTTCCTGTGGTAATGTTTGTGTGTGTGTATGCCCTGGCATACATGTATATGTAATCCAAGATCCCCACAAAGCTGCTTTCCATTGGAAAAGCCTCTGATAGGTGCCAGTTCCTCTGAAATTTTCCATTCAGCTATCTGCACAAATCTAATACTGCATATGTCTCCAGGAGCTTTGTTTTTGCCCATGTGAAGCTGACTGTCTATAATGAAGTCATGAGTTATTTGACTAAAATAAGAACCCAGACTTCAAAATAAGAAACCCAAAACCAAACACACAGCTATTTTTTTCAAGTTCTAAAAAAGAAATCATATTTCCTTTTTAAATGAATCTCTCACCACTTAGTATGATCTTGCAATTCTGCAAGACATGGAGAACTTTTTCAGCAGATGCTAAACCTGAAGTCAGTGCAAGATCTAAGCAAGCGCTTAAAGGTGAGCACGTGCCCTGGCACTTGCTAATTTGGGACAGAGCATTCAATGTTTTCCTGAGTTGTATCTTATGTTTCAAAAGAAAACCCTTTGTTTTGTCAAATGGTTCATTTTTACTTTGCTATGTGCTGAGAGCTCAGGATAATCCCATTTGGAAAGAAGCAGAGAGGAGGGAAGGTTACACTTGGGAAAAGCTATTTTCAGTACCTCTGTTTTCTCTAACCCCATTTTCCTAATTATGATCAGCTAATGCTGACAGACTGGTTCACAGAAATTAAACTCCTTTATATGGTACAAACAAGTCAATGAGGCCTGGAGTTGGATTCGACTTGAACATAAGTAAAATAAAGATCCCCTGTGGCTTTTAATTCCTTTTTATTCAGTTACTTAATTGAACCTGTACTGTTCTTCCTCTGTAATAGATTGCCACACAGAAAAGGTAATGAAACAGAAAACCTTATTTTCTTTTCAGTGATCTTTATGGTTATCATAGAAATGTTTTTGCTGCTTTCTTTTGGAACATAAAAGTTCTCAATATAAGCAAAGGGAAATAATTGTTAGTTTATTGAAGGCATTTGCATGGTTGGAAGATTAAAAATTGAGGGGGGAGTTGTTGTTTTGGTTTTTTGGTCTGGGTTTTTTTCCCCCCTCTTTCCCTCCCCCCTGTCCTGATAGACCCACTGAAGCCAAATGGGAATAGTTCAGTGGCTGTGGATCATACTGTAGAAGCACATATTCAAGACACATTTCTGTATGTATGCAGACACACAGATGCCTATCTGCTCCACATCCCATTTCCATAACTGGGATTAATTTCTGAGCAAGATAGGGAAGGAAAGTTTGGGGGGTTTTCCCGGATTTAAAGATAAGCTGGTGATAATTCTCAATTCAATGACGTCCTTTGAATCTCATTCTTCTCATACTTGTCTCTGCTGCTTTAATTTGTGAAGCTTGGTTTTCTTCATTTTGTGCATGTTACTCCTTCTCCTGTTATTCCTTTTTATTTGTGTGTCTCCACTGCCATTGTCAGGACAAGGGTCTCATGGACACAGCTCACTCAGTACCCAGCACTGCACCCTGCTTCCCTTCCACTTCACCCTTCATGAAGCTGTGGGGATTTCTCAATGATGCACAGAGCTGGCTCAGAGTTAAAGGACTCAAGCCTGAACACCCAAGGCAGTTGCCAATTTTCCCCACCCCTTACCTTTGTGCATGCTGTTTTTTTGCCTTGGAGCAATTTTAATAAAGACTATGTAACAACATAGTGTTGGCATAGCATGAGCAACATTATTCCATCTGTTTCTACTGAAAATGTAAAAGCATTAGTATAACAGTAAGATTCCTATTTTCAACCATTAAAAATTGGGCAACACTGAAGTTACAGACTGCTCTTCATAGCTTTTTAGTGTTTTTCCTTGCCTTTGTTTTTTTTGGAACTCCAGGTTAGATGCCTTTAAAACTGTCTTGTGTTCAAAGAGTTTGAAGCACCCATCCTTGGAAACAAAGGCTGTCTTAGGTATTTCAGTTTGGGCAGCCAAAATCATTGCTTTCTGTTAACAGTGCAGCAAAGGTGATATTTTAAAGAGTGTTTAGAATCCCACTGTAGAGATGAAGGAAGATGGTAAAACATTCATCTTAACTTCCATGAGAATTAACCTTGCATTAGACAGAGGGCTTGGGCATGCTAACTTTAATGTTTTGCCAAACTCATGTTGGTATAAAAAGAGCTTAAAGGGAACATTCAGTGCTTTTCTGAATTGGGACCTTAACACATCTCTTTTATTTGATTTTTTTTTTGTGGGAATAATTATAAAGATACATCCGGCAGAGTTTTCACTAAACATCACATCTTAAACAGTGATGATAGAATATCCTGTCAGTGTGATTTTGGTTATTTGTGCCAAAAGTCTCATTTTTAAGAGTTATGCTGGTACAGTCAGGAAACAAAGTAAAGCAGCATGTGGCTTCCTGGCATTCATGCCTACTGAGAACAGCTTTCACTGTCAATGCTGCAAACTCAAAACAATGTTCACAGGGAGATATCCATAGATGCAGAAGAGTACTGAGCAAAGATATGATGCTGTACAAATAAGTGAAAAAGAAAAAGTTCTTTGCTGGACCTGATTCTATGAACAAGGAAGAACTGATTGTTGACATGAGGGCTGGAGGCAGCCTTGGCTGCAGTGACCATGGGGCTGTGGAGTTGAAGTTCCTAAGAGGAGGGAGCAGGCCAAAAAGCAGGATCACAGCCCTGGATTTCAGGAGAGCAAAACACACCTATGTAGTGGTGCATCCCCCACTTCCCCACTCTTTTCCAGACCACCCTGTGATCCAAGAAATGCTCATTAGGCTTCAACCTTGACAAAGAGCACCTGGGCTCAGGTCCTCTTGAGCTTATCAGAAACATTTTCTGCTTCCAGAACTGGAACTCTCTAAGCAGCCCCTGCTTTTTGACTTTATTAACAGCCTTGGAAGCTTTTTTTTGGTTTTGCCTGAAAGGCATAATGTTCTTGTTCTCTCACTTTCAAAGAAAATTTCTGACCCAAAATGCAGGCAGGATGAAACATAGTTATGACTAAAGCCCACTCTCTCACAACCCTACTAACAGTGGTCCAAAAGGAGACCCTTTGAGCTCTCCTGGACTGCAAAGGGCTGTGACGAGCAACCTCCCTCTCAGTGGGGCCTCTCAGATTTGCTGCACTCAGAGAATTGCTAAACAAGGACAGATCCTTGGAGCCCACTCCTTGAGCCTCAACTCTTTGCCCATCGAGAAGATGCAAAGGCTTCCAAAGTATTTCACTACCTTTGAGAAGAATTTTTTACAGGTACTCTGTACAGACTCTTTATGCCTGTGTGCATGCAAGTGTGCGTGTGCTACATCAAATATGGGAGAAAGGCTGCTCTCCTAAATTCTTAAGTACTTCAGATATGTAAGTATGTTAGGCCTGTAAATAAGTTGCTATTGTGATACAGTACATCCTATATGAATCCATTGTTAAAGTGTTAAGTTAAACTATAAGTTGCATTAATGTTGGTAAGTTTAAGTACTATTGAGTTTAAATGCAATTAATTGATATCAGGCCTTTAGACCGTATTCCTTTTTATCCTTAGCCTTTCTATCCTTTTTTCATGCACACACACACACACACACACGCACACGAAAACAAACACAGAGATAGCTTTTGGTTAATTTTGGCTTGGATTGATTGACTTGGGATTTTAGTTGCTTTTCTTCAGTGTGCCTTAACCATTTAGTAAGTAGCATTGTGAACCTTACCAACAAACTTTGTTGTGCTGTCACTTTGATATTAAACCTGTTTTTACTGATACCTTTGCCAATGATTCTTTAAGTGATCTCATAACACTCAGTCATAACAATGCCTTCAGAGATCTGCTCAGAAGAATCCTATAGAATATGGCTGCAGAGAGAAAAGAAGTCCAGCAGTGATGGGTGCTCAGGAAAGGACCATCTGGAAGCACAGGAAATCAAGCAAAAGTGGCAGGAAGCCTGTATGCATGAGTAAGGAGTGCCAAACTGAATTCAGACATATAAAGGAAGTGTATGACATTGTAGAAGGCTACCAGGTTGATTAAACAAGATCTTTCCTTTGTAAATCCATGCTGACTGGTCCCAATTGCCTTCTTATCCTTCATGTGTTTGGAAATGCTTTTCAGGACAGTTGCCTCCATCAGCTTCCTAGGGACTAAGGTGAAGTTGACCAGTCTGTAGTTCCCCAGATTTTCCTTATTGCCATTCTTGAAGTTGGAGGAATATTATTTCTGCTCCAGTCATCAGCAGAAATGGTTTGAATTCAAGTGGCTGACTTCTATAAAAGTATTTAAAATTTTCCATTATATTAAATAGCTCAAGGCCTCTTTCACATATATCATTGGAGTGTTACTATATTAAGTTCCTCCTAAAAAGAAATTCCATCTTTTTAATAGATATTACAGGTAGGCACACTCAACATAGAGCAATTGCAAGTGAACATTATCACATCAGTTAATGTGTGCAGTACATTCAAAATAGCTTATACGTAGCTTATCCAAAATCTTTAAGGTAGCATGATGGTTCTGAAATTATTGTGGTGGTGGAAACAGAGGGAGTTGTTTTTTTATCCTTTTCATTTTCTTCTGGATGTTTTCTTTTTTCTGGGTATGAGGCATGAGTGTGTTTATGTTTGGGCAATGAAGCTGGTGAAGGGTCAGACATTGGAACAGGGTGCCCATGGATGTGGTTGAGTCACCATCCCTAGAGATATTTAAAAGAAGTGTAGGTGTGATGGTTAGGGATGTGCATTAGACATAGACTTGACAGTGCTGGGTTAATAGTTGGACTTGATGATCTTAGATGTCTTTTCTACCTTAAATGATTCTGAGTCTGTAATTTACTGTGGGTGCCATAGTAAACCATAGTAAGAGAGAGAAAAGCATAATTTAATGATGGCTGCTGTGCTGTCTGATACAGCTGCTTGTAAAAAATCGAAATGTGTGGTGAGAAGCTGCCTCCCTATTCCTTCTCAACATTTCTGTGAACGTGGCTCCACTTGTGCTCCCCAACACGGAGTGTGCACATATTGGCAGCATCCCCAGCAGCTCTGGGCTGGCCCTCTGAGACCAGGGTGGATCTGTTCCCCAGCCTTTGACAGTGCTCCTCCCTGAGAAAGGCCTCTGGGGACCTATCATATCCCACTGACTGCTGGAACTGGCTGCTCTCAAATCTGCTTTTTTTTTTCATGAGGTGTGACTCATCAGAGTCATCAAGCAGCAACCCCGTAAAAATGGCTTTTCTACAGCCATGGAAACCACAAGATCCCGTTACAAGCCGTTTCATTTTCAGTGACTAATGGAAGGTCACCAGTAATGAGACAAGAGGAAATTCTTAACTCTTTCTCAGGTTCCTTTTTTCCTCCTTAGTAAAAACAATGTTTACTAGTAAATGAAATTCAGCTCAGATGGCTATTCTTTGTACATGCTTCACCAGTGCCTGGCTGGTTGACAGAAGACTGCCAAATGTCTGTTCAGGTTTCTAGGTTTTCCTGCAAAAAGCATTTGCTGCTTGTTAGATGTATTTCAGCTACTTCAAAGTTTTCAAAACAAGTCCCTTCTTTTTATAATTTTCTTTTTCATTTGTGATTTTATGGATTGTATAAGTGAAAGTGGTAAGGAGCAAAGGATCAGGGTTTCAGATTGGATTCACGAGCAGATAAGCAGAACTTCATGACCAGACAGTAGAGCAAGCTGATGAAGTCAGTGTAGCCAAGTCCTGCAGTTAAAATTGCAGAGATGGGAATCTGGAAGTCTCACTCATTAATTTAATTGCAACATATTAAGAAATGAAGAGGGTAAAAGGGCAAACAGACACAGAAACACACTTATGAGCTTAAAAAAAAAATTAAGCTGCATGTGCTGTTGGGCCTATTAATGTGATTCAACATAGGCCAGCTTTCAGACCTATGCAGAGATCTTGTAAAATTAATGTGAGCAATATGCTGAAAAATAGAGGTATGGGACTCATAAGCAAGGGCTGGGAACTAAGCTTATGGCTGGCAGGATGGGCAGTGCAGGACTCTGAAGTGGAGGGCTGTGTAGCATCATATGCACTTTAATTATCAAGTTCTTTTTAATGTCTGTTGGGGGCCTATTCAACTTAGAACCATTATACACATATGCAAGAGCCTGCAGTGTAATGGGCTCTGCACTGTGCTTAATATTGAAGGAGAGCTATTGTTGGGGTCAGAGACCTACCCAACCAAAACTTCATTAAATGACCCTGAAGTCAGCACAAGCATGTGTGATATAATGGAAAGGATTGTGTTTCATATTTTCCTCCCTCATTCCCTAACTTGCATTCCCCTGTTTTCAGCTCAGTGCGAGCCTCAGGGATAATGGCAGATGAGTCCTGGACTGGACACCAGTGGCAACTTTCACCCCATGCCTGTTGGCTACTGACTGAAATCAATTGCTCTACCTCAATTTACAGCAACAAAGTATTAGGTCTTGCTTGAATCTACATGCAAAATGGCACTTCTTCTCCATTTTCCCACCTTATCAAATCTCCAAAGGCATCCCAAACTCACCATGGCCTGCCTCCATGGTAAGGGATGAACAGACTTATGGACACTTTAAACAGCACAGGTAAGTGGGATTGCTTTTTTTTTTTGAGTTCTTCATTTGCCTTTGTATAGAAAACTTGTAAAAATGGCTTCTAATTGCAGGTGAGGGGATAACTCTTGGGGACAAATAAGCACCTGTGCAGTTCCTTCCAGCCACAGTCTGCAGGAATTTAGGGAGCTGTGTAACCACAGTGATGATGCTTCTTCCCTACTTCAAGTGGCTGGTACCATTATAGGATTTATTTTTTGAAGCTTGTCCAGAAACTCTTCTGAAGCTTTCTACAACGAAAGTATGAAGAGTAGCAAGGATTTTAAATCCAACCTCTGAATCTTACATGGCCTGATGTGGGAGATCCCCATAATTCAGAATGAGACATGGACTCCCCATTAGCCACCTGATATTGCACCTGACCTCTGGGATGCTTGGAGAAGTTCTTGCCAGAAAGTTGTCCCAGGTCCAAAAACCATATCCCCTTTCCAAGCCCAGGGCCATGCCCATCTGGGGTTACCAAACTGTGAAGTCTTGTGGATGCTGTGGAAATGCTGTGAGTCACAAATATCATTTCCTGCAGCATCACTATGTGTGGGTTCCTGCTTAGGGCTATATAGAAACAAAGGCTGTGCCCCCTCCAAGAACACACATGGTGAAATTCAAGGGCTTGTTCTCAGGTGGCTGCATTTTCAAAGAAGCTGACTGAATTAAAAGAGCACTGTCAAAATGTCTGAGCCCTTTGGAGGTCCAGCTAAGTTGTGCTGTTTAGTATCTATGCACCTGTCACTTTGTTTTAATTTCATCAAGTAAGGAAAGGAGATGAAAACCAAGACATGAGCTCAAGTGACCCCATGTGAAATAAATTGAACATACTGACAGACTAGAGGCAAGGGCAAGCTTCCCTGACTACAGCACTACACAGCTGATGAATGTGATGAAACACAAAAATGCTTCTGTCCTATGGTTTTCTGGTGAATGAAAGGTGATGAGAAGAGAGTTATTTCAGGCTTCTCATTGTAAATTCTTTCATAATGCAGATGGCTTCTGCATGGACTTCCATATCAGCAAAATAGGTGTTTCTTAGAAGCTTTTGAGAAAAGTATAAGAACATTTCGACATCAAAGTGATGACTAACACCATTCTCTTCCCTATATGCTGTTATTGATCCTCTTAATGACCCTCATTTATTGACGTTCTTTTTGCTGTACCAGGAGATCATTGACTCATGTTATGAGACTAGAGGCTATTGGGCTAAAGATTAATGTAGTTATACTTTCATTGGCTTATTTCTGTTGTTTTACCTCTTACTGACTGGGAATTTCCTACAAGGAAATCATCAAGAAAATAATTCTGTCCCACACTGTTGTGGAAAGTCCTGAAGATAAAAGTAGGCTGCATCATTTTAGTACAGAACTGAAAGACTTGATTTGGGGATGCCCAAAGACATGCCAAGCTGCTCCAGATGTAGAAGTCATTCAAATGCAACAATGAAAGGGACATCAAGTTTCTATGAAATGGAGCTTAGATGCTGCAGTCAGCTCTTTGCCTGATTCCAGAAGTAACTGCTGACAAAATCAATGTGATGTGCTGTGCAGGGAACTGTATATCACAGTATCCATTCAAATGCACTCAGTGCAAATACTGAGCATTTGAAGACTTAATGTTATACAACTTCTGTCAGGAGCAGAAATGGGGACACAGAGGATGTGAGTTGTATCTCTTCCTGGGACCTTGATTTGGATCGGAACACCAATAAAAGAAAAATTATCTCCCAGCGATGGAAGAGTTTGTGTTGAAGCAAAAATGTATGCAGATATTTACATAACACATAGCAACTGATGGAAGATGATTAGATAAAAAATGTTGATGTGAAGACCAGGTAAAAATCTAGTTTAGGGCACAGTCATCTTTTGGAAATGAAACGCAATTACCCAGAGATTATTTTACCCAGTTATTTCCTTAAATCTTTCCTTGCTTTGACCTTTTCAAATGTGCCATTAATGTAAAAATGTGGAAAGTTAGTTAATTAGGAGTCTCAATTCAAATTTTACCTTGGCCTTTCAGATAGGTCATGCAGCATGATTCTCAGGACTACCGCAATATAATATAACACAAGCCTGGAGTGAATATGTAAATCTCTGTGATATAATATCCCACAATCTAATTTACATTGGCACTCATCTACTGCTACCTGAAGAGACAGTTTTACACACATTTGCTTAAGATCCTGAGGTTATCCTAGACATAAGCACAAGACACAAGTGAACCAAAGCTGTCCTAAGATATTAGAGAAGCATACCCATTAAAGACTGCAGGTGTGCTCTGTCCATCTGTGCCTTGGCAGAATATAAAACTCAACATCACCTGAAGCTGACATGGTGTAAGTTCTCATTGGAAGGACTAGCACATATGAGGTCATTTTGGCTTTCCCTGCAACCACCTGTCATAAAACATGCACAGTGAACTTGGACAGAGTTTTTAAATCTTGTGTAGTGCCAGGTGGAGAACAGACATAGAGATGTGCATGAGAAAGGTGTTTTTCACTCTAGATGAGACTGTTAGACAAGAAAGAAGTTTAACGTTATGCTTTACTGAGAAGGTTTTTGCTCTGAACTTAAATGGATCCTGGAAATTAAATCATACTCTCCATTCATAATAGTAAAAAATAGGTAAACTGAAGACATTTGAGCACTGATTTGGTACTGAGTATTAGCAGTATACTTGTGCACTGAATCCCACTGCCTCTGTTGCACTGGACAAACTGGGGGTGTAGTTTCTATTTTTTCAGAGGAGTGTGGTTTTCTCTCCTGCTTTTGCTTGACTGGCCAACAGCTGAATTCAGAGTGAACAGATCAGCTCAGTCATAAGGATCTAAAAATATCAAAATAGAGGTAAGTATCAATGTTCACAAATTTTTTTTTTTTGTAAAAGTCAGCCTGTGAACATTGCCAGTGCTCCTGGTTACTGAAAGCCCTGTTTTGTGGGCTTCAGGCCATGGCACTGCACTTGTGTTTCCTTGGCACTTAGCAGATTTGTGAATATCCTTTTGGTTTTTTTCTGTCTCTTGTTTCCTTTTGCCTCCCCAGGGCCCCTGAGCAGAGCCGTCCTGTTCCTTCAGGAGGTCTCCACCCTCACTGTGGAGGGGAAGAGAGGGGCTGAGGGATGCATC
The DNA here is from genome assembly GCA_013400775.1 of Chaetops frenatus. Lineage (NCBI taxonomy): Eukaryota > Metazoa > Chordata > Aves > Passeriformes > Picathartidae > Chaetops > Chaetops frenatus. The sequence goes on along the minus strand of VZTR01013037.1, from coordinate 356,806 downwards.
TGGATGGAAAAGAAATCCAGGCAATGACACACTGAATTGAATGGGAGGCTAACAGGATACCTGAGCCCTTTTAGCACCCACCTGCAGCATTTCACTCGTTTCTCTGCTTTTCCTCATGAAGAATCTGCTGCACAGCGATCAAGGTAAGAGTAGAAGAGCTGGCCCTTGGTCACACTGGAAAAAAGAAAGATTAGCACTGGGCTTTACTGAAAAGATGGGGAAAGCCAAAGGTACAGAGAAGGTAAAGACAGTAGAAGACATCAAGTTGCTGCCCCACAGAACAAGAGGCTCCCAAAGGTGCCAGTTCTACTATAAGGAAAGGCTCAGTACAGGGGCAAAGGCTTCTAAAAACCTACCTGTTCAGTCTTAGATGGCCGAACAGCATGCCTCCAGTCTTCACTGAAGTTAATGACAGTCAATGGCATGCAGTGCTAGGCAGGACCAAGTCAGTGCTGTGTGCATCCTGGGTGAGAAAGGCTATCATGTTCTCCTTGGTACTGGGCAGGGAGTGATCTGCCCTGGGACTGTGTGCGTGTTGTAAATACCAGTGATGGTAGCAGTGTCTGTACAGGGACACTGAGCTTGCCAAAGCCTCCAGGAATGTAGTCTCTGCTCAGAAGAGAGCAAGAGCACACATTTTCCACACAGTTACAGAGATGCTTTCAAGCAGGGTGTCCTGGGCCTTCCCTGATGTCTTTTGACATCATTTATGTCCTGTGTATGAGTGGAAAAATTGTCACACTATTTAATATTAGTTGTCTGTTAGTAGGCTGTCTTTAATATTGTTTATCTGGGCTTTGTGAGTAAGACTTAAGGTCTTAGAGTTGAGTCTGGGCTAACAGCTTCTCTGCAGTGTTGCCCCACAGGCTTGACATGATGAGAACTAAACCCAGGTATTATTACCAAAGCAAAAATGCCTCTTGGTGCATGTGTACAACCACAACTTTTCCTCTGTATTCCCTTGTGAGAGCAAAGCTGTGACTGCAGACTGACAGGTGATGTAGTACCACTGGACTGCTGTCTGCGTGCAGGTGTGAAGCTGTCGCTCTGCTGCTGTGGTGTTGGTTCAGGCACTGTCATCAGGTTGTTCTTGTCTCACCACCATTCCTTTCCATGAAAACATGAGTGTACTTCAAGACATGCATGGGTACAAAAAGGATGTGTGTGCATGTGTGTCATCTACTGCTCCTGTGATGCATAGCATGCTTTAAAAGGCAGGTCACGCTTCAGAATTGTTATTGAAAATCTTTATTAGTAAGAAGTGATTAGTAACATTATTTCATACAAATGCAGCTATTCAGTAATTCACATTGCTAAAAGTACTTACTTCCTTAAGACTCTACTTATGTTTTTGATTTTACAGTACCAGGTACACAGGCAAACTGTCATTTTGTTGCATGGCCATTTTCAGACCTCCAGTCTAATTTTTTGAGACCAGTTTGGTCAATTGCTTGCAGTACAAGGCAGGTGATCATGAGAGCATGAAGAAATAAGAGTGGGAGGGAATATGCAGGATATCAGCATTCCCTTGTTCCAGGCTCAGCCCTTGACAGTACGTGGGAGGAGCAGGTAAAACTCCAGGAAGAATTGGTCAGTGTTAATGGCAGATGCTTTTGTTTTCCAGCTCCAAACTACACACTGTGTTCTTATTTTTAAGACCTTGGAAGAGATGTATTGGGTCAAAATAATCCAAAACCACACAATGTACTGATCTTTTGTTGGAGCCCTTAGAAGTAGCCCATGTGCCACATAAGTTGAAACGAATTAATTTTAGAGCTAGTCTGTCTGCTTTAAGCTTCCTGACTTGAGAAGTGAAGGATTTTAAGATGTCTTTCATGTTGGAGTACTCTGAGATCTCATTTAGTAATGCTTTTAATAAGGTTTTGATCTTCAAGTTAAAAGCTCAGTAGAAGGACAAGTGACTGCAAATAGTAAAGCACAATCATCTCTCATTTTAATATTCAGTTGTTTTAAATAAATGGTCATAACAGCCAGTTCGTTCTGCCTTGTCTCTATGGATATTTGGTTTCAGAGGAGAAGGCTGCAGCCTGACAAGCAACGTAGTGACTGTTTACCATTTGGTTTCTTCACAGGGATTGGACGTGGCAGCATCTTGTTGTCATGACTGTTGCTTGAGCCAGCTAGGAGGTTAAATATTTCATTATGATGATTTTGATACTTGCATTGATCTCCTGTGGATTTGTAATTAAAGACATCACAAAACAAAACAAACCTCCCTTAAACAATTGTGTGTGTCCAAATCACTTACATATGTTTTCTATTCCAAGTTATGTATGGGTTTCTTTTTAATGTAACTCTTGGCACGACAGAAACGATGCTGGTAACAATGACACCAAGTTTGTTGGGACAGATTGTGGATTACTTGTCAGTTCTTGAGAAGTCAAAGCTTAATTGCTGATCAAATGTTTAAAATAGGAGTTGTGTTAGCAATGGGTTTTGATATAGGCTTTTTTCTTGTGGCCATTAGGCCAGAAGCCAAAGAACAGGCAGTGCTGCAGCTCTGCTCAGTAGCTGCAGTTTGGAAGTCAGCTCCAGGCTTCTACTCTGGACTGAAATTCTCAAGTTTTTCAGATTTTTTTTCTTCCATTTTGGTGGGAATAACTGAAAATAAGTTTAGGCCAATCTGAAATAGATTTCCCCCCTTCCCCTATCTATTTTTCCTGGCCAGTTGTTGAGCCAACCAATCAGTTATTATGCAGTTCTCTCTAATATGTTCCATATAAATCCATAGTTCCTACCAGACTGTTCTCCACCACTCCACCTTCTTTCAATAGTCATGACAAACAGTCATTGGATCCAAATATTTTTGGTGGAGGTTTCTGCAAGAAAGCAGTTTTTTGCCTGTGAAACATAGAACATGAGAAAGTAAACCAAACCAGAAATTGTTACTGAATTAATCTCCAAACATATTGTATTTTTGCAGATTAATCTATCCTTCCTCCCTGCTGTTGTAGAGATTATCAGCCCATCAATACTGTTCTTCTCTTCTTCTGACTTGCACATGCCTCTCTTGACAATGTAGTGAGCAAACCTGTTACCACACTCCCCTGAAGTACTGTTGATCCAATAGATAGGTCACTGTTGGGGCAGGGAAAGAGCAGGAGAAAGAGAGGTTTGCTGTGGGAAGAGACATCAGCATTCTCCAGGAGCCCACTGGTGATGTTTTCCACTTCATCAGCACACCAGGGTCAGAACTTTCCTTCTGCAGCTGTGGGAGAAAAAAATAGAAGTTATTCCAGGACTAGTGCTATCAAATTCCCTTATCATGGAGTGGTACATTCAGGACAGACATTCCCAGGACAGCAGACCAAATAGGTCATTTATCTATACCAGTATGGCAGTTCAAAGGCTCCTTGGGCTCCTTGTCCAGGATCTTTTGCTTACTCTAAAGGCAATATGTGAAACCTTCTTGTTCCAGTGGCTGGCAAAGGAACCTGACCTATGACCTCTGTAACCTCCCATTGCTGTGCTCAGCTTCTCAGCAGATTCCCAGAAGTAGCTGTCTCAAGGTGTGCACCAGAGCAGGTCAATGCTTCGAGGCCAACAGGGTCTTTCTCCAGAGCAAATTCCTTTCTCCTTTTCCTGGATAGATGTTCCTCTGGGCTCATTTCTTTACCTATCCTGTCATTGCCTGGACTTTGTCTTCAAGTCAATCTCATCAGTTAATGATCGTAGCAAGTTTGAAAAGCCCAAAGTGCTGCAATTAATTGTTATTTATTTTGTTTTTTCACTGATACTCTCTCCAAGTCCAGATCACAGGATCTGTCTGTGTAGCCACATCTTCCTCTGTACCTAATTGTCTTGCATCCAAACAACTGGTCCCTGTTTTCAGCTCAGTTGCTGCTTGTTTAACTCCTGTATTGCTGGAAATACATTGTGGAACCAGGGATAATTAAACACTGGCAATTTCTTCACGTCATAATCATAGAACTGGCTTTATGGGTGTTTGTAAAAGGCATTTCATACACATCTGGTCCATTTCTGCAGTGTGTGCGAGCATGTAGCACAGTGTTGTCTTCTGGTAAGTAAAATCTGTCTCTTTCCTTCTTTCCTACCTAGCTGTCAGTTGGATACAAACAATCGTTTGTGTTTTCCCACCAAAACAGTCGTTTGTGTTTTCCCACCAAAAAATCAGAAAAAGCAGGAACATGTCAAACATGAGTAAGTTTTGGGGATGTGAAGTTGTGCTAGAAACTTCTATGGAGATTTTGTGAACTGTTAAAGGAGAATTTTGCTTTTGCAGGTTATTTTTCCCACACACTAAGTTATCCATAATTAAGGTAACTTTTTACATGAGTTTTTACTCTTCAGATGTAAAGGCTGTCAGTAACAAATACCAAGTCATTGGTCCAGAGCATAGGGTTTGGAGTTGCTTGTGCAAGGATCATGTAAGCATAAAATCACAAACAACAACTTCTGCTTTGGAAACAGTCCAACCATTTTGCTGAAGAAAAAAAAAAAAAAATTAGGCAAAGCCATCAGGGTTAATTCAAACCAAGTGGTTACAGTCTGGCAAAAGAAATAACATGGGAGCCGGAAGCTCTTAGTACCAGGCTTTACCATATGAAAGAAATTGGTTATTCTGGACTGCCTGAAAACATCCAACAGTAAGAGTCCACCAAGGACAGAGAGGCAACAAAGTCCCCACTCTTTTGTGATAGTTTTGCTTCCCAAAGGACAGATCTATTTCCAAATGTGATGAGTTCAAGTAAACTGCTCTTGTGGCATCCAAGGTAATACTTTCAGTGAGTACAAATCAGTCTGGTTGCAGCTGCCCAAATTTTCTTTACTGTATTCATTGTGGCTGACTGGTGATACTTCATGTTAAGGGGGAAGACACAGTGGAGCATAGCATGGCATTACTTGTTTTCCTCATCTCTTAATTTTCCAGGCTGGTAAATGTGGTAGATGAGATGCATGCAGCAATTACTATTAAGGTTTGCAGCTGGAGCAGCTTAGCAACAGAATTTCCCTGCTAACATGAGGACTCAAATCAGTCATGAAATCCCAAGGCAGCCTCTGCATTGGTCTTTGAGGCAACACAGGCCAGCTTGGGGGAGTGCTCCTCCCTGGTACTGATGTGTCCTGAGCTGATCCCTCTCCAAATGCACGTTTAGCAGCACACCTCTCAGCTGTCAGGCCCCCAACCAACACCTAAGAATCTTGCACCTACAAGGACATGTCTCAGGGTACTCTTGATGTGTCCAACAGCCTGCACTTCTGTCATCTTTTTTCTTCCACATCAGACATCTTTTTTCTGACCATCACATTCCTTGCTTCTCTCCAATCTATTGAAATTCTCCATTTCACTTTCCCTTCTTTGTTCTTCTCCATACCCAGGTCCTGCTTACACTTGTTTTGTTGTCCTTCAAAGAAAGACAACACAGGAAAAAAGGGCCATTAAACTGTGAGATTTGTTGTCAAAATTGTTAGCCAGGCTGTGAACTCACCAGGTTTCAGAAGATAATGAAACACTTCGAATATGGTGCTTGAATGGCCTGGGGGAGAACAGTCCCTTTATGGAGGTTTTTGACTTTATTTCAGGTAGTTTACTTGGCTCTCAGCTGTTGCTTTTCCATTCCCAGCAACTCCTACCTCTGACTTCATTCTCAAACTTTCCTGTTTCGCCCATGCTGTTTGCTTGTTGAGTTGCTTTGACCGGGAACAGGGCCTGTTTGTATTAACACCGGTTGGACTAGTTTGGTTTTTTCCAGGACATATGCCAGTTGTGACAGAACTCTCAAACCCCCTGAGTTAAAAATCAAAAGCCCTCCAAAGTTAGTAAACACAGTGGCCTTATCCCAGCCCAGACCCTTCTGCACACATGGCACTTCAGCAAAACAGTCTCTTGTCAGACCAGCCATGCATCCTGCCCATGTTTCTCTTCTGCAAGCTTCACTTGTGGCCTTTTTCCATGCTCAGGGCATAGCACAGTGAGCTCTCCAGACCCTCTCCAGCAGAACAGTCCTGCCCTGCTGAATCCGCTCACACCAATGAGTTGGCAGCTGCTCAGAAATTCAAACTTCTGCTTTAATGAATATTTTAAGGTGGTTTCTGGTGGGGAACCAAAGCTCACTAAAGCTGTTCCTTTTGGCTCAGTGACCGTTTTGTCCCCTAAGTGCAGTCTTGAACCTCAAGCACCTCCAGCATTTAGGAGAGTGATAGAAGATGCAAGAAAATGCAGCGTGAGCCCTGAAAACAACGGAAAAACAGATCAGACTGTTCTTAAAAGACTGACCAAAACATCCTGATGAGCCATGAAGGCACTAATGAGTCACACCCTAGGATGGGCTAAATAGTAATAAAAAAAGCTGCTTCTTTCAGTTCCCTGCTGGGACCAAAAAGTTGATTCTTCATTACTGACTTGTTTCTTTTCCCTCTTCAGTGAGTTACTAGCTGTAATTTATGATTAAATAATTCCTTTGGGAAATTATTCCTCATGGGGAAAGAATTATGAAAAGGAAAAGAGATTTCCTCCACTTTCCCCATTCATCAAATCAATGAGAATAGCATTCAGAAAATTTTGATATCATGAGACAGGCTAGCCTTTGCTTCCAGTTTTGTTTGGCTGATTATTCTGAAAATGGATTGAGTGGCATCCTTGAGTCTTTCCCACTGAACATTAGCAAAAAGAAAGTTGTTTTACTGTGAACAAGAGCTTACATTTTGCAGTGACCCCTTGTTTTGGTAAAAAAGGTTCTGCCACTTTTTCAGAAGCCAGCCTTGCACTGTTTATGATAAGCAGCTTACCAGGACAACTCTATTTAAATGAAATTTTAGCAAAAATATCCAGCTTCTGTGACCTGAATTCAGTGCTGGTTATGCCTTATCCAGGCACATGGATGGATAGGTCTTAGCCAGAGTAAAGGATTGTGATTTTTGAGCAAAGTATGTCAAAGGATAAGGTCAAGACAGAGTTCTGGCATCCACAGTCATGGTCTTATACATTTCAAGAAGTGCTGAGAGGAACTTGTTTGTTTCTAACACTGTTGTGACTGTGTTTGTGGTGGTGTATATATATATGGAGGGCAGAGTTAAAGCTGGAAGGGTGAGTTACCACAGAGCATTTAGGAAAAACATGCAACAGTAACCATAACCCTGCTGGAACTGGAACTCCTTGGTAGGTAGGAATATATTTGTGCCTTTTGTTAATTTGTTCAAAGTGTGTACCTGCAAGATAAATTAGATATCTTCCTCCACCATCCAGTGTTATGGGAAGCTGTTTTGCTGATCCAGTGCAGAGAATGGAAACTTGGCTAACTTCAGGTCCAAGGGATCAGCCTAAGAGTCTGATTAGGGATCCTGCAACCAGCATGTTTTTGTATGGTATTAGTGAAGATGAATGATGGCTGTGTTTGGGCAAATTGTTTCCATAATTTAAGAGAGAGAAAATCAGCTCGTTGCTGATCCAGACTTTGTCATAAGCAATTAGAAAATTTTCTGTGGGTTCAGCTGAAAAGCACTTGGAATCAAGGAGAAAATGCGTGTTAATGCATGTTGGATTTTTCTGAGCATCTGCTTGGAAAAGCAGTGTTTTATGGTCATCCTGGCCCCATGGGGTCGCCTAATAAAACAGTTCACAATTTATTGGCAAGTTTGGGGCAAGTTCAATCATTCTTTTCTAGCTTGTTTTTAAAAAAAACCAAAGTACAATATAGTTACATGCACAGCAATAGTTCAGTCTAAGAGACTTCTTGAATGCCATTAGGAGACATATCGTATCCAAATGCTGCCAATGTTAACTAAAACTTCAGAAGCCTGAGCCAAATGGAGAGACACATTTTTTCCTTCCTTCCTCCTTCTATTTTTCACTCTTTTCCTCATCACTGCAACTAAAAATAATGTGCCCTGCTTGCCTCATTTGCTAACTAAAACATGTATACCTGCTTGTTAAACTGTAATTTTAGCTTCACTTTGATTGATAGCTTGAGTAGGGAAGGTTTGAATTTTTGTCTTGTACAGACACATTCAAATTTCATGGCAAGGCTGTTAGATGCTTTGCTTTTGTAGTCATCATGCAGACTGAAGCTTCCCCAGCAACTGGAAAAAGTTTAAATTATTTTAATGAAGTTGGGGTTCAATCTCTTTTTTCCTAGTTTTTTAGTTGGAGCTTTAATAAAGCTGTGGCTGTTTTGGAATGGGGAGCGCATACCTTCTGAGTGAAGCGTAGCCAGAGCTGCAGCTGCAGCTTTCTTCCTATATGTGTTGCTCAATAGGCCTGTGGGAACTGATGGGACAGACTGCAGGGACTGCCAGGTGGGACAGCTCCACTGTTGTTACTGGCCTGGGCCCAGTTTAATACCTCGTAGCTGAATGAGGAGAGATGTTGAAGAGGTGTTACTAGAAAAACGTTGCTTTAAAATGGGAGCCCTAAAACCCCACGATTATGTTAACGTTTGTTCTAATTGTGCATTCTGGAGCATCACGTTAATACCCAAGGAGGCAGAGACTTTCTATTTTTACTGGCTTCCTGCCCACTTGTATCCAGTGGGTCAAGTGCTTTGCTGGTCCGCCAGTCCATAAAGGGTCTGGACATTTTGCCAACCACATGCACTACTGTCTGCTGTGGGCTGGTGTACCAGACACAGAAAGGACTTTCATGACTTCTAATGAAGTACTGATAATGGCGTTCCTTCTTTGGTGGAAGTGGCAGGAACTGGTTTTTGAACCAGAGTTGCTTTGAGTCCAGTTCAGCCTGGATAGGTGTGGGGAGAAGACTAGAAAACAGCAGAGAGAGAAAGGGATTAAAAGCAAAAGCCAAGTGGTCCAGACTGAGTCTGAAGCCAGTATTCACTTACTGCTGTTTCTAAATAACTAATGCAGAGCAGCACTGGCAGGAATAAAACAGCCTTACTGGGTCAGGGTAATGCCCTGTAGGAAACGGTGGCTAGTACTGAATTCTTAAAGAAGGTGCATCTAGGGACATCCTTTCAGCAGAGGCTCATACCTCAGCATCCAGACCATCATGGCCCAGCAAACAATGGATCTGCCACCCATCAGTGTACTTCATTTCAGGAACACAGTGTAAACTGTGTTCCACCACAACTATTGGTGGACAATGAGGACTAGAACGAATCCCATTCCATTAATCAGATACAGGAATGAGTTGTATATTTTTATAGTTGATTGTATGAAAAATTTTCTTTGGCTTTTTTTTAGACTTACAGACAGAAACTGTTACCAGATACCCTGTGTTTGTTTTACCAGAGGGATGTTTTTTTTAAAATTAGGTTCTCCATTAGAGGCAGACTTCTACCCTGTCCTGCTGATGAGAAATATCAATCCACTTGAGATAAAATTAGCTAGGAGATTGTAACCTCTTGTTAGCAATGTGGGTAGTAATATCTTCAGATCTTAAAACCAGATTTGGAAGAGAATATCTGTCCAAGCCTCATACTGTGAAAAACAGTTTTTAAAATGAAAGAAGGTCTGAATGACTTTCACTGGACTGATACAGTTGAACAAGAGGGAAGGTTTCTGTGCTAAAAAATCTAATTTGTTGCTTTTTTTTTTTTTTTTTTTTTTTTTTTTTTTTTTTTTGTTAATTTGGTTGGGCTTTGTCCTTTTTGGGTATGCTTGTTTTTTCTGGCTTTCAGTACATGTCAGTCCTCTCCAGCTGAACAGCTGATGTCTCCTTGAGTGTGTCTTTAAATGCAACAGTCATGTAAGTAAAGAAATCCTGGTAATAAGTGGGTGAAATCACAAGTCAGTTCATTTCCCTGCCCCCACTTTTTTGTAATCAGAAGATAGAGTCACTCCAGAAAATGCAGAGGAGGCTCTGCTATCCATGGCATGTCATGCCTGCAGTTAGCATACATTTTAAATCACAGTTCTAGAGTTTATTTATATAGCTAAATGTCATATGTTTAAAAATAATGAGTTTATTCAGAATGAAAAAATCTCCTCAGTGATTAATTAATGGAAGGAGACTCATTCCCAGAGTAACAGCCAGCTAGATTTATTCCAGGCCTTCTCTTGAAGTCAATTACCTGTTGGAAAATCTGTTCAATCCACTAAGTCGGTCCAAGTTCAACAGCTTGAAATAGTGCAGCAATGGTACATAGAAAGAAACAGTAAATTTTTCCTAATTGCTTGTGCATCTCACTGTAACTTGTCAGTCACGTTCAAGGACAGCAAACTGTTTTGGGAATTTAAAGATAAAATGAATAGGGTTTAGACAAACAGTGGCTTAGATGTTTTTCATAGGGAAGCAGTTTAGTTTTTCCAAATGTATATGAGCATTCCTGAAAAAACAAGTGACACTGATGTTCTTAAAACATGTAAGACTTAACTCTCAGTGTCATATTTGTTGAATCTTCAGCTTCTTGTCTCAAATTGAATTTAACATGAAAGAAAATTATTGTGCCATAGAGAGCTATCACAAAATTACAATTGCTGCTTTTCAGAATCCTCAGCTTGCAGGCAGCTGCAAAGAACAGTCAGGCTCACCTGGATGCTCTGGTCTCCCAAGAAAGCTTGCTTATTGCATTTTCCTGTTCTTTCAGCTAATACATTTTTCTGGACCCCAAATGAGCAGGATCAGATGAACTAATGAACTAAAGCTTTGCTGGACAGTGACTACAGCTCCATATCCCTCCCAGTTTAGGTTTGCTCTTTGATCCCAACTCTCAGTTTCATAATGGACAAATGGAGATATAAAAACATATTTCACACTGAAACTTGGCAAAGTGACAGCCAAAAAATTATTTTCCCTAGTAATTTTAAACACATCAACACAGTCAGTGTTAAGATATTCTAAGAAACGGAGGATGGACAAATAACAACATTTAAAAAGCTTGATGTCTCATGTTGATGTTCATGGGGAGATGACATTTGTCTTTTGTTCATAAAAAGAGCTGAGATTTAATAATTTCAAAATGTTAATGGCATACTAGATAAGCAGCAAATTAATATATTGACTAAGGCTGGGATGGATCTTTTCCAGTGCATTCCTAACGTGTCTAGTAAAAAGAAGAAATCTGATTGAAAGAATTTATGCAGTTGACAGGCCAGAAGTGTTCTGGTGGAGATGTTCTTGTCTCTGAAGTAAGTAAAATGCATTTGTAAAACTTTCTAAGTACAAACTTACACAATAAACCCTTCTGATTCTCAGGGTAAGCACACATGTTTGGGGTTTCTTTTAGGGTTTTTTGGTCTATTTTTGGGGGGAGGGAGTTGTTTGGATTTGTTTGGGTTTTTTGTTTGTTTACATCAGTACTGAATTTCTGACAGAAGCTAGCAAGATTTCACCCAGGAAATTCAAACCTATCCTTCACCATGAGTTATCACCTCATTGTCATGGCTTGTCCTTCTACTTAAACAAGTAAAATCTGTGTCAGGCACAGAGTAACTTAAAATTGTTTGGAAGGATCTACTTTTGGTTGTGCTGTCAGGTCATTTGAAAGATGTTTTCAATATTTATTTGGGGGCAGAGGCAAATAGACCAGTTATGTTTTCTGGTTTTCCTTTGGAGGAGAGAAGTCCATAGTGCTCTTGCACCCAGTCAAGATCTCTACTTGAGATCATGCGTGTGTCCAGGGAAAATCAGGTGAAAAGACACCAGAAAAGAGATGGCAGCTGAGAAGCAGGTGTTGGTTTGGAAAAGCATCAAGTGGGAGCCAGCGAGGCCTGGGCTGGTGGTGGGGCAAAAGAGGCAGATGCTGTGGGAGGTTCATATATATTTTATATATTCAGAGGACTAAAGTACTCACTGCTGCTAGGAAATGTACAGAATACTTTCTTTCTCTTCTGTGAAAATACTCCTACTTCATGCTTTTCCTAAGATAAAAGTCAATCCCTCTGTGACAAAGAAGTTTGTGTTGTGATATTTTTAACTTGTGGTAAAAAAAATAAACTGGTTTTTTACCAGTTTTTGGTAACCCTTTTTTGTTTTCTGTCTGTGCCTGTAAAATTAGAAGAACCCTATTGACTCACACAGCAGTGATGCACAGCAGCATTTGTATTCTGAGGGGGGGTGAAGCACAGTCACACATACAAAGGAAAACATATTTAATGAATCCACTTACATTAATTTGCCACCAATAGAGGTTCTTCGAAACAAAATGGATCATCTCTCACTTGAAGGAGATGACTAAACCCAGCAAAATGCATGTTCTGAGCAGTAAGCAGCAAGGGAGACAATGCCATGCAGATCTCTGTGCTTTATGGTGCTCCGTTCTATCATCTCCGAGGCTTACACCTGATAGGAAAGGAAAATTCCAAGAGATGGCAAAGACCTCCTTCTGTTTCAGCTGCCCAGTTTTTTGGTATCATTAGAAAGATGATTTCTCAGGCAGATGTTACTTAGTTTTCAGTAATATCATTCTTAAAATACACAAGAAATATTTAGTGAAGACCATCAATGAAAAGAAAAAAGACTATATAACACACATGAATATGCCACTAATTATTTTTAACTGCTTTTCTAAAAGGACCATGCTTTTAATAATAGTCTGCTTTTGTAGAGTATCTCTCAGTTGCAGACTTCAAAACGTGGTAGGCAAATTGTCTCAACATGTCTATGGGCTAGGTAAGTACTATTAATCTCTTTTTACAGATGGAGAAAGCTGAACATCAGAGAGCCAAGGATACTGCTTTCCAGCTTTGGTGTTACGAAAGGACTGTCAGAGCAAAGAGTATTGTGTTAAATTCCACCCACTAAGTCCAATTTAGCCTTTTGCCTTTCTAGCAGAAGAGTCTGCTACAACTCCATCTTTTCAAGTCACAGGTTATAAAAACAGGCTAAGGCAGGGTTGGTTGTTCATTTCTCACATATACAACATGTATCTGAAGTTAACAGAAAGCTTCTAAGTTAAAGGTTTCATAAATATGTCAAATGGATGTAGTCCCTCCTAAACTTCCTCAGCTTGAGACTGTATAACACACCACCATATTTCTTGTGTTCACAGTGTGTGGGTAAACCCCCAAGCATGTTCTAACTAGTGTTAGTAGTGTTTTTTATATGCCACAGGCAACCTGGGTACAGATTACTTTGTGCATCTAATTAGCCACCTTACTTCATACCGTTTCTCCAACAGATACAAAAAAAAAGGGCCAAAGACTAACAAGAAATTTAAGTTCATGGTGAAAAGAGAAACCTAAAAACATAGCAGTCTGTGAAGGCTAGAAGTCTAAAAGCAATTTTCAGTCCTCAGAATAAATGTTTATTCCACATGGAAAAGGATATATTTGGAGGTAGACTTTCTTAGTGGGATGAAGATATACCTTGATTGACAGTTCTTTGATCCTCTCTTGCTGTTGTTCTGGATACCTTAGGCTCCAGTTAGGATGCACACAGATGGATTTACCCTGGAGTGGGATGTCTGCTGCAAGGGCTATCTACAGCTTCAAGTTACATTGTGTGTAAATCCAGCCAGACTGCAAGGCCTTTCCTTCTCTTCTGTCCCACAGGTACAAGTGCTCTGTTAATGCCTATCAGGATAAAACCAGCCTGTTTTTCACAGCATTTTTGAGAGTTTCCATGTGGCCAGTCTACAGCTGGCCTAGGAGCTGTAGACTCTCACCAGTGGCAGCAGCCATTGATAAGGGGAGCCTGGAAGCTGCCTTGGCACAGAGAGGTTTGAGCCTTTCTGTATGGCAGAAGCACCTCTGAAACAAGAGCTGAGGGAGGTGCTGCCAGTGCACTGGCAAAGGGCAGGAGCAAGGAGCTGCACTTGGAAGGCACGGGACCATGCTGTGGTTTCCAGCTTGGTGCTGCCAGGTGCTGCTGGGTGCAGGGCAGAGCTGGTGGGAAACACCCCTAGCCTTTGCAACTAGCATATTGCAGTGGCAATATTTAATCTCCCCTGAGCAGAAGGCAATACTTTCTCAGGCTTGTCTGGAGCCATGGAAAAAAATTCCTGTAGGACCTCAGCCCTTTCTTGGGCTAGTATACTACTTGTTTGCAAGGGTTTGCCTTTGCCCTGCCCATGCTAACACAAACCACAGCACCCATCAAGGTTATTCATGTAATAATTGTTCCACATACAGCCAATCCAGGGATAAGGTGCTTACTATGCTGTGGGATGCTACCCAATACTGTGCATGTTTTGGGTAAACTGTAAGGATATAAGTAGGGTGATTTAGACCTAACAAATGACATGTCACTGAGAGCACAGGGTAAGTTGTGTGACAAGGAAAGGGGCTAGAAATGTCACTCCTTCTTTCAGCAGTCTTAGGGCTGGCAAAAAAAGGAAAAATCACAGCAGGTCTTATAAAGAGCTTGTTCTTCAGAGTTCAAAGTGCTTTAAAAAGCCAAGTAGTGCAAGTGACAACAGTGCAGTTTTCTGAAGGAAGCTGATTTTGGAAATAGGCCGGTTGAGAGTATTTGAAAATCCTATTGGTTGTCTTTTTGGTGTACTTCTGGACACACACAATCTCCCACTGGGAAATTTTGTGAAGTTTGCATAGCCCAGAGGAGCTGCATGCAGAGAAGAATGCAGAGTTGGCTACAGCTCTGCATTCTCCTCTACAGAGCTGGAGAGGTCACACTGGGGTATATTCTTCCTCTGGCTGATGGGATGGGTGGTGGGACCTTCTAAGCCTGGCCCATGAGGATGTGTGAGCTTTAGCATGCCCCATCTTAAAGAAAAAGTGGGATAAAAACTTACACATTGGTAAAGATATGAGGGTAGTAAAAATATTGCCTGGTACAGCAATAGATGAAGGTGAAAAGAGCTGTTTTGTGTATCCAAAATTTTTGAGGTAAAAATAAAAAATAGACAGAAAAAGTGGAAGTAGTCACCAGAGTTGCCAAGAGAAAGAAACAGGATATCTGTTCATGTATTCTGTGGGCTGGTCTCCCCACTTTCACACTAATACCACAGCCCATGTGCAGCTGTGAGAAAGATAGAGTTGAAAAGGATGAGAATGTCTTTAAACACCTTCAACAATTATGCTGCAGTGAGGGGTAAAATGAAGGAAAAAGAAAAGACCCTCTTCCTCCCCTCATCTTTTTTTTTTTTTTCATTCATCATTTAACATCCACAAACGGAAAGTTGGAAATAGTTACTCCCTGGAGTCAGGTTTTACTTTCATGATAGCAGATCATAGTCCTTGTATAGAATTGGTTAAACTAATAATTATTGTCTTCCTCCACACTTCACTCTTCATCTGAACAGAAGAATGAAGTGTGGGCAACAGGACATGGCAGTTTTGAGTGTTTGTTTCCCAATACTGGATGCCTAAAAAAGAAAGCTCAACATGTTGCAAGTTGGTAGGAGGGGTTGTGTTGTCTTCAGGGGTCACTGAAGGAGCTCTTAAGGAGGCAAAGAAAGTGGAAGTTCATTTTGAGCTTGTCTTTTTCATGCCTTGTTTAGGTCTCTCTAACACTTTTTGGAAGCTGTGTAGTTCCTTCCAAAGTATGGTAATACAAAAGCACTAGAAATACAAAGGTGAGCCATAAACTCATTAATCATACCAGGTGAAAATTAAAGAATTAGTGAAGTCTGTTGTGGGCAGAGACAGCCAAACCAAATGCCACCTCTGTGAAGATAAATGTGCTGCAAACACCAGGAGCCTGACATTGTGACCTTTAAAAAACATACATTTCGTAAATGAACTGGAGATACTGCTGGTGAAGCTGTCGAGAAGCTGGACTGTTCATTTATACATCAACATCTCTCTCACAGGGTTTGCTACCTGAGCCGGGAGGCAGAGCTGACAGGGGCTCTGTGATTTCCTTTTCATACAAACCTGCACCAAAGCTGGTAGCCATGGGGAATGCCTACTGTAGGACATGATTTTTTGGTGCTTGTCGAAAATTTTTTTACAATGTTACAATTGCCTTTGGTGCTAGCCCCGCTCATCCTCAGCAGGCCAATCAAAGTGTTGATATTTTCCACTGGAAGGTATGGAACTGTGTGGAAAACCCAACTAGGGAAAACAGAGCTGTGCTGGTGGAAAATGGGCAGGAGAAGGGGAAAGCAGGTCTCTCCTTTGAGATGGAGAGTGTTGTTTTAAGCAGGTTCATCTAGCCAAAGCTGGGGGCAAGAGAAATTTGAAAAAGCACAGGTGGCAGGTCCTGGGTGAGTGGGAAATGAGCAGTGTGGCACTGTGCAGTACTGAGCCTGTGGATTCACCATGCCTGTCTGCAGGGCCCAGGGCTTTTCATGCAGGAGCAGGGACCAGGAACACAGTGGCTGCAATGCTGCTCTGACAAGCCATGATAAATGCCAGCTTTGTTAGTGTGTGTGGCAAGTTACCAGGAGCTCAGCGAATTCCTGCACTCGGAGAGCCTCGGACTCGGAAGAAAAAATGAGCTGTGAAGTAATAATGATAATAGCAGGATTCAATGAGGCAGATGTAATCCACATTTCTTCAGCTGATCCTGGCTTGTAGCACCAACTCTTCTTCACAAAATTGTATTCACAGGGATCTTTTCAGGAGCTGGTTTCAATAGCTGAGTTATGGTGTAGCTCAGGCTAGTTTAGAGCTGAAATACAGCAATTTTTTTCTCGGAAGTCATATTTACAGAGTACTTAAGTGGGGCAAGTACTTTGAAACAATTGTCCACAAAAATTAATAGATTGAGGAGAGCTTTCCCACTAATTTTTAACACTGCTGAGTTCATTTTCGTTCTTCTAGCTTACTGTCAAAAAGCCTTGGTAGTGCTGAGCTTCATGCAAATATGTATGTGTAGTAAGAATATAGGAGCCAGAGAATAGCAAATATTGACTCTCTTCTGTGTCAACAGAAAAGGAGATGCAAAACTGGCTGTGGGAAGATGAAATTTCATTTTCAAAATCAACATTTGGTGTATTCTTTCTGCTTTCACCGTGACTCGATGTGTTGATGCTAAGAGGCTGAAATCCCTCCTGCTGCAGGTTGCCTCTGTATGAGACATTGGTGACAAGTCAAATTCTCCAGGATGCTCAGGGTCCTGACAGGCACCACACACATTTCTTCTTCTGACCCACAATGCTATCTCTCAGGCCATCTCCTGCAACTCAGTTGAGGCACCCTCCTGTACCCTTTGGATACCCTGGAAAATACCCTGCAGGGCCTGGGCACTTCTGAAGGTGAGCTTTCAGATCTAGAGTTTTCAGGTTCGCTACACTTCACTACCATTTTTGGACAAGAAATGTCTGCTATCTATGGTGAAAATCACTGTTGTTTCAGTTAGACTAAAGTAAAACGTGAATAGAAATAATTATTTACAGCATGAACAGTAGGAAAATCTGTCACAGTTATTTGTGTGGGTCTTAAATGGAAAAAACCAGCACACATGCTTAGACCTTTGAAAATTCATCTTGTTGTACCACCTGGCAGGTTCTCTCCTGACTCATCCCTTGCTGGGTGCTTTGCCTCCCTTCCTTAACTGTGGCCACAGGTCTCCAGCAATTTGTCCTAGCATTAACTGCCACCACACAGAACAATCCTATGCGCTTTCTGTGCCTACCCACAGAGTCCTACCCTTCCATCTCCTCCTTCCTGGTGGCTTTGGACACGCTGTGGGGGCTAGACCACCCATCCATGTTGAGACTTATCTTTATTTTTTGTTGTTGTGAGTTTATCTTTCACTGGCTCACTACTTTCACCCTGTGGACTGTGAAACTGCAGGAATACTTAGGAGAATATCATTAAAGGGGCAGGTGAGGGGTAGGAATGGGAGGTGTTTGCTGGGCTGGGGTGGTTTAAGGTCTCTATGAAATTGTGGCCTCACTGTGTTTCTGCCTGAAGCATCTCCATGTTTGAAGCCAAATATTTGGTGTCAATCTATCAGCAGAGATATTTGATACAGTTGTTTAAATGAGTTAGATGTGTGTAATCCCAGACTGGCTCTTGATGGAGAAAAGATGTGACAGTGATTAGCCACTTTGGGACAGCTTTCATTTGGAGAAAGATAGATATGATATGATAGTTGGAAATCTCAGAGATGTGGGAGCCACCCGCCGGGCAAGGTTGAAACTAAATACGGGACTCGAACTCTCTGCCTAACTAAGAGACCTTCCCCTCGAAATGAATCAGAAGACCATTGGCAGCTGCTACACATAAAAGTTGGAGTTATACTCCTGTCTGCTGGGCAGAATATGTACAAAGATGGGCATCAAGTCCCCTCAAGATACCAGCTACACTTCATCACATATGATTTAATAGTCAGTCACTGACCAGCCCACCTTCGGTCACTTTGTTTTCCTACTGGACAAAAACACTTAATTGGTTTTTACTATGTACCTATAAAAGGTCAAGGCAGGTTATTTTTCTACATCATTTTTTCAAGGGTAGCTGAAGCCACATGGGTTCCTAAAATATGTTCTGGGGAAAATCTGGTAAATCTGCTTTAGGGTTTTGCCATCCAGACAGTACCCACCAACATCATAGTCAAGATTTGTCAGTGAAGCCCAGGAAACTAGATGTGGACCACAATTTTATTTTCTAATGTGAAAATATGGGTACTTTGAACCTGAAAGACAAAAAAATGTTAAGAGTAGTGTGAAGATGACAATTTCCTCTAATTCCACTGAAAGCAATTGACCACATTAATGTTTGGTCAGAAAGACAGTTGCCCAACTGTTTTGTTTCAAATGTGTTGGATTCACAGAGACCAGCAGGAAAGATTTGGAGAGGAGTTTTGTAGGAATCACAGTCACCAGGAGGCTTGTTTAGGTTCTCAGCAAATTAGCAGATGCACAGGTCTGCTCTATTTCCCCAAAGCAGGAAGGCTGGGCAGCCAGAGGGGTGAGTGCTGTACATAAGGCAATGCAATTCTGAGATATAAACTGGGAACAACCTCTCAACCACTGTCTTTGTTGGCACAGGGAGACAAATACATCTCGGTCACATGTATGTTGTTGGGGCTTTGAAAATAAATATAAAACACCCTGAGCATGTGAAATGGAAGAGGAGGTTGCAAGAGAACCAGTTTCACCTGGAAATGTATTGCCTGGCAACCCAAGACTCAAGTCAGTTCAAGTGGCATAAGGATGCTGCTGTATGAAAGAAATACTAAAAAAACCCCAGGAAAGTCACAGGAAATAGAATAAAAATTCTGGTGAAGCCATAATCTATGTTGCTGTAACAGAAAAAATTGAGACTTGAATATTGAAAAAAAAAGCCCTTATTTTTTGTTTCTTTGCAAAGGTTCAGCTAATGGGTGACTCAGCCTTATATAAGAAAAGTCTGGCTGGGACATATTAAATGTGAGTCACTATAACAAATTTTCAGATTTTCCTTGGGACTCTTCCTTACAGGATCCTTGTATTGGGAGAAGGAAAGGGATAGGGAAAAACTTGCATCAATATTCATATAGCTATGAATACAAATGAGATTATGCAACTGCAAGCAAATTACATTTGTCTCCCTTTGCATAAATGAGTGGTAAGAGCACTTGCAAGGCAGTCTTCACAGAAGAAGTGAAGTGTAAGACTATGATAAAAAAAGACCAGAAATACTACAGACATGAGATTTGAAGATAGGAGAACTAGGCAGGGACTTTCATTGCTTCAGCCTTTTGGAAAAGGATGGACTCCACAGCTGCTCAGTGTATGATGCACCCAGAGATCAGGCATGTTGCAGGGTGTTATTCCCCAGGTGAACAGAGGTTTGCTGGGTAACCTTTGCACACTGCTGGAATAGCCACCTGTGTCTGAAAGATAGGTAGCAAAACTAATGCTCTCAATCCAGGCATATCTTACAAGGCCAAGACAGACATTGAATTTATATTGCTTTTGAGGCTTGTTTATCTATCTGAAAGGTCTGCTAGGTGATAGCCTCCTCGGTTTTGGTTTTTTTTTTTTTTTTTTGTTCTAGTGCTGTCTCAGATTTCCTTTCCTTTCCAGTCCCTACATTTAGGATTTGAAATATCTCTTTATGTTGGAAAGTAATTCTTAAAAATTGATAGGTCCACAGCTGAGCCATTGTCTGAAGTTTGTAGGTAAAACAAAAAAACCAGCCCAAGAGGCAAAAAAAGAAGGGGACATTTAGGGTCTCTCCTAACTGTCCAGCTGACAGAAACCTGTTAGCCTTGAATCAGGTGATTCTCATTTATTTTAATGTGAAATATATTTAATGAATTAGTAGATGTTACTTTTATGTCTCGGTCTTGAAGTTGATGACAAGTTTTACTTGTAATCTACTGAAAATCACAGTCTCCTAGGGCCAAATGGCAGGTGCTTTTGTCCTTTCCTGCCTCACGTATTAAAAATTATAATGTTGTTCTTCTGGGAGAGTTGACCAAACTTGTAATGATCACTTCTCAGAATCAGTCCTGCTGGGACTCTGCACAAGTCACTTCAAATTAAAATTCCTTGTCAGAAGACAGCTCTGGAAAGGTAACACCAAATCCATCCATTATGAAGACAAACACTTGGCAAAAAAATTAGAGATTAGAGTCCAGCAGTGAACTGGAAAGTACAGTTCAGAGCATCCTGGAGCATACTTGCTCTTGATTTTCACTTGCTTTCTAACTCTGAAGAGCAAATGAAAATGTAACTGGTAAAACAAAGTTCCTAGAGAGAAACTTAAATTCCAGATGGCTGATGCCACCCAGGCACCAGCTGTGAGGAGGTAATAAACTCTGCTTATAAAAAGAAGTAGGCAATGCCAAGCTGCTATTTCTACTGTTGGAGGGGTTTTTTTGTCTGCTGAATTCAGTTGATTTTAAGGGCCACACACATCCAGGGACTGCACAATCCCTTGTATGAGTACCCTCATCCCAATTGTCATCAGGCTATGTAGCATGTACTAAAAGAAATGTTATTTTGGTAGGAGTGAAACTTTTGTCAAGCAATGCCAAGGAGTAGCCACAAGTCATTTGGGCACTGGATACATTTTCCCTGGAGGCAAGAGCTCACAACACTTCAAGAGAATCCATAGCAGTCTCTGCAAGGTGAGAGATTGTCTTATCCAAATTTTGCCTCATTTAAAACAACTGCAGTTACTGCCTTTTTTCTATATTGACAAACTGTATAACCATGATGTATAGAGAAGAGGAGGACTGGGGAGCTGGTGGGAGCTATGTTCAAGGAAGGATCTGGCTGTGTCCTGAGGAGGTGCATGGGGAGGCAGGGTGGGAGTATGAACTGTGTTGGCTGTGGCACAGGGGAGAGGAGGCAGCAGAAGCTGAGCACAGCACAGATTAGCTGGACCAGGAATGGCTGCAATTTCAACACATGGATTTTTCAAAGGCTGACTTGCTCAGGAGCAACAATGTATTTCTGGACATCAGGCATCAGAGAGGGCCAGGCATTCAGGTCCCTCTCAGCTAATAAATTATTTGGGATAGCCTTTAGCCCACAACAGACATAATGGTCTGCTCCTGACACTACTGAATTAGAAGGGGCTATGTTTTGGTGCTGGACCTCCTGTGTTTTGGACCTGCACCTCCAGGTCTGGAGACTGAGCCACACTCCCAGTGCCAGCTGTACACCACTGTGCCAAGGCTGTTGCATCCTGAGCACTGTGTGATTAAACAAGTGTTGATATAAGAGGTGAATGCAACAGCGAAGCACACACGCTCCTATGCAATTACACATGAACTAGTCTCTCTCTTGTGTCAAGCACAGCTCAGCAGTAGGAAACCAGGTCTCTCCAAGTTCCTAGATTTGCTAGTGTTAGGTTGTACCAGACTATTCCCATTAGAAAGGTATTGAAGGCACAGGACAGACTGTGAGAGGAGAATAGATGAGATAAATGAGATTGTGAGGTTCCTATGCTGCTGCTGTTACAGAAAGACAAACTAGCTACTGCTTGAAAGGACAGATTTCTGTCCCCCGGCCAGGTCATATTGGGCCTGAAAAAAGTGAGATTTTGAAGAATTATGCATCACATGGAGTAGAACTTGCCTTGTGATTCTTTTCAGAAAAGTTTTCTTTGTTGCTCCCTTAAGAAATAATTCTAGAGTTTTTGACGGAAAACTGCCTTTCTGTTTTGACTCACTACTGTGAAGCATAGAGATTGTGCCCCTTGCCCTGCGTCCATTTTCTGGGGTGTTTCTTGAAGAAAAGTTTTTAACTTTTGTTTCTCATTTGTTAGTCTAAGTCTATTCATTTAATTTCAATTAAATGTTTAAGGTTAATCTGAAACAATGTCTGATTTTCCTTTTTGCATTGTTTAGAAATTTTTTTTGTTGTTTAGCTCACCTTTGCCTTTGGTTGGAAATGTAAAGCTATCAGTATTTGACAGCCTTAAGTGAAAATGAGCAAATATTCCTTAGCCACTGGGTGAGATCTGTAACTGGCTTAGAGCATTATAATCCTCGTGAAGTCAAAGGAATCAGTCTGATTTATACCAGATGGTTATCTGGACCTCCAAGGGAAATGAAATCAGTATCACAGATTAAATTTACCAAGAGTTCAAGAAGACCTGTTTGCATTGTTAAGATTACATTTGTGGTTCCTCATAGATAAATTTTGTCCAAGTCTCCACTTTCAATGTTGTCACCTTCATGCTGCAGACTGTACTTCAAACCAGCAATAAAATCCCAGGAGGTTTTTGCTGGAGAAATACTTCAGCCTTTAGGCCCAAAATTTGCACCAGTGTTTATGTGACCCTGGATTTTAAGTACTTGGCTATCATCTGTTCATTATGAGTATTTGTGCCAGAAATGAGTGTAAAGATCAGAATGAATCAAAATGAATGGGAAGATAATTATTTTGGTTGGTTTTGTTGGGTTTTTTTGAGGGTGGACACAATAGTAAAGAAAAATAACTAGGTTTTGCCAAAGAAAACTTATATAACAGGAATAATTTGTTTTGACACAGATAGGAACAAACTGTGGGGAAAGACTTCCTGAGGTACTGCATTTGCATAGGTGAGGAAACTTGCTGCTTGGAAAATGAAACCTGCGATTTATGAGCACAAAGGACTTGAAGTCAATATTTTGTTCCCCTTAGTTATACAGTAATGACTTTGACAGTTCCTCTGGGTTTGAAGAGATGCAGGTTTTTGGGCTGGCAGGATGTAATGTACTAGCTGATTTCCAAAGCTGTCACTGATCTTTGATTTATATCTTCTATATTTTCTTTTTTGGACTAACTAGTACCATCAAACTCTTGCCTGCCTTGGCTCTGAATGCAGCAGTCTCTTTCCAGGTTAATTCCAGGATGGCTTGTCCTACATCATCTCAAAGAGGCCACAGCTCTCCTTCTGTCTTGCCCTGTTATGAGTGAGCTTTAAAACCAAAAAAGACCTTAGAATTGTGCCTGAACCTTGTGCTGAGGCACATGTTGGGGTCCAAGCACTCTTCCTAAACTTATTTTCAATCTCTGTTTTTAGCAGATGAGGCATCAAATTTTTGTTGCTCACCATTGCTAATGGTGAGGATGGTCCTTGCCTGTTTGAGTAGCATGAGCATTTCTTTCACTGTAACATTCTGCCCTTTTTCTGGATCTAAGTTAGTTATTTACATCCTTTAAATTATTTAAAATTATAAGCGTGGTGGAAACTGGGAAATCTGGGATGTATACATTGCTGTAAATTATTTCAAATTAGAGAAGAAAGTGAGGAATGAGGACTCCTAGCTGTAGGATCAGCATGATCATCATATGTCTGTCTGAATTTCATGGACAAATACCTTCATAAACACAAAGTCCTGTACCAAGACTTCCTTATCATTTCCCCTCCTAGAAGCACAGTAAAATTCCTTTTAGCAGGGTCACATGGAAGCATCCTAGTTTTCAGGCATCCATGAAACAGCTGCAAATCAAACTTGTCTGTCTTCCAGGTAGATCCTTGTGCAAAAAGAACTAACTAACATAATTATAGCACATAGCTATTTAGCCAACATAGAACAGTGAGTGTATAGTTTTAGGGATGATTTTATTTAAACATTTTGGAGCTGTGTTTGTTTAAGTCAATGACAACTTCTTGAAGTGCACAGCAAAAGACAGAAGGATCTGGGCACTTTCTGTCAATGCTATTCCTGCAGTGCTGTGACTTCCTTAATCCTAGGGAATAACAGATCCAGCTGGCATAAATATTCTTCTCTGGGTTTTTTTTTTTTTTTTTTTTTTTTTTTTCTTTTTCTTCCCCATTTCCTCATTTCTCTATACCACCTATATTGAGTAATATAGATTGAATAATGAGATTTTGCTGGGGCAGAGAGTGAAGGGCAGCTCTATAAGCTTTGGGATTATTTAGTATGAAGCTGTTATCACATGTGGGGTTCTTTTTAAAAAGTGTTTTCCTAACAGGCCTAGTACATAAAGAATTTCTGGTAGAATCTGTAAGCTCCTGAAGGGAGATGTTGATCCTTTGTCTAATATTCATTTTATCTGCTTCCCACTGGAGCATATTGCTAGTACATGAGTAGATTGCTGTCATATGGCCCCAGAGAAGTTACTTCAGAGAGAAGTTCTATAGCTCCTTGACAGGGAAATTGTATTTATTTTTTGCTAGTAACGTGTATGCTTGTAATTTGAGAGAGGTTACTTTATCTATGAAGCCACTGACAGAGGTACTATTTTTTCACCAGACAAGCTTTTCAACTATATTAACAGCACCGAGGGAGCCAAATTTTCTCATATTCACTCTCTTTTCTTAGGTAAAGCACTTGCTCAAATAAAGGCAATACTGATGTGAATCTAGACTAACTGGGGAATTTTTTCATAGTGACTAAAATTTTGAGTATTAGATACTAGAAATGCAATATTACTAAGCCTGTTTCTTCTTCGTTACTTAAAAGTCAGCAAGAAGACTAAGATGAGGAAACACTGGGATGGGAAGCAGAAGTGGGTGTGAATGGCTGGGTCTGTAGCACTAGCATACATATTGAATGCAACTGAGCTTTAGTTGTAAATATTCTCATAATTCCTGAAGCCCATAGGGAGTCATAACCCTGAATTTGGGAATGGCTGGACCAGTGCTCAGTGTCTGGGGAATGGAAGTGTCTCACTCCATCCTGGGCCAATGCTTCCAGCGACTTGAAGATGACCTGACAAAAGCCACTGGGGCTTTTTTTTGTTGGGATACTGGCAGGGCTAGGAAACCTGTGCTGCTCTGCTCACAATGTTACAAACCTTAACTGGCCTGAGAAAGCTGACAGTGTGGGTGAAGGTCCTGTTCCTACAATTTTAGAAATTGATGCTCAACTCTGACTTGTGCTCAAGAGCATAAGACAAGACACCCTCTATAAACTGCCTGTGAAATTGTCCAGTGAGAGAAAGGTGATTCTGGCTTGATACAAATTACTATTTTGTTATGTCACTTCCCTGCCTGCTGGCTACCCAGGTCCTGTGGGAAGCCACAGCTGTCATAGGAGGTCCCTGAACATGCAGGCTTGTCTTGTCCCAAGGAGGAAGGGGAGAAAAAGGGCTTTGGAAGGTGTACATCCTCTGGGCTCAAGGCTGCTGAGGTCAGGGAAAATGACACCCATGGCAGGAAGACTGAATATTAATGTGTTTCGGAGGGACAATTATTTCTTTACAGAAGCTCTGGTCTTATTGGACATTCTGCTGTGCATACCAGTTAACCTAAGGTTTGCTTCTGATGGAGCATGCTTGCTTGTGGAAGTCCCACTAACTTTCTGCTCTAAATGGCTAATTTCACAAAGGAAACCTTTTAAAGCATTAATAACCTTTCTTATGGTGAGCTCAACAAATGAAGGAATCCCTTAAATATCTGCCTTCCCAATGTCCTGCAGCAATGAGGGCATGACTTTGGGAGTTATTAAAAGTAATACACTTTTAATTGCATCCTCTAGCTAAGAGAGGACTGGGATCTTCAATATAATTCATTTCAAGGTGACCTTTGCACAGTTGTGTGTTGTCTGGACAAGGCATGGTGTCACTGTTAATAAGGGCACTCATTGGAAAAATGCTATCACCCATGTTAGGTCTGCTGGCATCTTATAAAAATGCTGTGGCTGGGTAGGTGTCAGTATAACTGTGCAATGAGACTCTCCTCCCATGGAAGGCAGTGGTAAAGTTCCTACTGTGCTTAAATTAGCCAAGGTTTCCTTGTTTAGTCTTTTATTGAGGGGCATGAGATGAGCAGCACCAGGGGGGCCACAGTTCCACCCTTGTGTCATGCAGTTTAAATGCTGTGCTTGTCACTGCCCGCTTGTCTTTGACCAGAAAATCAGGGACAAAGTTCTTGAGTGTAAAATGAATATGTTTTTTTGCTTCAGAGTCTATCACACAGTCTTAGAGACTAATATGGAGGCAGAGCTGGTCTTCTCTGTTAACTGATTTTACGTACCAAAACTGCCTCAAGGCTGGTGTGTGCCAGGTGGAGAGCCTGCTTTTCCTCAGCTGCTTGTTTTGGCCAATGATTTACCTCTACATGAGACAAGTGGTTATGCAGAGATAACTGAATCAGAATAGTACTTTTCCATGCTTTGTACTCCCATTGACAGAAAAAGCCAGTCAGTTTTAGGAAAAGTTTTTGATCTATTGATTTTTGGCTCCTCTCTGGATTGGCTGCCAGTTGATGGCTGCATCAGGAGCTGCTGTGATTATAGTTCAGTTCCTGCTGACAGTCGTCCACCTTATAACCTCTGCAGCTGGCAGCATTGGTGGCAGGCACAGCAGAGAGGTCTAGGACTGAAGGAGGAGGAAAAATAAACAGCATGCTCAGAACAGGATGTGACCATCCTGCTTCTATGATTCATGTCCTTGGACCAGTACAGCCCAGTGACCAGGTCCTTGGCCCACTGGTTTTTCTTTGAGGTCCAGGAGACTTTCTGATATTAGTGTTATTTACAAGGAGACTGCTTTTGGCCTGATTTTTCAGGAACTCCTGCTCTTGGCTTTCTTATGAGGTGAAAGTTTCTGCTTCAGCAAGGGCTCTCAAAGGGGCTTTGTACTGCTGCAATGTTACCTGGGATTTTGATGTAGAAGTCATTTAGAGTTGGAGGCTGCCTCATCTTACAGCATTTCCTGTAGAGCTGGTCTGTGCATTCATCAAGAAGAAATGTGGTGAAGTTTCTGGTGAAATGTTCATCCAGTATTCACCTCCATACAGTGCCAAGGTCTCCCTCCTCCCATGCTGTCTTCTCCTTCAGTTTTTCAGTCAACTTTAGCATTCTCTGGCTGCAGAATAGTTACAGAGCTTTGTTGAGGAGCTTTTGGGATGGCACATCTCTGAGGGCACCAGGCTCCCCTCTTGCCCACTGGCACCTCTTGTTTTCCATTCCAGCACCTGGGGGCCTCCTAAGTAGATTTTGGGTCTTCTGAACAACGAGAAAATTTTCAGCTGCTGCTACACAAACTTGACTGCCATTTTCATGCTTTTCCTGAATAGTTATCATCCTTATTTACAACCTAGAGAATGAAAGAGGAAAGTACAAGATACTTATTTTAAGAGATGCAAGAGGAAAGAGAGTTTTTATGGTGTATTCACAGTACCAAAACCCTCTAACTTTTTCTGGTGAGTAACTACCTAAACACAAGCCATGAAAACATACAGATGTCTTCTCCTCAGGTCTCTGCAACCTGTAAAACTGAAGATTCATCCATTTCCCTGAAAATAAGTAATTTTATGGCTATTTTTCTAATTGCTTGCACTCCTCCTTTTGGAAAGACCAAATCCTTGCAACTTCCAAGAGACTCTGCTGTGACTAACAACAGCTATAGTCTGTTTCCTTTTCCATAGCTAGGTTTAGCTCTTGATTTTTCTTCATCTAATCTCCCAGTCAGATCTCACAAGTAGTTCAGATGTTTGTGTTTTCTTCTTGCCTGCATCATGACGCTTGTAGAAATTAAGTGCAAGATTTTATATCACGTTGGTGTGACAAATATCAAAAGATAAAGGAAAACCAAAAATCCTCTCTGAAGCTTCCATGCCATTGAAATACTCACAGCAGAAGGTGGCTTTGCTGAGATGGAATTTACTAATGATCACAGAAATCTCTGCAAGGACTTGAATTTTTCACATATGTCATGTGAGCTCCTTTTCCAAAAACTCCCATGTCACTAACTTGGCTGCTGACCTGTATTCATGATGTTGCAGTCTCTCTGTGCATTGAAGATCTGCAAATAACTAACAAGACAGGCCTGCCTTCAAATTTTCACAATGCAAATACATGGCTGGGGTATCAGTCAAGGAAACTAACGGCTGTGGAAAGGCTGAACTGTCAGTAACAGAGCCAGAATGAGCAAGGGAGGAGTAGTAAAAGCTGTTGACTGTCAGTCATGGCTGACCTTGACATCTGTCTGTTCCTTTCCCATATACAATGTTTTGCAGGAGAAGCAGCAGAGAGAAAGCTTTGAAGAATGTTACTTTGAGGGCTGTGAGCTGGCATGTTGGAAATGAATATGTGGAAGCAGGAGGTGACTGCTTGCTTCTGGGTCATTTGGCAGGGTGCTAACCCAAAGCAGTAAGGCTGCAAGGGGGAATCTCACAGTCTCTGTAGGGCTATGGGGTCTGTCCATACCCCTGGGGAAGGCTAGGGACCCTGTAAAGTGATTGCATCTTGCAAAACCAAATATGGGGCAAAGTTTAGGGCCACAAAATGTTCAAGAACTCCTCAGCATGATTACACTGCATGAGTTG
The DNA here is from genome assembly GCA_013400775.1 of Chaetops frenatus. NCBI lineage: Eukaryota > Metazoa > Chordata > Aves > Passeriformes > Picathartidae > Chaetops > Chaetops frenatus. Next base: position 328,354 of record VZTR01013037.1, on the reverse strand, counting down.
AGAGAAAAAAAAAAAGCATGCCTGGAACAGAGCAGCAGATCAAAAAAGATCTGATCTCTCCCAGCAGTATCCTATCTCAGATAATCTTTTCCTTTGACACTAATTTCCTTAGGCAGAAGATTAAGCACTTTTAAATGAGTTATAGTGATTTTAGTTTCTGCTATCTTTGCATATTACTGCAATTATCTGTGTGGTCTCTTAGTTGCCCTGCTTCCATCTCTGAGCCAAAAAGTTTAATAATGGTTCAACGAAAACCTGCTCATTCTGTGTTTGTGTCTGACATGCCATAGAATGAGCACCTCTGATATTTAGATGGAATTAATTTTATACTACTACCCAAACAAGATCTGTTCACCACTTATCAGAGACATTCCCAGGTGAATTTTAGATGGAATTTATAGTGGCTTTTTCCTTAAGCTAAATTCCACTTCATTTGGACAAGTCCCTCTAAGTCCCTAGACCACTCTAGTGTGGCATCTAGTAGTGTCCTAAAGCCTGTGTTGAATTACTGAAGAAAGGTGTATCTGATCTGTGGTCAAGGTGTTAAAAATTGAATTCAGACAAAACATCCTAGCTACAGGCTAGGATAACTCAGGAACTTTAATCCCAAAATCAGAGATTGAGCAAAGGAGTATTTTATTAAGTTTTCAACGTTACAAGGGAATACAATCTTTTTAGATTCTCAACACCCTTGAAAGAAGAGGTATCACAATCTGCACTAGTGCTATAAACAGCCCTAACAGCTGTATTGCTGGAGGGCTTCTTCAGGTTAGCATTTCTGCAAGTCACTGCATTGTCAGTGCTGCTTGGATTCACTCTGCCTGGCCCCAGCACACAAAGGGTGGCCCACCTCAGCTGCCTGGAGGACCTCAGTCACATGAGCTGCTCTGATACTTTCTCACCATGGGTTTCTAGTCTCTATTAACTGACACTGCAAACTGATTGAATTTAATGAGAGTCTTTCCACTGACATCATGACTTTGATTTATACCCTTAGTACATAACGCATTGTTTCAAATGTGAGTCTTAATATCCTTCTTCAGTCTGCAGCTCTTCCAAGTTAAATATGAATAAACAGAGAGAAGAAAAAAATCCACAAGACAAGTTTAAGAGATTGCTCTGTCTGTTAGAGGCAACTCTTGACTAATGCGAAGAAGCAGTGGGAAAGGATGTCTTTTGCCTAGGAATTCAGTCTGAGTGACTCTTTGCAGACAGAATGTTGCACAGCCGAGATATTTTCTATCAGAAATGGCAACTAAACCTCTCATGCAATAGTTAGACCAGTAAGAATGCTAACGGAATAAAAACCCTGTATGTTTATGTTAATTAAATCTGTCAGCCACTGTATTTTTCTTCTATTTTTAGTGTGGTTTTCTGAAGAAATGAGGCTTATACAGTTGCCATGGCTGTCTGTCCATCTGTTGGTCCCCCCCCGCTCCGTAACTTTTCAAACTGTCAGCAAATTTCAGCCAATCTGGAAAGAAATGAAAACCTCTCAAAGACATTACCATTTTTATGAATTTCATGAAGTCTGATGGAAATTTTCCAAAGTCTTGATTAATGCCCCCTCAAGGTAAAGCTGCAATTGTTCAGCCATTGTCCTTTCATTTTGTCCCAAATGTAAAAAAGCCATCTGCCCTCTCATTTGGTGAAAGGTTTTAAACCAGTTAGAGCATAGGCTGCTTCTTCTTGCCTCAAAGAAATGAAAAAGTAAAGGTTTTGTGGGAGCTAAAGGTGTCACTGGAGACCCGCAAGGGATTGGAGGGGAACTGAAGGGTGTCAGGCGGGAAAGAGAAATAAGTGAGACTACCACGATGAATAGGTGACAACAGTAAGGGAGGGACACCTATAAGATATCATTCACTGTCAGTTTTTCAGGGACGTGACTATTTTTGAAGCATGAGCAAACGTCAGAAAACCTGAGAATATTGTCACTGAGGGGTGCAGAGCAAACCCAAAGGTGTGACAGGGTGGTAGTAAGCTGGTTTCAGCAGTATTGTTGGGGTATGTAACAAATCCATAGGAAACTGTGTTTCGTTAGCTCAGCTGCTGACAGAACAACTTGTCTTATCGAGCTTTTTGTTGGCAAGGTTAGATGAGGGAATGACTGAGGTTATTCAGAAAATATGCTCTCATGATTTCTTTGGGGCTGTGCAATTGTACCAATAGAGATAGCAACTCCTTTTCATGATAAATGATGGCCAAAAAGCATACCTACCCTCTGCCCTCTGCCTTCCTCACAGCACAACTTGCTTTCCTTGGTTCCAGGACTTAGTTCTTCTTAAAAGGATGATTGTCTGGCTGTGCCACAAAGGTGGAGCTGTGCCGATTAAATGGAGTCTTTGTGAGCAGCTCCTTGGATGATGTGAGGAGGACCCTGCTTTAGAGCTATGTGGAAGCTTCTATTTACTTGGATGGCAATCAGCATGCCGTGATGGATGAAGCATTGGCCGTCTGTGTATCATTAAGGAGTTCAGAGAGTCAATTCAGTCCAGACAGTAAACAATGAATTGCTGACACTTTCAGCTCTGCAAGAGCTCAGAAATACCAGCATGCACATCTGAGCCGTATCAGTGGAAGCACACAAGGATTACATTCTTTTGGTGATGGCTGCATTTTTATGTGAATAATCTGATGGGAGCCTGATGGTGTCCAACACATCCATTCTTGCCTTGTGATTCTTTCGCCATCTCAAATGTTGTTAGTTTTATTAACACAATTATCCTTTATATATNTTTTTTTTTTTTTTTGAGTTATAATTAGTTTCCCTGAGAGGCAGCAGCTTTAATGCTTGGGTAGTTTTCTGAGAAGCTGGGACTGAAAGAAGCTTTTGGGAAATGACAATTATATGTCCATGGCTTTTATTTGGTATGCTTTATTTCAGTCTTTGTCTAGGCTGAAAGCTCTTGTTGACTGGCAGAAGATGCATTGAATCAGTGAAATTAGAGAATTTGGGTGTCATGCCCCCCCCAAATCATACAAAGAACTTGTATATTGACTGACAGTAAAATGCAATTTTTTTGCTGAATTTATACAAATTACTGGTGAAAAAAAAAATGGATATCCCAATCCCCCTATTCTCCAGGTCATTGATTGAATTCACATGAATTTTTTGCTGAACTTTTATAGACGTTTGTATGCTATGAACAGAAAATTTTGTAATAGGTGTTTGTATCAAGGTAATTCTAACAAGATGTGACTATTCAATCAGTGTATCTTGGCAAGCATTAAAAAAACCATGACTGCTGGCTTGGACCTTACCTTGAAATCTTCTTTTATATTCCACTTTCTGTTGTCAGCCCAAGGTGGCCCATGTCTGTCTTGGGGATCTTATGTTACCCTATAAAATCCACTCCAGGACTACCTATATGGGTTCATAAAGACTCTGCAGTGGGTTTAAAGGGTAGCAAAAGAAAACATCTATGGAAACTACCTATATGGGTTCATAAAGACTCTGCAGTGGGTTTAAAGGGTAGCAAAAGAAAACATCTATGGAAACTTGTCAGAGATCATATAAGCTGTTATTTTTTGAAGCTTGATATTTGCAGTTTGTTGCCCTTGTGTTGTGTCCTGGTTTTGTGGCATCATTAGGAAAAAACAAAGGAGAACAATTTTCACAGTTTGTGAAGCTCCAGTGGGTTTGCACTGAGGTGAGGGCTCCCAGCACCAAGAGAAAACCTGTGGGTTTACCTGTATTTTATGGTGTCTTTTTGCACAACAAATCTAAGTAAGAAGTTTTGAGAACATCAGAGAAGTTTTGTATGCTCTGCCTGAGTGGAAAGTTTCACTATTATACTGAAATGATTAAGAGAAGCATTTTATTTCCAAGACAGAATGGGGACACATCTCCCTCCATCTTCTCACAGTGCAGGGAGCAGCACTGACTCCTGCCACGCTGACTAAGGTAGCTTCCCTCCCTCCCTCCCATGGGACAGGCTGCTTGCTTGCCCACTGTGCTTCTTGCAAGATATCCTGGCAAAGGGGATAATGTGAGGCATTGCTTCTCCTCAGCAGCTGGTTTGGCCACTGTGGGACCCCTGAGGAAAGTCAAGCACTGCCTCCCATTCTGTTTCACTTATGTCTCTGCCAGGCCCTGGCTGCTGATAAGCAGTGGAGGGGCCCTGTGGGCCAGCATATTACTTGAATTAACGGAGAGAGCAATCAGTACTTCTTGTAAGTTATTTCACCCCTCCAGATAAGCTCAGCTTCAAGCCCGGGCAAAGCCAGGGTTTCCATCACTTGTGGGAGGCAGCAACGGTTTCTCTCCAAGAAAACTCATAGCAGCTAGGAATGAAAAAAGCACTTGTGGATCCCTGGTTCAATCTCTGCCTCTTGCTATTTTTTTCTTTTTTCTTTTTTTTTTTTAGCTATGTTTGGGGAATTATGTGTCTATGCTAGTTTTACCTGTCTCTTGTGGAGGGTTTTCGAACCTTTATTTTAAATGAAGTCGTATTCCCAGATGAAAAGGCTCATCTACTGGCAAAGTCAATGATATAATTTGTTTATATAGATTCAGTGCTACTAAAAGGTGGGGGTAGGGAGAGAAGAAAATTCCTTCACCATCTTGTACTTTTTACTTGTCAAGTTGTGTATGCTGTCAGTGAAGCTGTGCTCTGGAACGGTCAGGGATGGTGTGGCCCCAAAAGACTGTTGGTAGGGAAGAGGAGTCAGGGTGTCTGCCCCTCTGATTTGGAAGGAGTGTGCTACATAGTTCTCATTTTCTGCATGCATGATTAAAATTAAAGGAAAAAAATAATCTTGGCTCTGGCAGTGGGAACCACACAGATGTGAACTGAATGCAACACTGATTTTATTTTTGCCTGTATGTCACCACTTCCTGTGACCTGAAGGACAGATTTGTCTCAGATTTTTCTACAGCACGAGCAAAGACATTAATTCACCTTTTCAGAAATAATGGAAGAAAAGCACCATATTCAGTGTTTCATTATATTCTTTGCATGTTTTACTTTAGGTGAGTCTAATGGCTTTCCAGAAACCCAGATCTATTGGAGATTTTATCCATTCTTGTCTTGGAAGCTGAGGATCCCAAGCACTGATGATCCCAAACTGATTGATGCCACCTCTCATAAAGCCAGGTAAGGCACAGGCACAGGCACAGACCATGAGGAAAGCACACGTGACCATGTGTGCATTTATATACCCTAATTGGTCATGAGATTCATGGATGCCAGCTTCCTCCCCAGTCAGGGACATGCATGTGCATAGCCAGAAACATTTCTGTTGTGTGATCAAACACACATCATCTCTCTCTTTCCTGAGGATGGATCCTCCTAGGGGCTCAAAAGCCCTGCCAGCTGGGTGGATGCCTTGGGGCTGTATCATTGCTTCTTGGCACTGCAGAGGGTATTTCCATCAGCTGTCCATGCCTCAATAGCCCCCAGCCCCTTCTTATGTGTGCGGGCTCCAGCTCTAGTCACACCCTGCATTTTCACCTTCACACACCGTGCAGGTATCAACAGGCATCAGCCCGGTGTTAACTGCCTCCTCGGGAGACCTCGCAGCTCCTCCACACGGCACCGGCGGCTCTCCACCAGCAGGTGTGGAAAGGCTCAGCCTGAAAAGTCAGGCACTTCACATGGTGCCTTAACGTGAGGTTACCGGGATGAATAGGCCAGAGTTTCACTTCCAAGGAACTGAGTTCAAATTCTGGTTGCAGGGAGGGAATTATGTTTAAAGAGCTCTTAAACCCTTGGGAAACTTTCCAGTTTCTGGGGTTATCACTGCTTAATCATACCCTCAACCCTGTGCAGGGTTCTCTCTCAAGTTCTCTCTCAAGATGAGGCTTGTTCAGGGACTTTTATGGATTTTTGTTTGCATGCTTGCTTTTTAAGTGGGACTCTTTCGCAATTTAATTTGAAGTTGTTTGTTAAAGGTTTCTGCTTTCAGAAGGTTGCTGAGAGTTTTTTATGTAGAAAAAGTTAAACATCTTTCCTCCTGGTTAAAAGGTGCATGACACTAGAAAATGTAACTGGCAGAGGGAGCAAGGTGTACAAAAGAGAATGGGGAGCATGTTGGCATAAGACACAGTTAACATGACATTCAGAGGAGTTTTTAAATTGGCATTTTTTGGACTTTGCTTGTTATACAAATATTACATTTTATCTAGTGAAACAAGGGATGGAAGCATCTTGTGGTATAGGCCAGAACTTGGTATAACCATCTTTTTGCTTGCTTTTGCATATCTTCCATGCTCAGAAGTAATGTTATGCTTTTGAAAGAGGAGTTCATCCAGAAATGTAAGGTATAACAAATGCATCAGCCCTGCCTGCACCTTTACATTTAAGTTCTGGACTCAACAGTCCTGCATTGATGACACAACAGGATCATATTTTGTTCTGCTCTAGTAGCAGCACCCAATTGAATGTTACTGGCTTGTTTGGAAATTAGATGATTTGTCTAAAGCTCTAGGCAAGGGAGACATTTTTAAAGTAAGAGTAGAATGCTCAAGTGATGCCAGCATTAGCAATCTGTAAATTACAGATGAGGTGCACTGAGCAGTGTGTTATCTCTCTGAATGCTTAATTTTTTTGCACATTTTGGCAACTTGCTTAAAGAAGGCAAGAGCTGGACTGTCAGCACTGATTTTAATTTTGCAGTGCTATGGCTTTCTATTTATAGTGGTCATGGAAGAGGTCCTGAAGGCAGCATTTCTTCTCAGTGAGTTAAAGATTCCCTCATATCTGTAGTGTTTGCTTTAATTTGAATATTTGTCATGGTTAATGAAAGCATCTGAGAAACAGGGAGTAAACAAAGTTTTTTGGGTCTCATCAGCTTACTTGCATCTTCCTATTAGTGGTCAAAATTAGAGCCCTGTTTGAAGGAGTACAATGCTCTGTGAATGCCGAAGTGGGAAACTGCCCATTGCTGAGGGCATGTCACTCTGTGTGGTGGTCTTACAGCCTTGCATGTTAATGTGGAGACTCTGGCCTGTCTTGTTTATAGCAACTGATCAAAGGTAAAGCACCTACCTCAAATGCTGAGGTGGTCTCCTGATGTCACCCTTAAGTGGAGTAGGAGATATGCTCAGTGCAGAGCTCTGTCCATGCTTCCAGCTGCAGAACTGCCCACTGCTCCTTGGTGCAGGAGCTGAGCTGTTGCCAACCAGCCAAGCTCAAATCACTAAATAAGCATCATAGGCTTCATATTTAGTTGCCAATGTATACCTTTGGGCAACATTCACACTCTCCAGTGCCTGCTAATTAATTTGTTTTCTTACACTTTCCTGGGACTTGGATTGGCACCAAAGCCCCAAAGGGAAGACTCTAGCTGTCAAAAAGTGAATATTTATAATGAGTGTAAGGTGTAGATGGAAACACATAGTTGTCATACAGTAGCTATGACATAAAAGATGCTATTTCTTCCATACTGTTTCCCGTAAGGGGAAGAGATATTTTGGGAGGGAAGAAGATGTGATTATAGAAGACAGCTACATGGAAACTGTCAATGAATGCTCCGTATGCTGAAATAGAATAGTGTGCAGGAAAAAGGCTGTGAGAAGTATTTTAATAAATATTAAGTTCATGGATGAGTAACAAAAATATGTAAGTATTGATTAAAAATGGCTGGCTAGCCTGTGTAGCATTATCCAGTTGAGGAACACAGGATTCAGAGTGGGAAGGTGAAGTTTTCCTTCTGGTCCTGAAACTACTTTTTTTCTAAGGCCTCAAGTTGTATTTTCCTCTGATTTCATGCTCTTCAGACCAGCAACATGTGCCTCAGATTCTTCATCTCTTAAATGCTCCTGTTTGCTAACATAATCCTAGACCATTGATTATAAGTTATATATAGGACCCAGGAGTGAATATTATGGAAGTCTGAGATATTAATGAATTGCTATTGTTCTCAGGCTCCTGGCCCTTTGCTGAGTGATAGCAGATTTTGCAGCCCTGTGGGAGCCCTGTGTAGAGACCAAGAATCCCTTTCTGTGTCTGGGGCTTCTCCCATCAGCCTCAGAGCCCCAGTCCTCAGGGCTTGCTGGCCTGCTGTGATGCCACCCCTGCTCCCAGGCTCTGCACCCTCACACCTAGTGGCAGGCACCCACAGGCAGTGTCAGCTGTTGAAATGGCTTAGTAATGAACTATAGGGCAGCACCTCTGTAAATTAAATCTGAAATTTATCTTTGAGCAGTCTGATGACCAGACAGTGTAATCCTAACACATAGCATCTTTCTCTGTAATGGCACCACATCATGGGTCTGTATATCAAGGAACCCTTTGTTGTATTGACCTTGTGGTCAATAGATATGGTGAGCTCTACCCAGTTGCTCTTGCAACATCCTGTTCTCCTCATGATGTTTCAGGGAATCTCTGATATCTGCAAAAGTGCCCTTGAAACAGTTTAAGAGAAATAAGTAAATCTGTTTTAAATAGGCTGTACTACTGAAGATGGTCTGAATGATGAAACAAAAGATAAAAGTGTGCAGGTGACTAGTAAATGCCCAAGGACATAAAATAGGAGGCTGATGTACAGCTCATTTGGCACCTGCAAGTCCTCTGACTGTGTTGAGTGCAAACCCTTGTGAGTCAGATGCAGAAACCAACACCTCAAACCTCCATGCAACCAGTGGAGGTGCAGGGAGGTGATGGCAGGCATTTGTGTGATTGATTTTTTCTGTCCTGTCCCCACTGTGTAATTGCAGAAATACCAAGTTGTAGTCTCTGGGTGTGCACACAGAGACAGCCCTTCCCTGGGATGCAGTGGGAGGTGTGGGGGCTGCCTCCTGCTCTGTTTTAGCAAGAGAACATCTCTACAGCTCCCCATACCACCTTCTGTAGAATGACAACCAACATATGACTTGGGATTGAAATCCTTGCAGCTGATGGAAAAACAATTAAGATCTCATTAAAATTCTACATAGAGAGCCAGGAAAAGGAAGATAATGTCAGAGGAAAGGTGATACGTAGGACAGTACAGAGAATTCACTTAAGTTAAGCCTGTCATTAGGCAGGAGCACAGAAGGTGCTAATTGTACAGTGCATTTCATTCATCCCACAAAGAATAATTAACACTTTCCCTTCTGCCTTCACTGAAAGGAATGGATTCAATACATATGCTCTCATGGTAAGGCAGGAGTTGTCATATTCTGGGATCTTATGTGCAAAAGAATTTTACTGCTGAGTTTCTTCGCCTTCTGACTGTTGAAAAGGAAACATTATTAGTCATGTGAGAGAATGCCGATTTCATTAATGTCTTTGTGTGTTTTCATCCGTTGCTGTTACAGAAATTCTTAATGCAAGAACAAGTATCAGAACTGGCTTTCAGGTAAACACAAGATTAAATATTACCCTAAATAGGGAAGAGCAGACCAGAGATTGCTCCTACCCTGAGAATCTGCATAGATGTACTGGAAGGGGTGGAGGACAGTGCAAACAAGGACTTCTTGGTCCCATGTGGGCTTCCAGCAGCCTGGAAGCATGCTGGGGATTTTTTCTTAAGACTTATTTCCAGGCTGATTCAGTTATCAACAGAGAAACCAAAGCTCTTGCAACGTGTAGACTGTGACCTGCCTTGCTACCCTGATCACTCCCAGTCCTGAGCAGTATTATTGTGACAGTGACAACTGCTTTAAGTAAATCTTAGCCCCACCAGGTCCAGTATGAGTGTTTGCACACAGCTTCACTTTGAAGTTTGCACTTGAGCCTCCCACACTCCTCATGAAATTGAACTAGAGGTGATAGTCTCCACTTCCTTTTAAACTTGAGAAGATGTCATTGTATCTTACTACCCAGCTGATGCTGTACTCCAGCAGTGACTATGCTTCAAGGCTGGGGTGAAGTGATCCATGTCTGTGTAGTCTTTCTATTTCACAGAAATAATTCAGTTTGACTAGTTAAAGATTACAAAGCAGTCTGACATTGTTGGCTGCAAATTTTACAGAAAAAATAAGATACTCTACACACTCTGATACTTTTGCCAGAGTCTCTGTAAGAGGTCTGTGTGCATAAGCTCATGTACTTATGTCAACTGAAGTTCTTCATCCCAATTCCTGCCAGAGACAGCCCAAAGAATCTCTCTTCCCTCAGTCTAGGCATCTGCAAAGTTTTGGGAAGTTTTCCCAAGGATCTCTGTTGGTTTAGGAACAGGAGACCACCAGCTTCCAAAATTTTGTAAGTATCAGTGATTTATGCATGTCTAACAGACAAAATGTCTCATGATGAACACCCAAATCCAGAAGCCACTTTTAAACTGTTTTGCTGGTAGAAGAGGAAGAAACATTTCTAAGGTACAGTCCTTTCCTACAGACACATTGACTTGAAAGTTAATCATAGATCTGGCCCCAGATGGTTACAGTGAATCTCTTTGTCTGTGGGAGTCCTAAAGGATACTTGACAGCTGTCCAAGTAAGTGCTTAAAATTGTCTTGTAAAGGCAAAGTAACTAGATAGCATAATCCAGAATTACCTCAAAGGAAATAGAAGTAGAATTAAGTGTTTCAAGCCCTCAGCAGTGTCCCATAGATTTCACCTGAAACAGAGATAATGGTATGGCATGCATGAAGTGTTACTCATAATAGATGTGCACCGAAGATGTACCTTCATATTTTCATCAGGAAAATGCTGTAGAAAGATACTTCCTGCTTTGCTGTGGACAGGAATCTTAATACTATATGATATATAAAGAAATGTAAGCAAAATATTTTTCAGCCATATATCATGTTACGTTATACTGTATGTGAACTTGGTATGTCTGTCTGTATATATGTTTGTTCGGCAAATTCATTTACAAACAGCCAGCACTGTTTCCATACCAGAAGCCTTTGATAACTCAAGGAGAATGGAGCAAGCTACTTACAGTCTTCTTATGTCCTCCCTGTAATCCCAGGCAAGATAAATATAGAAATCTCTCGGGCTGAGATGTGAGATGCAGTATTGATGAGCAAATGTAGAATTGGCCTCACTCAAAACATCATTAGATCAACTGGTGAATGGAGATGGAGCTAAGTGAAATCCTGCTGGGGGTGGGGAGGGAGGGATATGTGGTGTGTGTGCTGCTGCTGGGTCCCTTGCAGGCTTGCAGAAAGGCCAAAAACAATGAGGTCTGGGACTGTGGAAAGTTTCAAGTTATATGAAGCAGTGAAGCTGAAGAAAATCCCCCATCGTGCATGAATATTGCATGTGTTATGGGACTTTCTTTTTTTTGAAGAGCAATTACCTCAAATGCAGGGACACAAGAATTCCACTAAACCTTAGTCTTACTCAGCATGAGGGTTACGATGGATAAGAGGGAGGAACTGTGTTTTCTCTCAAGGTGAATATGATAGTTAATTTCTGTATCAACTTCTCAAGTCATGTCCAAGGTCTACACTAAGTTAAAAGAGATGAAGAAGATAAGAAATCCATATGCTGTACCTGCCATGAGCAAACAGAGAGAGAAGAGAGAGAAATAGGCATGATCCCTTGCCTCATCCTCACCACATCTGCTCAGGAGCAGCAAACCATCACAGACAGTCAGCAACTGCATGTGTAGCACGGATACAACATATTCCCTCTATTTTGGAACAAACTGTAAGCAAGAAATATTGTGACATATGTAAAACCTTTAGCAAAGGTTGAGATTTACAGCTACACATACTAATGCCCTGTGAACAGGAATCATGTGATTTTCTTTGTGCAGTACTAGTGGTATTTGGAAGTTGCTCTATCAGCACAAAACCTCCCTGCTGCAGCCTGGAAGACCCTCTCTTTCTGTTAAGACTCCAAGAAGGACTGCTACCCATGCATATGACTATTGGGTAAATGTTAGAGCACAAGTCCATGGAGCAAACAGGCCAAGTAGGTACATGGAAATCAGTAGGTTGTAATACACTACCCTGGGAATAAGTAACATGGAATGTGACACCTCTGGGGACCAAATGGTAGTGCAAAATATGCATGCAGAACTGTGAGCAGCCCAAAGGGATAAGCATCTGTACTTACAACAAGCAATTACTAAATTACAGGTGGAATTACTAATGCCACACTCAGCAATTATGTTTCAAAATTGATATTTTTTGCTTGACATATGGCTGAGGACTGATTTATTATTTTATTTTAATTCCTAAATAAATTGCAGTTATTCTGGCAGTTATTAATTGTGTAAATGGATGTGCAGGAGTTTCTGTCTCAGTATCCAATCTGGTTTTTATGGCTGCTATTTTATTTCTCTGTGATTGCTCTAGGATTGACTTTGCTTGCCAATACTTACAAGTTAAAACCGAGTTTTAATATATTTCTTGGCTTAAATATAAGATTGAGGACAGGAGTTGTTTCATTTGTGATTTGGGGGATTTTTTCTCTCCATCTTCTGGGTTTTTTTCCTATTAATTTCTAATTCAGTTGCTCCAAGTCTGTGGTATATTGATCTGTTTCATATTAAAGGAATAATAGCAACTTTCCCTGAATAACCAACACTTGGTGATATGTGTTCTATTTAGACAAAAAGGAAGAATCCAAGTAAAAACAATTCTTCCCAGGAAGGGGAAGAAATGCCACCAGTGAAACATCATAGCACTGCTATCAGGATCTCAGCCTAATGGGGCTGGTGGACAGGAAAATGTTGGCCTTTGCTAACACTGAATCTCTCTTTTTCTTCCTGGAGGGATGCCTCCACTGCGGAGGGCAGCAGTCAGAGCCAGAATCAATATCAGGGATTAAGAAAACCACAGGAAAAGGGGAATTTCTCCTCTGCCTACAGCAGAGTGAGAAGATTGGGATTAGCTGCCTAAAGTCAGATGCTCTCTAAGAGAATATGAGAGGCATCATCTGTGGGGAAGAGTCACAGAATGGATAAGGTTGGAAGGGATCACTTGGTTGGTCATTTGGTCCAACCTCTCTGCAGCAGACCTAATTAAGCAAAGAGCATACATACAGAAGGAATACACGAACATTGACAATTAGAAGGTCTCCAATTGCTGAAGCAGTTACAAGCCAGTGGGAGAAATGGGAAGAAAAAATCTACCTGGTTGGAAAGTGGAGGCAGAGGAGATTATCTCAAGTCTATCTGGGTTTTGTGACTCTGATAGATTCAGGACTCAGCAGTTTGCTCACACTGCTACCCGAAGGCTCCCCTGTAGCACTAGGAGGTCCTGATACTTTGTGCAGTTTCCCACCACCCTCCTGATCTTCTAGTGACAATATCTGGCAGAAAGCATTATGCAGATCCTACCTTTTGAGGATCTTGGGACTTTCCAAAGGGCTCTGACCCGGTCAAGAGCAGACTGAATTTATAGTCAGCCCAAGCTGAGGTAGAGGAAACCTGGACTACAGATGCTGGAGATTTTCGACTTCAAAGCACCCTTGGGAGGACCAGCAGGCAGAGCCTAGACAGAGCCTGGGAGCCTCGATCCCTTATGAGCTTTGCAGTGGTTTGTTGTGGTGAGTGGAATTTTTGAGTCCTCTGGGTTTCCATGTATTTTCCAGTCTAAAGATTCTGAACCCACAGAATTCAGCAAAGCACATAGATGATCCTGGGCTTTGATGAAGTGGGAGAGACTTCAGACTAGAATTCTGCAATGCTGTATGAATGTCACTTTACCCTTGTACCTCCATCCAGCCACCAGCCAAAAATTCTGTGTGCTATGGGTTCCTGATGTCAGTGTAGAGTGGCACATGATTCTCTTATAATTTGGGGTGACTTGAGGCTTAAATCATGAAACCTCACAGACTGGAACTCTGAGGAGAAAGGAGAAGATGCAATATTCTTTCAAAAGGTTGCAGAGTTTCCTTAATATCTACTCCATAGAGACATCTGGAAATTTCAATATGTCACCTAAATGCTTTCCAGAATTTTTACTGCATGGAAGCATCCTCAAGACTGTAATGCATGCTTTGACTTATACCCAAAATTGTTGTTTCCAATAATAATAATAATAAGCTGATTGATTATTGTCATCAATTCCTGGCTGCTAGAAATTACAAAGAAAAATATTTTTTCAAATGTTCTTCTAATGACAGGATAGAAAATAAATTAGCCCTACCATTCTTGGACCAAAATATGAGTTAGGCTAGTTCTGGAAATGAGGGAATGGAAAATTCTGCTTTCAGCCCTTGAAAAATTATTTAAAAAATATGAAGTCACTATGTAAAATATAATTGAGTAAGTGAACATAACCTTAGTGGCTCAGAGATAAAAAGTAAATCTGTGGTACAGTGACTAGTAACAGCTCTTTGGGTAGATATTGCTTATCTCACAGTATATTGATGTCTCTACTAGGCCTGAACATGTTAGACCTGACACTTCAGTCTCAGAGTAGATTACTGCAGTAGATTTTTGCCTTAGGACATTGAAATTCAATCCTTCTAACTTCACCATAGACAAATTTTTATGATACATATAAATTCCCTGTTGTGTACATCAAAATCTGACCGTGACCAGACTGTCAATACGCAGAATATGGGAATGTTTTGTAGTTCTTTCATACTGCTGTGCTTGTTTTTCTTTCCCAGTATTTGGATGTATATTTTTATAAGGGGAAAAATTTATAAGAGCCTCGTATTATGCTGAAAGACAAGAAAACATGAGAGCATTTGTATTGGTCTATTGTGGTGCAGAATAGCCTTTCAAACTTGAATAGGGCCATGCTGTTTTGTCTTGAACTGAAGCAGACTGAAAAAAGGAATATTGGCACTGCAGAAATTATTTCCACATGCATGAGCTGCCTAGGAAACACAGACTGAGGAAAAGTTTACAGGGACCACAAGAGAGAAAAGAGTGAATTTTAAATACCTGGAAAAGAAAATACCAAGAAAACAGTATGACCTCTTCTGCTGATGGCTTAATCAACTTTGGCCTGAGCTTTCTGGCTTGAGGAATTTTGGATCCTGCTACCTGAAGGACTGGCCATGTGCATTTGTTTTAGAAAGGCTTGCCTAGTTGTAGAGCACTGCTGACTCTCTGACTTCTTTAAAAGAAGAAAAGGGCTGGCTCTGTTTCAGCATTGAACTCATTCACTGGTCTAGGCTGTGGAGTGGCTCCAGAGAGGGATGAAGGAACACTGCAAATCATGAATGAGGGTGGTGGCACGGATGAACCTGGTCATCTTCACTGAATGTTTTGGAGGGAGAGGTTTTTGTCTAAGAATGAAGAACGTCAGGAGACTTGGTAGCAGCTAGAGAAAATACCGTGTGTGTAAAGTTGAATCCAAGTCCTTCTAAGAGGAAGACAGTGACAGGACAGGATGAGAGACACCAAGCACAATGTGAGAAGTTCTCTTTAAAAAGTTTAGGATTTTTTTTTCCACTGGAAGGGTGATGTAGGACTGGAACTGATGGCCAGAGAATCTACAGGATCTCCCACCTTGGAGATAACCAGATCTTGACTGGAGAAGCCCTGAACAAATGTGACCTCAGCAAGCCTTACCCTGAGCAAGTAGTTTTCCTAAATAACCTATGGAGGTCCCTTCCAGCTTGAATTATTCTGAGATTCTGGGTCAGATCCTACAACTGGCAATAGAAGGGCCTTGGCTATCATTCTTGAGGATGAAGCAGTGTGAGTCTCTGACTCATGATTAGGTTAGAGTCACTCATTAATTCAGTGTATTTCGTGACAGAATGTCAAATTCCATGGGGAACCTGACAGCTACAAACTTTCTGACTCTGCAAGGCAAGAAATTATTTGCTGACTCAAACCACCAATAAATGCTGGTATTTATTCTATCCAGCACTGTCAGATGATCCCTTTGAACTTTTCATGATGCTTTGAACCAGGGCAAGAGCTTAGCTCCTGTGAAAAGGCAAAGGTATTGTTTGACCCAAATTTTCAAAGCCTCCAGTTCCTCATCTGAAACTTGGTCTGCAAGGAAAAAGTGTCAAGCAAATGGCAGTGGGACAGATGAAAGAAAATGCTCTGGGCTACACCCTACTCTTGAGGGATGCTCTGGGGACAAAGATGCCTGTTGATACTTCATCACAATGCTAATGCTCTAAGCTGCAGTGGGTAAGATGACAGATATATGTTTACATCACTATTTTCTGCTCAAAAGCAAAATTTAAGGAGCAGCTCCGATATTTTATCTTCTTTTTGTGGGAACAGGGCCAGTGTTGCCCATAATTCATATTATGGTATGACTACGACTCTGATATGTCACACAGCATTTCAAAACTGAGACCGACAACTTCTAAAATAAAGCTTTGTTATGCATGTATTTTGTTAACCATATTATGTACTCACAACAGCTTTTTATAACTGAAGAACAAAATTACTTCTCATTATCTAGCTAGATAAGTGCCACTAACAAAAGAGCAGAAGAAGTTTAATTTGGTCAAAAATCCCTGTTTCAGTTATATTGAAAATACAACATTTCATTGAGATGTGTTTTCAGTTGCATTTCCATAGCATGGAAAGGAGGCTGGAGGCACCAAGAGCAATACCTCAGATTGCTGCAGCAGCTGCCTCTACGTTTGTACCCCAAAAACATTTCCTTGTCTTGTCATGAGTAAGTGCATGTGTGTGCCCTGCGTGCAGACAGTTTGATCACTCCTGTCATGCAAAGCCTGGCAGAGATGTGGTGTTTCCTACACGAACTGCCATATCTTCCCAGCTCGCAAGTGAAAGGCTAAACATTAAGCAGAGACTAACAAGATTTCAGTTCTGCAGCACATTTTAATTTTCAGCAGTTTGTATTCTGCCATATACCCAACAGTCTTTCCTAAGGGAAAAAAGCAATGTAATTAACGTGGGATAGATTTCATTCAGTGTGCTCTGTTTCCTTCCATTATTGTATTTGCCAGAGGAACTGTTTAGAGAGAAGCTTTCTCACGGTATTTTTTACAATCCAAGTGGTTTTAGTTTGTCAGGGGATATTTTTGTTGTTTGGTTGGGGTTTTTTTTAAATTTATTTTCAAGAAAGCACTACTTTAGAGGTTACATTTTCTGAAGACGTTGGATTTCAGTAATTTTAGATACATAGTGAGAAGCGAGCAGACACTAAGAACTTAAAAAGATTATTTTTCCCATTACTGGTAGGAACATCCTCATCTGAGTCCCATTAGAGAGGTAACTGCCTGCATTAATAAAATAAACCAATATGTGATCACTACCAGTCTTAATGCTAGGGCTGAATGACATAAACTCATTTATGATGTGTTTTAGTAGTGTGGCCTCTCTCATGTTACCTGGGTAAATAGAACAGATGCAGATGCTTGCCAGAGGTTCAGATTCTCATAAATTTGTCTTTACAGGCTAACCTGAATACCCTTATAAATTCACTGGTCCTCACTTACACTTACTGCACTCAGTCTGCAAAGTGGGCATGAAAGCTAGAAATGAAATATTTATACTTACAGATCCAATTGTTGTAACTCACATCAGTTAAACAGCAAGAATAAACTAGAGAAACAGGAGTAGCACATAAATCACCTCTTTTATTAATGGTTTTCCACTGGCTTTAATGAACCTGTCTTCTTTATCATCTCAGACATGGGGAAGACTTATTGCACTATCTTTGTAGAGGCCTTTTCAGTCTCTTATAGCTCTAATTACCTAATTGAGGGACAACTAGTTTAGAGATGAACAGAACTTTTGCTCTGTGGTTTGTTTTATTCTGTGGTTCTCTCTGAGATTTCTGTATTTTTTCTTTATGAGGGCATCCATCTCCTGTGGAAGTTGACTGTGTGCTTTGGAGTCCATTTGCTGAGATGGTGAGCAAGAGCTGCTGTGTGTCAATAAAAGCAGATCCATGAAAAAATCCAGTAGCTTATCCAGTTCTCCAAAAGCAACTGATGAAAGTAAGTAAATGTCACCCTTCAGCCCCTGTGCCAGGAGAGTTCCCAGATGAAGGCAGGCAGTGCTTGTGTCCTGAGCAAATCCCCGAGCATGCTGATGGCTGGTCCAGTGTCACAGTGAAGCCACTGGGCACAGGCCACCAACAATTTAGGCAGTATGGCACCTGTGCAAAAGGCAGCTGGGATGCTGGGGTGGGCAGAGATACCACAACATCCTTCTGTGCTTGAGAACAGTCACAAAACTTTCCAGGGGAGTGGGACCTGCCAGGGATGACTGCTCTCATCACTGCTCAGCATCATCTCTTTGCCAGTGGAAGAAATTATGACATCTGTCTCAAGACTTGTCTTTTTAATGCCAGTAATGTAATTTCTTCTTCTTTCAAAATTGATTCATTTGAAGCCCTAACTTAAGGCTAGTTTTCCATGAGCACATTCATTTTTTTAGAATGAAGTCAGGTTTTCCAGTTGCCTTCTTGATTAGTCTAATGAATTTTCCTCCTTTCCTGTCATCAAATGCACTTTCCCCGAGGATGGGGAGGTTCATCTCTGAAGGAAAATTATTCTTCTGTGACAGAAAAGGTTTTAAATTAAGATTTTGAAAATGCCTGATTATTATAGGGTTCTCAATATTTCAGGTACTCAGTTTAAAACATTGTAAAGTGAGAGCAAATCTGGTTACCTGCCCTCTGATCCCTGATGCTATTTATTTGAGGTGTCCTAAATTAGTTAACAAGACAATCATTCATTTTTGACCCAAAATACATCTCAGACATTCAAGCTTCTAATTCTGCCCCAGTTCAGAAGGCTGTCTGAATGTTGCCAAGCATGACGTTTAAAACAAACAGATAAATACATATTTGGCTCTTTTTAATTACTTCTTGTTCTCTGAACTTTCCAGGTTCATGTTTTCAACCTAATTCTTTTTGGAGCAAGATTTCCTTCTCTCCTTGCTTTCTAACTAACTAACTAGGTAAAGGTGCTAAAAAAATTGCACAGCAGAAGGAACTTTATTAAACAGGATAACTGCCCACAGCCTTGGCCTAAGCACAGAGACCAGAGCCTACACTCACCTTGACTCTACATCCCAGCTAACAACAACTAGTCACTGTGCAGGTGAGGTGACAGATACTCTTCTGTACTTGCCTAATGCAAATCTTCTCCATCTTTCTTCACAGTATCTCCTGAGATCACAACTCAGCCCCTGTGGTGCCCAGCTGCTCATTTTTGCCCAGACGTTCTACAAGTGTCCATCATCTGTCTCAATATTCCATGGGAAAAGGACTGGGGGAGGTAACTTCCATGCTTCACATATTAGGTACAAATTACATTACTTTTTACCTGTCCTGCTTAATATAAATAATGTATTTTCTTTTTGTAGATTTATTATTTACTCTTGCTAGAAAATGGTGATGTTAATGTTCACTTCCTCCCTAGGCTTGAATGCCCAAAGACATAGTGAGCTTTCACCAAGCGTTCCTCAAAGAACAACTCAGTACAAGAAATCCTCCAACAAATCCTACACTTATCCATGTAATCAGCCCTGCCAATTCCACTGCAGACTGCAAACAGTCATGGATAGGGTTCCAAACAGTTAATGTCAAATAGCTCATTTTCTCTCATCTCCATACAAATTCCTGTCATGTTGCATTACATGTAAACAACTGAGAAACTTAATGACATGCCTTTCAGTCAAAAATTCATATGGCTTTTCAGTCTGAGCAGATTAATTGCAGTTTTTAACAATATAAAGTGATTCAATTTGATTAGAGTTTCTATTGTTCTTTGAGATAAAATATTTTATGTGAATGTAAAGCCAAGTTTTTTGCTGGCATGACTTTATTAGCTTCTGTGGAAATATAAAATACTCATCTAAAATCCATAGTATATCATTGTCGGTGTGCTGTTACAGTAAATAAATTTTATAAGCTTCTGTAAATTAGATGTGCCAGATCAGATTCGAGGCCCCATGGAAATGTTATTGTCAATGAAGCGAGGCAGTGGGAATATTTTACTTTGGAGGAGACAATTCTGAATGAATGTTTTAGCTCTTTATCATTTTGATGGGTTTTTCTATTTCCATTTTTTTTTTGTGTCCCTGTCTTCTTCTTGGTGTCTTGCTCTTAAAATCTGCTTGTAATTCTCTTTAGTTTCATTCCTAGGTACTCTAGGATCGTTTCTCTATTCTTGCTACAGACATTGCTCTGGTGTTCTGTAGTAATCCCGTAGATTCATGCCCAGAAGCCCTGCAACACAAGTTCTGCTTGCTGCCAATAGGTATAGTGTGAGGCACTTCAATGAAATCTCTCTGAGTACATCCCTCACTGAAAAATATGTACCTCAACACTTTAGAGTGCTTGTTTTGTTTTTTAATCTCCAGCTCATCCAGCTCTTTTTTTAAAGCAAAATATTACAGAAAAGATATTTAAATGAATAATGAACTCATGGTTTTCTTTGTTTGTTTGTCGGTTTGGTTTTGGTTTTTTGTTTGTTTGTTGGGGGTTTTTTAATATACCAGTTTTCTTCAGTTTAGTTTTCTTTGTATAGTTTTCCAGTTTGCAGAATGGTATGTTTAGGGGTGATCACTGCTCAGAGAGGTCAGAAGCTGTTTGTGATGTTTTGAATCCCATGGAACTGCACCGGGAGGGGGATTGAAATTTTTTTGGCAATGCAATTTCACTCTGTCCATGCTGGTGGACTAAAAACAGAGGTTGCAAATATTCTGCAGAAACTGCCAATGTCTAGACGATTGTTTGGCCTCCTGTTGAGTGATCAATATTCCAGCAGAGTTTCACTTCTACAGGACTAGCACATTCTCTAGAGTGGGAGAAATTTTTAGTGTAATATTAGCAATATTACATTTAACTGTTACAATGCTTCCTAACACAGAGGACCAAAGCAAAAACACTTTATGGAGAAGTACAAGCTGCTGCACTTTGAACTGAAGCTGTGTGTATTGGAAAGAGGAAGCAGGTAGCTCATATCACCAATGGGATATATTACATACAGGTCACATTAAACCGGGCTGCAGAATTGAAGATGTTTAAATCAGCATTGGAAAATCCTGAAAGCGTGTTAAAAAATGAGGGAAAAAATTATATTATCAAAATCCTGAATTACTACTTTGATATGTGTAGAAATCCTTTCTACATAGAATCATCTCTGTCCATTTCTCTAAGACTTTCTTTTTAATATATCTACTCAGAGTGCATAGAAGCTGTTAGTTTTTGATGGGAGGAAATTGGAAATATACTATTTTCCCACTGCATATAATAGCATGATTAGGAGGACAATTACTGCAAATCCTTTAATTTCTCAGTGTGAAGTTCTCGAGAGGCAGGAGAAACCACTACTGTTACCCATGTGCTTTGTCACTTAAGGGTTGGGATTTTTTCATTTTGTTTATCCAGCCTATCTGCTTGTAAGCCATCACCCCTTAAGAGGTACAGTTTCAGTCTCAGATTTCAGTCTCAGATTTGGGTGACCTAATTATTTTGATGATTTTTGAGGCATGGTATAATATTCTCCCATGAGAATGTTTAGCTTTTCTTAAGTCAGAGGCTGTTGGAAATAAAAAAAAGCATCTGATAGAATCAGATTTTCATAAAATAATAATAATAAAAAATCACCACTCATAAAGATTTTTCAAAAGAAAATTTCAATTTCATTTGAAAGTTACTGATAATTTGTACAACTGGATGAACATCATCCTGTTATAACAGTGCTAGGCAGAGCATGAGGCTACTGAAAAAACATAAGCTCTGTATTGAATTTTCTTTATCTGAGCTTCTTCAAAGCAATGTGGGTTAAGAGGTCATGAGGTGACTGCATAGGCAAAATTAGATATATAGTAGAAAATGGCAGAAGACATAACTAAGAGGAATGAGGTTTTCTAAATCTATTCTAAACATTGATCAGCTCTTTTCAGATTCTGCTTTGTCTACTGAATGGGGAGTGGATCATTAGTGGCTCACAAGTGCTACCAGTGGTGACCAGAAGCTGTGGTGACCTAACCAGCATCTGAAGTCACTGATGAGGTACCAGTGAATGCTGTGGGAGCACCCTGATGGTGGGCAGCACTCAGAGTTGTCATCAGCCACTGGTCCTTTAGTGCTTCTTCAGGCAAGTGATGCAAGCACTAGTGTGTGAGAACAGACACCCTTTCCTTGCCTCTGCTGTAAAAGCCATGCAGATACATGGGTGAGCTCAATAGCCCCACATTTCAGGACAACAAGCATCTCAAGAACAGTTTCAAAGGCATGGAGCTCAAACTAATGAGAAGGTGGGTGCAGGAGATCTAATTTACTGTCTAGTCTTGGAAACATCAGAATAATTTCTTTTCTGTTTTCATCAGGATTTTTTTTTTTTTTTAAAT
>VZTR01013037.1:285674-306220 GCA_013400775.1 Chaetops frenatus | reverse complement strand
AAGAAACCTGAAAATCATTGCTTAAAATCAATAGGCTGCAATTCCTATGAGAATTGTCTATCTGGAGCAATGGGGTTTATATCCTCAATGGAGAGGCTGGAGAAAGTCAAGGGAAAAACTAAGAGTACATAATTGTTTCTGTATTGATTCACAGATCTCTTTGCCCTCAATGCTATCATTGTGGTGGTGACGTGGACTGTTACAGCTAAGAGAAAAGAATGCAGAAATTAAGGAAGTTTGACCCTACAGCTTGAAATACTCAAAGGTTTAGTGTTTTGAGTAAGGCGATAATCCAAAGCCTATAAAGGCAGAAGAAAAACAGCCTTTGGCTCCAGTGGGCATAGCATCAGGCCTTCAGATGACTGGCAATCAGCAGACTTCATACTGTGTAATTCTGTATGAAAGAAGCATTAGTTCTCCAACACACAGTCATCTGAGGAGGAATAAGACGTGCTGTGTCTTTGCAACTCACCCTTCTGGCCAGCAGACATCCCTGTCACTTCAGGCGATGTAGATGTTCTTGCACGGCTGGTGGAAAGACATCTAGCTCTGCTTTGCAACTGCTGCTTCCCTGCTAAGCCATCACCAGAGAGAGAATTAGCAGAGATTCCATTGTCACATACCCCAAATCTGAACCCTAGGTTATATTTAAACGAGCACAGGAAAGAGGCTGAAGACTCTGTGACCCCTGTGAATTGGGGGATTAGTTTTTCTAAACTGGAGGGCGAATGTCAGAAGATCAGATTACAAGCGTCTGCCCCTGTGTATTCACTGTGTGGTGGGTCACCTGGAGTTCAGGCTCTGTAAATTCCAAGGAGGTGGGTCCAGAGTAGTTTAAGCACTTCAGCAATTCCTGGCACTGGTGGTCTCAGTTTGGGAAGGATTTTTTGACATATCTGAAAGCCGAAAGCTTCTTTGGTAATTCAATAAAGAAGAGTGAACCAGTGGGTAAGTCCCTAGAAGGTAGACTAAATCAGGCTAATTTGTTATATAATCCCTTTTTAATGTGGAGAATTAAGGTGACAGCAAGACGACTACATGTTTCATTCTCCAAATAATTACTGGCGGGTATTGACATTAAAGGTGGGAGAGAGCAAGTTAATTTCTGCTTGTTGTTTTCAGCACGTGCCAAACTCTTACTTCACACCAGTAAGAAAAGGCTGGAAATTGTATATTCCATATGCATGAAGTAACAGTTGGCACAAACCACCAAAAGGAGAAAATTAAAAACCACTAAAGCCCAGCAACCCCAACTGTCACTTGCTGACAAGGTTTTTCTGGTTTCTCTGCTAAAAAAAAAAAAAAAAGTAAACGAAGGCCTCAAACAGAGTATTCCACCTGAGTACACCTGGGTGTCTGGTTAGGTCCTTCTCAATGCAAATAATGTGTGAGAAGGCAGCAATAGGCTCGGTTTTCCAGTCTCCTCCTCCTCTACACCTTTGTGAAGTACCATCATGGGCAGCCCTAGTGTGGGGTGAGAGTGGGGCAGGGGAGGAGGACAGCACTTGACTCAGGTTGGTCCTTTCTTTTGCTGGCAGTCTTGGCCATGAAAAGCTTGTTCTTTGCCATTGATAGGAATGGAGGTGCTTGGGGCTGCTCCCCCATGTGAATCAGGATAATGGAGTTTTATGTCCTCCCTTTGCTGGCATTACTGAATTTGACCCAAAACAGCTGGAGGTAGCTGTACCTGCACAGCCTGCCTCTAACTCATGTCCTTACATAGGACTGGCATGTCTTTGGCATTAATGCCATGGCCAGCAGCGCTCCAGGGGCACAAAAGGCTTCTAATGTCCTGCCCAGGCCCCTGCTCAACCAGCCCAAAGATGTGCTGCCCATGTCAGTTCCCTGAGCCCACCGACCTCAGTGATGCTGCAGTGAGGCCAGACTCCAGCTGCCCACAGCCCTGCCTGGCCAGGGCTCCGCAGAGCCAGAGCCACATCCCATTCTGTCACCACAGCCCATGTGGTGCTCTGGCAATAGCTGTGGGTTACAGAAGTTTTCCCACATGCTTTCTGTTCAAGATTATGACCTTTGCTCACAGGATTCCATGGCCATCTAAGTCTTCCCTGTCACTTGCATAAGTGCACATTTGAGTAAGTATACTTACTGAGAGTCAAACCATGTGTATGAAATATAGGATAAAGCATACAAAAGTATTATATATTTCTACTCTAAGGTTGCCTCCCTGTCCCACAATCTCCCTTTCTCCTCCCTTCGGCATCTAGTTTGGTGTCTACAGGTAAGAAGAGAAGCTGAGGGTGAATTAAGGCAGCTTGTAAAGCAAGGAATGGCAGGCAAATCCATTATCAGGAATTAATTTCAGTATGTTTCATATCAAATCACTCAGGAATCACAAAAATTTACTCCTTTACTCCTATTTTGTTGATGGCTGGAATATTACTTCTAAGCCAAAGCTTTCATGTTCAAATTACTCCCTTATTTTATTTTTAAAGAAAGAATCTGTTATGCAGTCTGACATGTTTCTTGTTTTCATACTGTTGATTTTCTGTGTGGTTAACTCTAGGCTTCCTACAACTGACAGCTTATTATCTCACCTTATGAAAATTATGCATGACTTCTGGGAGTCATCTATCAAAAGGAGAGAGCACACAACACTCGGAGAAGCTGGTACCTTCTCTCTAGTTATCTGGGTTGATGGTTGTTCAGTGAACCTATTAACTGCCTGGAGTGACTTGCATCTTTACAGGTATGGGACTGTACTGTCTTTCTTTGCTGTGTTTAAATGGCAGATGCTACCCCTGTGTAGTGTCCTGGTTTAACTTTATCTCTGGCCTGGTGGTTCCAAATGTGGCTGGTTACTTTCTCATTGGACAGAAGACCCTTCATGTGCCTTTCAAAGTGATGGCCGTAGGTGAATCTTCCATCTTCCCCTTATCTCACATTCTCCAAAAACTGCCTCAGTTCAAGGCTTATGCCTTTCAGTGGAGCACTTAAACACACACTTTGCTCTAAGCACTTAATTCCTATCATTTCATTGCACAGGGATGGATTTAAGGGCCTACTCATAGTTTATGGCTTGCCAGCACTTCAACCGTTTCTTTTGCAGTGGCCAGATAAGATAAAAAAGAGGACCCAGCCCTGACAGTCCTGTGCCTGGGGATACAATTTGCTTTCTGGTAGTGATGGTCAACACCATTTGAGCCTATCATGATACCCTCACATAGAGATTGATGGGGCCCTAGGTCCAGTTCCTCACTGAGGATTAAGGAAAGATGCTCTCCAGAAACCTACATCTGACTTACAGGGAAATAGGAAAAGGAAAGATTCCCCTGCTTTCTCTGGTTGTGGTACTGGTGGCACCATGCTCTGCTAGCACAGGTTCACCCCAGCAGCACAGCAGGGGTCGAGCCTTTTTGCTGTGGCCATAATACATCAATCTGCCAGCACATCCCTTTCAAATCCTGTACCATCATGCCCAGTCACCCACACCCACTCTTCTCTGCTGTGTCTCCTCCCAGGATCAGCTCATCCTTAAGAGTATGTTTAAGGGAAGCTCAGAAAATGAAAAGAGAGGAAACACATCATTCGTCTTGTTTATGGTCTGACTGAGCACCTTGTGTCCACACTGGGATAAGGTCCTAAGAAATACCTGATCACAAGAATAAGAGAAAAATGAATAGGCCATATTAATCTGAAGAGTAGAAATAATCTTTGTGGGTGATGCCAAAATGTAACGGGATGTATTGAAGTGTGGCCAGTGATAGACTCCAGTTTTTCACTCCAGTTTCAACCAAGGTGAGTTCAGAAGTTGTACATGTCCTAGGAGGAGGGGTTGTGAGGTAATACATAATAATCTGTATCAAACTGAGACGTTTCAGAGAGTTTATAGCTGGAATATGGAAATATCTTTGGAAGCTTTATAATCACTTAATTTTACTGCAATTTGTATGCATTAACATTTTTTTCTATGGCAATGAAGAAGGAGTATGGCTTAGGACTAGTTGCCACTGGCTTCCCAAGAAAGCCAAGTTAATAAATGACCTTGATCAGATGGCACACCTCACTCTTGTCCCCCCTGTGGCTCTGTTCCAGTCAGTTTCCAGCCCAAGCAACTGCTGGGGCAGAGTGAACTGCTATGTCCGATTGGCAGAGCTGTGACCAGCTTTATTTAAAGCCTTTTCAAAAGGCTTGCAATAGAGCATTTTCAGCTCTCATTTATACCAGGTAAAAACATATATAGGTTGTTAGCCCAGTTCTTGTACTTTTGTACTGCTGCAGCCAAAAAAAAAGGGGTCAGAAAACTGCTCTCACCAATAAAGTCTGGAGAAGTCATTCTGTAAAGGAATAGCTTGGCTTGAGCAGTCTGGGCCCCTGCTCTGCTCCTCATGCTGACAGCACAGCTGAGTGCCTCTAGGAGTGTGGTGACCCAAAAACTCTGGGCTGGTGGAACAGGCTAAGTGGCTTGGCTCTGCAGAGGAGCCCAGTGGCTGCTCTTTTACCAGCCACTGGCAGTTTTGGACAAACTGCACTTGTGCCCCTGTGCCACCCTGAATTCAAGTGTGGCTGTCTGGGATGGCTAAAACAGAGGTAAAAGACTGAGCTATTTTGTTGACATGTGACTTTTAAGTTGTGTAAGTAATGATGGACAAGTTAGGTTGTGGAGTAAGGGCACTAGTCAGCCACCTTGGTAATCCCTTTTTCTGAGCATGGGTGGTATCTTTTGTGGCACTGCTTTGCCATTTTGTGCAAATTTCCAGCTCTTTAGAGATCCAGTGGACTATCAGACAAAAGAACCCTCAGATTGTATGCCAGTCTGGGTACATACTTGATGTGAATGAATACAAAGACCTATTCATCACTCCTAGTGCTCGCATAGCTGACAGATTACATCACTCTCTGGCCGTGAAGATGACAGTGGCCTAACGGCTAATGCTGTCTAACAGCCTCCATTAGAAGGTCTTGTTTTTGATTGTTTATAATTTTGCCAGACTTCAGCTGCTTGAGCTGGATTTTCCCATGCCATACGTCACCAGAAACTGAAGGTTTGTGTGTGGAAGGGCCTGGATGAATAGTCATGGTGTTGCCAAACTCACGGATCACTGAAAAGTCACTTGAACACACATTTTTTAGGGGGTAACTGTACATTTCTCCTCTCTTGAGGGAGAAGGAAAAACATCTGGAGTTATATGTTCCCCAGTGGTTTGTGTTCAGGCTGAAGTTGGAGCTGCTGCTAAACAGCCTGAATGCAAGAAGTTCCCTGTCAAAGTCTGTCAACTTGCTAGATATTGCTGACACTTTTAACCTTTTGCAATGTGTTTTGAGGCTGTACTTTGTCCACTGACATAACTAGTTCCATATTGTACTCTGTGTTTTTGACAGAAGTTGTTTTAAGCAGGCTGAGATTATGCTACCAGGAAGCACATCTAATGGCTTAAGTTTGAGCACATCTCAGGTTTGTGTATGTGTGATGGCTTTATATCTCTCCTCTGCTCACCTTTTTCTTTCTTTACTGCTGTTAGTACAGTTTCCTTCTTTACAACTGTCCAGTTGTCGGTTTTCTGACCAGCAATCTCTGTCATATAGGATTAGGACCAGATTTTCAAATCCCCATGCTGCTCTGAGTACCAAGCTGAAGTTGCTAGTTCCTAGACATGAATTAGCTTGGTGGCTTTTAGAATGACTTTTATTTGGCCCCCTGAATCAATGCTGTTACTTTTTCCTCTGCATTTCCAAACAGTACTGCAGAGGTCCACAGGAAGAGCTTTCAGGTTAAACAGTCCCTAGGTGAGGTGGATGTGTTGGGAGAACATTTGGTGACCAGAAATAGGTGGTATGGGTGTGGGTCAGGGGTGGGATGGGGTTAGAGGACCCAAAGTATCTTTGAGGATGGAGTGTATTTCTGTGAGTAGGATCTGCCCATGACAGCTCGATTGCACATTTGGTGGAAATGTGCTCTCTGGCCTGCAGCCCATATAACCTTTTCCCATTCCTTACAGAGACTTGTATTAAGTGAGCTTTGCAGGGACCTAGAAAGGACCTCTACCTTTCACAGGAATCTGAAAAGGGCAATGTAAGGTCCCCAAGGGGAGCTTTTCCTTAACCATCATGCAAACCAGAAAATTTCTAGATCTCAGTAAAAACTGTGTGTGCTGTCTTTTCCCAAACTGGGCAATTTGAATTGTAGGAGCTATTGCCTAGGAACTATCTAGAGGCAGACTTTATAACCACACAGGACATTTTCATTTAACTACCTGCACTACTGGACCATCATATGATTTAGAGCTCTGACAAACCTGAACTCCCATTAAACTAGATCGCTCGGGTCCATTATCCCAGGAAGACTGTTCAGGGTGGCCTGCCAGCAACACCTGGCCATTGACTGAGAGTCTGCTTTTAGAATGGGTTTTGCAGCATGCTCTGGTCTGTAATGGCAGTGCCATGGTGTTGCAGTACCTTGGCTGGCTAATTTAATGCTAGTTTGGTGTGTCAATGCCATGCTGCAGTTTTAATAAGGTCTGTGGCAGAGACATATCTGCAGTCAGAAATTGTCATCATTCTGCACTGCCAGCATGGTGTAATACACTGCAGAGATCCTCAAGCCAAGATTTTAGAAAATGAATCTGGATCCTATAAACATTTTAATGGGAGGAAGTAAAAATACTTGCATGACCTGACAGGTCTTTTTGTCTCCTAGGTAGGACTTCATATGGAGGAAGTGGTCTTTTCCCTAACTGACAATAAAAGCACTTTATACTTTTGCTGCAATGGAAATATCATGTACTATATAGATCCCTCTGAACAGTTTTCAGCAAGCTGCAGATGTCTTTAAGTTTCCATTATATTTTTGATTTTATTCCTATTCCTCTCTTTGCCAAAATTAGCCCTATCCACCTACAACTTCACAGGCATAATCTTATTCTGGGACAGATTTTTTGGAAGAGTTAAAGGAAACTGGTCAAGG
The DNA here is from genome assembly GCA_013400775.1 of Chaetops frenatus. Classification (NCBI taxonomy): domain Eukaryota; kingdom Metazoa; phylum Chordata; class Aves; order Passeriformes; family Picathartidae; genus Chaetops; species Chaetops frenatus. The sequence goes on along the minus strand of VZTR01013037.1, from coordinate 299,298 downwards.
TGTTTAAGAGAGATGATGGCTAAAAAAAATGAGTTCATCTGCTTGGAGAGTTTCCTAAAGACTTTTTGGCTTGTCACATCCTGAAAATTCATTTGCCTAGAGACTCAAAAAATATTTCAGATCTGTTGGTCTTGGCTAAAAATAGTGCTTTGAACAGTTTTAGGCTGTTTGGTGACAGAATTATTTGGTTACTGAAAGTTGTCCCTGCCTCGGTGTGTGTACATATTTGTGTTATGTGCTTTTCGCAGATGTTAATTCAACTAGTCAGTGCAAATGTACTTATAAATTTATGGTGGCAATGTAAGGTTTCTAAACAACTCTGCATGTATCCTGAACAGACTTATTTCTTATGTGAGACTGGTCCTGTCTGCAGGTACTGCTGTCTAAAATCCTCACCTATGTTTATTGATTCTCACTGCAATCCATGCTGAAATTGGTCCCTTCTGCACACTCCCTGGAGACCTTTTTCAAAGGGAACAGAATTCAACATTCAGTCTACTCATCACAGTGCTTTTTACTAGGTCAAAAAATTCGTACCTGCAATGATTTGTGCCAATATGGCTGCGAGCCACACATGATAAAACTTCAGCCAATATTATTTTTCAGTATATGTGTTTTGTGGCTTATTTATGGTTTACAACAAGGTAAGTTCTGAGGCATAATAGTCTATCCTTAAAGAGGATTTATTGCAAAATATGTACTTAACACTTTCTCATAATTGGGAAGTTTTTAAATATGGTTCTTGAAGTATGACCAAAGCCAGAGGCAAACATTTGTTAGACAACTTTCAGCATCCCTCACTTTAAGAAGAATGTGACATCTGCAAGCAGTACAGTTCTGCTGTATCACTGCACTAATGTGGTCTCCTTGGATGATTCCCTTAGCTTGCACTGAAAGTTATAGCAGAACAATGTGAACAGTAAAGTCTGCCCAGCACGTACCATTGACAATGGGACATGGGACATGTTCCATGAGATCCTGGGTTTGGTTAATAATGTTCCTAAACTTTGACATTCAAGCCTTGATTTGAGCTTCAGACCTCAGCTGGTTTCACTGTTGTTGAAGCCAAGTCCCAGACACCTACAAATTGCTGGAGCCTTGCGTGTACTTGGGAGAAGTACAACACCATTCTTTCTCTATTTATCATTCCATCAGCATCTGTTACTGACTACTATTTCAAGCAAGCTCTTGGGCTAGATGGACCTTGGTTTTGACTCAGTATGGATGTTCTTACACTATATTCTCAGTGTCAACAAAAATAGTTGACTATTTCTTGAAAATACGTCTAGCAATTTGTCATTTTAAAGACTTAACAGTCTTTTTACTGTTTTATTTTGCGTTTTTGGGGCTTTTTTTTCTCTGTGCTCTGGAACTAGGACTTGAATCATAAATTAAGCATTATCTTGGGCATCAAAGAGGTCTCTTCTGGCTCTTGATAGTCACATTTTAAATGTGCTCAGTAGAAACTAGGAAGGGTTTTGCACCTAGATGCTGGTGACAGTGATCATACCCTGACAGGACTGAGCAAGAGGCTGCTGGTTGCAGACTGTTCTGTCATACAGCACAGGAGCTGAGTGCAGCAGCACTGTTCTACTGGCCATTGTCTTCTGGGACTGAAAAATGGCCTGACAGGAAGGCAGAAGTAAGTCTACCGGAGAAAATTTTCAAGAAGGAAAATGGGTTATGATGGTAAGAAGAGATGCAAAACTGATTATCTAGATTAGTTAGTTGAAAATTAAAGTATGGCTGGCTCCATGATAGTCTGCAGAGATGATAAAGAGAAGAGGAAGGCCTTATAGCAGGGAGAGAGTGGGAGTCTGTGTGATTTTGGAGATTTGTCTGAGACCTGGAGTTGAGCACAGGCTCGCTTTGTTCAGGTCCTGTGTTCAGCTCTCAGCTGTGGACCCCATCATAAGGGACTTCTCCCAAATGAAGTCCACACAGATATTGTCAGTTGTTGACTCAGAGATAAGCTTTCACTGGAGGAAATCTGGAGAAGTCATTAACTCCACCTTTTTATTCCATGACCAAGTTGGAATCATGTCAGGCCAAGCTGCAGTATCTTATTGATATTGAAGTTTTGTCCAATATTAATCTAAATATCCCAAGCTGTTTGGTTTATGCTTCTTAGTGGTTTATTCTTTCTGATCTTTCCATCAGGAATATATTATTTCCTTATTCTTTGCAACAGCTTGTTAATTGAAGAATATTAACCTTCTTTCTCAGTTGTCACTTCTTCAGAGAAAAAAGCCACATTTCTTGCAGTCTTCCCTCATGTTTTCTGGACCCCTGTCAATTTTTGCTGATCTCCCCTTCCAACTGTTTCATCTCTTACTTGAAGTACAGTGCACTAAACAGGTTGTAGTCTTCCAGGTGAATCTTTACCTATGGGAATCAGCCCACATGAGCTCTTTCAGTAGTGTTTAAGACACTTTAAACATCTTGATGTGAGGGCTTTGCCCTTCACGCTCAGCTTGTTCCAATATAGTCCCTGGTCTTTTCTTTTGTGAACCTAGACAGTTTTGCAAGAACAGATGAGTATTTCTGTGTAAGCATTTTGCACTATTGTGTTCCATCCATTTTAGATGATCTAAGTCATATCAAGAACATTTCAGATTCTGATTTTTTTAGTATCTATAACATCTGCAGTTCTTCCTTGTTCCATCTGCGAGATTCATATTCATACTTCATATTCAATCTTCTATGCCTTCATTGAAAACATAAAACCTTATACAGGACCAAGGCCCACAGAATTCCTTACAAAACACACAGGTTAGGATGGAATTACCCTGTGGATACCATTATCCAACTAGACTTGACCTCCTGCCCCTTCCCACAGGAGTTTCATTTAGAACACAGTTCATTAGCGTGTCCATGAGGATATTGTAGGAAACAGCACTAAAGGCCTTGCAAAAAATTATAAAAAATAAATTCAAGCTATGTGACATCTCCAGCTAGTACTTCAACTTCCCTTTAGGACTCCTAGAGTGAAATTGCTCAGGGAACTGGAAGTCATGTAATGTGATGTTATTCTCTAAGAAAGTTTTGCATATTTTAGGCCAAAATTTTGCCCCCTAAATAATTGCACTTTCTGGTTGCCGTTGATCTTTTTAGTAAAATTGATGAAAAAGGGAGAAAAAACAGTCATTAAACTCTTCCACTTCCTTTACATCCTCTGCACATGCCCATTATAGAGTGCTGGTCCAAATTTCCATCTGTTTTTCTCTTTTTACCTGTAACATTTATTTTACTTTTAGTAAGTTTTGCTAGTATCTAGTCCATTTTATCTTTAGTAATTGTTTACACCCCCTCTACACCCTCCCATGAATGGAGTATTGTGCTGGGTTCTCAACCAGCTGTATTAGACTATTTTACAGATATCTCTCTTACAACTGAGGTCTATTAAAAGGTTGTGAATTAGCTGACTTCTGCTGAATTTCCTTACTTTCCTCTAAAATGCCATAGTTGCACTTGGTTTCTTATCAGCATTTATTGAATGAACTGACAGTTCTCAGTAATCTTTTTTTCCCCTAGATTTGCCTCTTATTAGATCTTCCCTACCCATTCTCTGAGTTTATTGACATCTGCCTTCTTGAAATTCAGTGCTGTTGGTCACTTGGATGAAGTGGCAGGAGATGACACTATGTTTGCTGCAGTGCTGATTTCTTGTAAAATGTCCTATCTGGCAGCAGAGTTTGAGTTGTATGTTACACTGCCCTCTACCTACGTGCAAAGCTGCAGTGGAGCTGAGGAAGGTTGTGACAATAACAGTGTGTATTAACCCGTAAGATTTAGGCTGCTCTTCAGAATTTATCACACAGAATGGGAAGAAAAATATAACTACAGAGAAACTTTCTGTAAGCTATTAATAACTGCCCTTGCAATGAATCTCAGTCAATGTGGACAGAGGATCTGCACTAATGATTTGTTTAGAACACAAAGTCTTTGTGATAATAAATACTCCAGACTATGGTATGCAGGGATCCTTGCCCTACTTTGTTTAATAAAAGCTTAGACCATTATGTAGCAATTTAATGGTGAAATGGACAGGCTGTGAGACTTAACATGTAATGGGGGAGAGGAGATAAAAAAGCAATAAAGTTCAGGTTAAGCAGAAATGCCTAATTAGACCATACTGGACCTATGCCTTGTAAGAACAGTGACAGAAGCTCTTATATCTAATGCAAAAGCAGTAAGACTTCAGGTCCTACTAAAACCCTCCAATATTCTTTAACGTTGGTTGAGACCACCGTAGATACATCATAGCCCCTCTCACAGGTCAGCTAGAGGTGGTCAAGAAGCCAGACCAAGCCTGATGCTTATATTAGGAAGCCTTTCTATTACACAGTTATTTTTACTGACAAAATTACACTGAGAGTTCCTTTACTATCACTTCAAGCCTAAAGAATGAAAATTAATTACCACAGTCCCATCTATTATAAACTAATAAAACTTTTATGACAGCTATAAACTAATAAAAATGCTTGGCATCATGCTGTCAATGTGGTGTTGTAAGACAGAGGAGCAAGCCGTGCCTGTAGTCCGAGTACTGGTGATGGTTTAGAGAAATCCAGGTCGTTGAATCACTCTGTTCCATGCTGCAGGGAACTGATGTGCAGTGTTCACACGCTATCTAGTGGCTCTGTCGATTATGACATTATCCCTGAATTACTCTTCTTTCACATGTGAATTGCAGGATTAAAAAATACTTTAGACAAAACTGGAATTTGTGAGTCTGTAACCATTGCCTAATGAATCTAAGATATTTTGAGGTCATAAGTGATTAATCAAAAAACCCAGAAAGTTAGTAAAGCCTGTGTGGATGTGGGGGTAGTCTTGATGGGGACTTCTAGGCAATCAGTTCTGTCACCAACAGCACTCTGATAGGCACTGGGCAAGCTCTTAAGATCTTTCTCTTTTCTATACAGACTAGGTTCTAGATGTATTACTAAAAAACCCACTCAGTTTAGGAGGGCTTCAAGAACAAGTTTAAGTATCTTCTTTAGTTGCTAGATTCTGAAGTATTTTGTGAGGTAGAAGCAGATAATCTAAATATTTTAAACTGAGCACATAGTAAACAGTAATGCAAGGCTAGATGTGTTCTCTCCAATGGGGAACACTAATCTTCATCCCTTGAGCTCATGGACTAGGAAGATGTGAAGATCATACACAACAGCACTCTCTTGGTCTTCTGTTTCTGCCAGGGATGTGATTGGTCTTCAGTAAAACAAACAGCCCTTCTGCTTTGTTATTTTTATGTGAAATGGAGATTGTACTATTCTATGGAAGCTAGAACTGCTTTATAGATAAGTACTACTGTTGTAAAGGTTGTGTTTTCTATATTTCATATATATGAAACAGAAAATATTGTATTTATATATGGCCTGTACCAGCACTTTTAGGGGTATCATCTGAGCTACAACTAGCACACAAATAAGTTATATTTGAAAAAAAAGAAGTCTGATTCACCATCATTCTCAGCAATTTTGCACTTTTCTACTTAATAACTGAGAAAGCTCCCTAGACAGCTCTAAAAACACTTATCTTTAATTGTACTTAATTACATATGTGTATTTGTTTTAGGAGGCTGAGTAAAGACATGATGATGCAGGTTTCAGCTTGGACAACTTTTCTTGAACTGTTCTTTCTATGAAAGAAATTTTATTTTGTTCTTCATGCATATTAAAGGTGCCAATTTTGTTTTGCCTTTTCAGTAAATAATTTTTCTATTTATACCTCTGAACCCTTAAACAGCTTTAAAATAGCTGGCAAATAATGTTCATATTGCCAGCATCTATCATGATTTCCAATATGAAGCTTCTATGGTGCATGTCATTTGCCACATACAATAGCAGTTAATAAATACGCACATAAATACAACAGATGTATATAAATGAATTTACAGGTGGTTGCATGTGATAAGAAAACTATGCATAAGAGTCATGGCCTTTCATCTCAAATAAACCCAAAACTCAGAGTCTCAAGTATTGTCTAATTTTGGCTGGCAAAGACTTAATTTTCTTCACAGTGGCTACTATGGAGCTGCGTTTTGGATTTGTGCTGAAAATATAGAGTTGGTAACACAGGGATTTTTCATTATTGCTGATCAGAGCTTACCCAGAGTCCAGTTTTTTTCTGCCTCTCATCCCACCATACCAGTGAGAGGTGCACAAGGAACTGAGAAAGGGCAGAGCCAGGATTGCTGACCCCAAGCGACCTAAGTGATATTCCTGAGCATTAGGTGTCATGCTCAGCATATAAAGAAAGCTAAGGGGGATGAAGGAAGAGACAGGGTCTATTTGGAGTGATTGTATTTGTCTTTCCAAGCACTCATTATGTGTGATGGAGCCTTGCTCTCCTGCCACCCACCTGCCCATGGGCAGGGTGAAGGAATTCCCTATTTTGCTTTGCTTGCACTCGGGGCTTTTGCTTTAGCTAGTAAACTCTTCATTTCAACCCTCAAGTTTTCCCAGTTGTGCCCTTCTGATTCTCTCTGCCATCTGACCAGGGGGAGTGAGCAGCTCTGTGGTCCCTTGCTGCCAGTTGGGGTTAAACCACAAGAGCAATAAGCATATAAGAGTTGACAGGGCTACAGGCAACCTGCTTTAAGTGCTCAAAGCTGAGCAGCTTAACCTCTTCTGCCCTCTTAGCCACTAGCATTTCCTACACTTTTTTCCGATTCAACATTCACTCCAGATCATTCAGCCTCAGAAGATATTTAAAAAAAAAAAGAAACTGTAACTGAAAGAATTTTCTTCTAAGATGACTGTAAGAGACAGGCTTAAAAATACACCAAATGAGGTGCATTTCTTACTAGCACTTCCAGCCTTGTGTATCCTATCAGCATGCACAAACCCCAGCTTAATTTTACTGCTTGTACAACCAGCACAAACATGGCCACAAAGGTTTCAAAACAAATAATTAGTACAGGAAAAAAAAAATCCAACACTCAGGCTTCATTGCACAAACATTTAAACAGAGGAAATAATTTCTTATACAAGAGAAACACATTTGTAAAAGAATAATTTGGTATAGAAAATAGCTCTTTATACATTTTACAGAAATAGGCTAACATTTAGATTCTTTATTAATGAATAATCACTGAATGCAATTTAAGATTTCAGTCACCAAACATCAATAATACAGCAATACATCACCGCTCTAATATCCTTAAACTGCTTGACTTATCAAATCAGTCAAGACAGTGAAAACATTCCTAGAGCCATGATAATTTGAAAATATTCAAGTAGCTTCAAACTGTTAAATTATGAAATACTTCCTGAAAGTAATACCATAATTTAAGTGTCAAGGAATATGAACTTAAACCTTAACAAGGCAGCATTACTTGCTTACTCCTGCTGGCTAATACTGTAAAATCCAAATTGAACAAAAGCTTTAATATTAAATTGTTTTACTGTTAATGTGACCTTCACTCCTGAAGGATAGGATGCCATCGAGAAGGACTTGGACAAGCTCGAGAAGTGGGCCCATGGGAATCTCATGAGGTTTAACAGGACCAGGTGCAAGGCGTTGCACCTGGATGGAGCAACCCTGGTATCAACACAGGCTGAGGGATGAACAGATCAAGAGCAGCCCTGGAGAGCAGGACTTGGGGGTGCAGATGTGTGAGAGGCTGGACATGCCCCAGTCATGGGCACTCACAGCCCAGAAAGCCAAACGTGTCCTGGGCTGCATCCAAAGCAGCGTGGGCAGCAGGGCCAGGGAGGGGATTCTGCCCCTCTGCTCTGCTCTGCTGAGACCCACCTGGAACCCTGCATCCAGCTCTGGGGGCCCAGCACAGGAGAGACATGGACCTGTTGGAGAGAGTCCAGAGGAGGCCACCAAGATGATCAGAAGGATGGAGCACCTCTCCAACGAGAAAAGGCTGAGATAATTTTGTTTGTTCAGCCTGGAAAAGAAAAGTCTTGGGGGGTGACCTAATTGCAGCCTTTTCCAGTACCTGAAGGGAGCCTACAAAAGAGATCGAGTGGGACTCTTTACAAGAGTATGTAGTGACAGAGGCTAGGTTTAGATTAGCTGCTAGGAAGAAATTCTTTACTGTGTGGCTGGAAAGGCACTGGAACAGGCTGCCCAGAGAAGTTGTAGATGCCCTAACCCTGGGGATGGAGCACCTGAGCAAACTGGCCTAGTGGAAAGGTGTCCCTGACCATGGCAGGGGTGCTGGAACTGAATGATCTGTAAGGTTCCTTCCAATTGATGCCATTCTGTGATTCAAAACGAGATAGAAAATGCTATACAGCATTAACACAATATATAAATGTCATAAAAATACTTGCATTTTCTTAAGAAAACATGGAAGGTAGATGAAAAAAAACCCCAGTAAATTAAGATATAAAAAGTAAATTTGTAGAGGACAAAAAATTGAAAAACACATGTGTATATATATATATGTGAGGGTATGCTATGAAGTACATCTATTTAAAAATACTCAATTTATTCAAAGACTGTTTAAGTCCATATGTTGTCATGTGGAACTCAAACATAACCCACATTCAAATGCTTTCCCCCTACAACTGCTGTTTCAAGCACCTGTACTTATCCGCCAATTTCCTTGTAAATTAGAGAGAAGGTAAAGACATTTACCTCTGGAACACAACTATATGCAGTAATCACTTCTTGCTTTCTAAGTATAATTTTAAATAGAAAATGTAAGCAAATAAGAACTATAAAACCCAGTGACTGAAAATCTGAAATTTAGATGTTAATGATTCCATTTAATATTCATACAGAGCTACTTAGGAGTTTGCCAGTTGTACCCTGTGTGAGTACTGTTGACACTTCCACGGTTCATTATTCAAATGTGTAGTTATGTTTAGTCAAACATGGCTCTCACTCCAAGTTAGCAAAACTCTGAACACATACAACTTTCAAATAAATTCAGCTGGAACTGGTGCACCTCTCCTTCTCACAGCACAGAGGTTGATACGAGACAGTAATGAATCACATTATACTGGTTCACATTTTCATGTGGTTAGAAGGAGAAACAAACCCTTATTCCAGTGATTTTGCAAATTCTGCATAGTCAATGTATCCGTCATTGTTCTTGTCATCATCTCTCAAGACATCATCTATTAGACTAATCAGCTCTTCTTCCTTCATTGCTTGGGTATGCTCACCACCTTCCTACAGAAAGAAAATCACAGTGAACAGTTTAGCAGTCTTTCCCATCCAGTGGCACATGTGACAGATTACAGACAACTAATTTTTCACTAAGCCATTCATGCCTAATTTGGCACTAGGCTTTATGTAACCATTTATAACAATGTAGGCAGATTTCATCAGGTGGAAGCTTTGAAGTCAAAGTTCTTTGGACTTCAGAACAAGTATTCTGCAGTCAACATTCTTGTCAGAAATTCCAAAAGCTGACTAGCACAATGTGTAATGATGGACAATCATCTAATAGATGTATTCTTAATTAGGATCTTGATGTAGTATAGACACTGTAGTTTCTATGCAGTACAGAAACATCACTTTCAGAAGTGAAAAAATTCAGCACTGTAGTTTAAAGTCAGTAAAATTCTTAGTAACACCACTTACAGGAACACAAAGAGGTGCCTTTGCACAAGAAACAGCCAGTCATTATTCTGTTTTTGGCTCGGTATTTTTGCCTCAGGTTATTAGTAGGAAGTTTGCTATTCTGAGTTGTAACTTCCAGAAGGTCAATATGAGATAATGTATTTCTATTGTGTTCCTAATGACTGGAAAGAGAATTTGAGTTTAGGAAAAGGCAAACCATAACAGGTTCTTCTAATGCAAATTTTGTGCAAGAGGTTTTTTATGGTTTGTGCATACACAGCAGTAACAGTCTAAAGTTGCAAACAGTGTCATATCACATTGATATTTCTACAAATCCTCATGCCCCATTTTGGATGACTTCCCTTTCTCCTCATCCCTACCTACCAAAGTAAGTCCTCTGTAAAATGATTTTCACCGTGGAGCCCTTCCTCATTCTAGAGTTTAAACTAAAATGGAAATTTCCTAAAAACTGCAATGTAACATGAAAAAGCTGTGATAATGTAGATTTACAAATTCAACCAGAACTATCAGGAGAAAAATAGTCTCATTTTCAGGCAAAACTGTAACTGCACTGAAGATGTGTTGCAACTGTTCTGCTCTTTTAGAGTCAGAACTGTTTCCAAGCACATATGCCCTTACAAAACTATACCAACCTCTTTGTGGACATGTGAGATAGCAGTAGCAAGTTCTAACCCATCTAGCAAATTATTGCCATCATAATCATGCATTTTGAAGTAATGGAGCTGCAACTCTTGTGGAGACATCTCAGATTCTGGTTTCTCGATAACACCTTCCAAGTGTTCCATGATGTGTCTAAGAAGAACAAACCCACAACATTTTTGTCAGTTAATATTTAATGCTCTGTTTACAGCAAATTTAGTCTTTGATCAAATATTGTACATCAAAAAGCACCCTGGACAACTAAAAACTACAGTTCGATACTAAGATAAAGGGGGCACAAAGGTTGTTTGTTAGAGGGGCTGTAGAGGCCTCTAATACCTTTGATAGCTATTTCTATTCTTCTGGCCTACTTAGCACGCTATCAAAACAACTGAAGCAGAACTCAAAATCTCTTTTTGGCTGTCTTCCACAGCACAGGAACTGGAGGAAGATCTTTCCCAGTCAACCATGAAGTGTTCTAGGGAGTTTTATTTGCTGCTAGAACTGTTCTGCATTTATTAAGAAGCAGCTGAGAAAATAAACTCTACCTGTTAGGAATTTGATTTTGTCTAAAGTATGCGGATACGGGTAAGCAGGACTTCTCTAAGAAATTTTTTGTAGCATAAGTAGGGCTAAAGCCCTCAGAGAGACCTTTCTAGGTCTCATATCTCTACAAACATATCAAGCAAGCATGTCTCATATCTGGCTTTAGCTACTCATACAACATTCTGAGAAAACAGGGTGCCCTAGGCTTAAGTCCAACATGCATAACACTTCAGAGATAAGAAAATCATTAAGAAGTAAAGTTTATGCTTTTAGAACATGGAACACATACTCTTTATCTTGTACCAAATTCTTATCAAGGCGAATATTTGGATGTTGACTCTCTCCTACGTGTTCCTCAGCTAGGGCAGAGATGAAGAATGCAGCCAGAAAGCAGAACAGCAAATGTGTTCTAAACATCCTCTGGGCCATTGTGATCTCCTANCATAAAAAACAGATGAAAAATGCGATCTACTTTCTGCATATTTAGGAAGTGCTTATAAACAACCCCATTATATTTCGGAATAGAACTTGGTGCATTGGAAACTCTTGCCAATCACAGAATCGGAGAGCTCCAGTTAAGAGTTTTTATGAGGGTCTCTATTTTACGGAATTATGCAGTAACTTTCAGATAATGTCTTTTTCTTTTCTCTCATAGCAAATGCGCACACTCAAGCCATGCTTAAGTTTTCATACACCGTCTAGACAACCAAGCAACCATGCCCTCTGCCTCAGGCAGACCTGCCCCACAGCTATGGGAGCAAAGGTCGCTTACGGTATCGAAGCGGTTCCCTCTAATTAGCAGCTCTATTACGAGTGAATTCCCTAAGGGGCACAGCTGGGAAGACATCATGCGGCCATGCATGTGCGCACTTCACGGGCAGGTGACAGGGCACCGAACTTCAGAGGGGCCGAGCGCGCTGCCGAGGGCAGCCAAGGCACGGACCGGCGGCTTCCGCTGTGCTCTTCTCCTGGCCTCGGCTAAAGCGACTCCCGGTTCCACCGGCACGGCGCTGGCCGCCAGCCAGTCTCCCACCCCCAGCTCCCCGCCCGGCTGGATCCCCGAGAAAGCGCCACCGCAGCGGGATGGGGCTGGGCCCGCCGCCCAGGCCCCAGCACCGGCTGTTGGGCCGGGCGGGGAGGCCCCGCCGCCGCCGCCAGAGTACGTACCCTCGGGCGGGTGCCCGGCGTGCAGCGGGCTCCAGGCTGGGCGCAGGCTGGACACCATTCCCGGGACACCATCCCGGGATCACCCCTGACCCGGCGCTGCCCCGCCCGCTCCGCCGCCCATTGGCCGCGCCGCCCAGCCCCGCCTCGCGGGCAACGTCACCGCTCCCGGAGCTCCACGTGGNCACATCTGGAGCGCTGTGTCCAGTTCTGGGCTCCTCAGGACAGGAGGGACATGGAGCTCCTGAGTGGGTCCAGTGGAGGGCAACAATGATGATTAAGGGACTAGAACATCTTTCTTACCATGAAAGGCTGGAGTAACCCGGCCTGTTCAGTCTGGAGAACAGACAACTGGGAGGGCACCTTATCAATGTATGTAAGTGTATATATATATACATATAAATACAGCATACACAAGGGGGCCGTCCCAAGATGATGGAGCCAGGCTTTGCTCGGTGGTGCTGAGCAAAAGGACAAGAGGAAATAGGCAGAAACTGATGCACAGAAAAATTCCACCTGAACATGAGGAAGAACTTATTTACTGTGTGGGTGGCTGAGCATGGGAACAAATTGTCCAGAGAGGTTGTGAAGTCTCCCTCACTGGAGATACTCAAGAACTGCCTGGATGCAATCCTGTGTCATGTGCTCTGGGATGACCCTGCTTGAGCAGGAAGCTTGGATCAGATGACCCAATATGGTTCCTTGCAATCTGACCCATTCTGGGCGCTTTGGGGCCTCGACAACCCCGGCTCTTGATGCAGAGAACGCCCTTCCAGAGGATGCATTGGAGGGATCCCACTTGTGATGCCCTGGTAAGAACCTAGAAGGAATGGAACGGTGGAGCTGGTGGCAGTGAGCACCAGTGCGTGTCCCACTCCTTGGGCAGTCCCTGGCCACGCCTGCTCCAGATGCTTCCCTCTAGCCCTATGCATGAAGGACCGCCATGGTTCCTGCCCTGCTGCTCGAGTGGGAATTGCTGTGCCCCCTCCCCAGTGCCCACTGCAGTTTATAAACTGTGTGTGTTCCGTGCTTCCCTTCGCACCACACGCCACAGGCCTCGCTGCTTCCATACTCGACGCCTACACAGCCACTGCTTTGGCCTCTCGAGGTCACAAGCCCCGAGCAAGCCTCGGCCCCGGGGACAAGGAGGGGCTTTTGGCCCATTCCTCACACACTGCCTGGGTGTCTGGTGCCGAAGCTGCTGCTGGAGAGGGGCGGTGGCGGTGGGGATCAACGGGCACAGAGCGCTGGGGTTCGGGTGACTTTCGAGGGCGGCGGTGGGGAAAAGCAGCCCCGGCTCGTCTCGCCCAGGCGGGGAGCCAGGCGCCACACCCGCGGTGCCGGGACAGCGGCCGCCGGTGTGGGACGCGGCTCCGTGCCCGGGCGTCGGGCGAGAAGCGTCAGGGAGTGGCGGCTATGGCGGATGGGCCGTCCCCGGCCGCAGCCCTCGGGTAGGGCGTCCCGGCTGCCCCCGCCCCCCCCGCACCTGGCGGATCCGCGGCCCCGCCGGCGCTTCCCGGGCTCTGCCGCCGGGGACTCCCCGCAGGCCGGGGCGGGGCGGGTCCGTCCCGGCGCTAAGATGGCGGCCAAGGGCTCGCACTCGCACGTGAAGCTGGAGGCGGAGATCGAGCGGTGCCGGGCGGAGGGGCACTGGGGGCGGCTCCGCCAACTCGCACAGCAGCTGCTGCCGCCGCGGCCCCCGCGCAAGGCGAAGCCG
>VZTR01013037.1:113588-285493 GCA_013400775.1 Chaetops frenatus | reverse complement strand
GCCGGGGCGCAGGTGGCGGCTGCCCCGCTCCGAGCCCGCCCTGGGCGCAGCGAGCCCGTCGGGGCTGCGCCCAGGCCGCCCCCGTTTGGAAAGGTCTCTTTAGCATTTCTCGATACGCATCCTCCTGCCCCCTGCCCAGCGCTCTTCTTGGGTGGGTGCCCTTGTGTTACCTCTCTCCATTTCCAAGAGGCACTGCTTTACTCAAAGGTTTTCACGTGTAAAACAGGATTCATAAATAGCAGAGATATTAGTTTGTTTTGGTTTTTTTTCCTCTGTTACGACACACTGATTTGCTGCTTCTTTTTTTTTTAATGCAATCTTTCGTAACAAGTGAGGCAGTATAACTCAGTCTGAGGTCAGCAAGTAAGTTGTGAACAGGATGTGATCCTACCCGCTGTAGTGATGCAAAGGGTTCTGCCGCTGAAGTCAGAAGAGCTACTTCTGAGAATAAACCCCCTTCTTTAGAGGAGCGTGCCCAGAATGTGGCCCTAGCGTTGAAGCTTTCTGGGGTGCCTTAAACTTCACAGTGGGAACCGTGATGGGGGAGTTTAATACATGTTTATTTTTGAGGCTTTCCAAGTGTGTACGTGATGCAGATCGAACCCTGTGCTGAGAACCACACGGCCAACCTTTGAACCTTTAGTCAAGTTTCAGCTGCGTTTTCCCGGGTGCAGAGATCACCACGCACTTCGGGGGCATTAGTAGTTGAAGAGTTCACAGTAGTTTCTTCTCTTGTAATTAAGAAGTATAACAATAGTATGATTGCTGTAAAAACATGATTTGTTAATTTGCAGCTATGTCATCTTAACTTGCTAGTTACAAAAGAGTAATGCTTTGTTATTGCTACAGAACTTCTTTCAACAGGTTTTGTTCTTCTAGAAATGATTATGTGTCTGGATGGGATTTTTTTAACAGTAGTATTTGCTTTGTGAAGTTGGGTATATTTATTTCTTAATTGTGTATGATCTTACCTAATTCCTTAAGTTTGATTAAGAGATTAATGACTACCTGAAAGCACTTAGTGTGTAGAAATGATTGCATGCAAGTTTGGGGGGCAGATATGCTTGAACCACTTAGATTTCCATTTTATGTACCTGTACTTCATTTATGCAAGTTAGTTTCAGACCTGCAAATGAGCAGGAAGAGCTGTGGTTATAATTTGATATACAGCTTAACACTTAAGCCACAACAACAAAGAAGTCTAAACCACCACACGGTTGATTATTAATGCAGTGTGTGGTATATAGGTAGAAAGTGGGCATATGGTGTTGCCTGGACTGAAAATACAGAAATAGGTACGCTACTGTGTTTCACTCATTCTCAAATTTCAGACTTTGAAACATGGAATATATATGAAATGTAGGGCTGGGCTCTTTGGTATTCAAAGATTTCCTTACCCAGCTTGACCCACTAGTCTGCTGATGGAGGTACTGTTAGGAATGAAGGAACTGCAGGAATGGGCCTGTCATGTAAGAAGTCCAAGTACTCTGGAAGATGAAACTTTTTTTTTTAGCACATGATTGCCACATTGCACGATGCTTCATGCTGTATCCATTGCTGCTACCTGTGTTTCGGTTTGTCTTCTGTGGAACTGTGAACAGGGATGGATTTTAATGTAGAAAGAGTTTTATGTGGCGTGTTAGTTAAGGCAGAGGGTCAATCCTCGTGTGTCTTTAGTAATGGATGTGTAGAATGTGTCTAATCTATCTTTTAAATTTTTTTTCTATGTACGTTCAGGAAAATTGCAGAAGTTTTTGATGCAGTTACTGCTATCACTTCTCTGTAGTCTAAAACATTCATTTCATGCTTGTACCTTTGTAAATAAAAAAGCTTCCACTGAAATGTTTGCAAAGTTTGGTTTTATACTTTTGAAAGTGAGTTTTGTGATGAAAATTCTTAACTGTTATATTAGTGACAAGGTAAGAAGGAATAGTGCTGCCAAAATTAAAGGATTAAGGAGGGAAAATCTTCAAGTTACAAGGAAGTGTTATTTGATTTTTTCATACAAAACATACTGTTTCTGCTAGATAGAGGTTAATGGAATGGGTTTTTTTGTCTATGAGTTCTTCCTTATGCTCTCATTTGAGTTTGTTGTGTTTCTCAAAGGTGTGTTGTTTTATTTTTGTAATTCTCTTTATCATCAGTATGGCAGTAAGCAATGTTTCTTGTTGCTTGGTGTGTGCTTTCAGAGGACCATGGGAGTTTGCTGCTTGCAGAGGCTCTGCTGGAGGAGTGTTTGAAGGAAAACTTTGCCAAACTGAAGGACTCCATTCCACTGTCAGAGAAGAGTGAGCCCAAACTGAGTGAAGCTAAACAGTATCTGACCAATATCTTAAGCAAAGGGAGACTAAGAGTAAGTGGGCACTACTATCATAATTCCTGCTAATTGGATGCTTCTGTCATATGATTATTAGTCTGATAGAGGGTGTGGGTTTTGCCTGCTCACGTCCATGGGTGTACAGTGCTGTATTGTAGGTGATACTAAGAGGCTGGTAATTCCCCTAGGCAGGATCTTACGTTGTGAGACTTGCTGTTTCATACGCACAGAAATGATGTGTTACAAGGGCATATCCTGTTTCTTTTTTTTTCATTGGAAAGAAGCAGGATAAATATTTAGAATTTCACTTGGGTGGTGGGGTGTGGCTACATAAGGGTGCTGTCAGCCCAGCACAGAGGGGTGACCTTCTGCTGCTCCAGATTGGAGGGAATTGTGCACAACTAGTTAGTTCCTGACTGGAGAAAAATGTACCACAAGGTGCTGTCAGGAAGTTAGGGTTGTGTTGTGAGGACTACACCTTTGCACTGCCTTTGGTGTCTATCAGAGAAGTAATGCTTTTATTTTGTTCTATGATCTGGGTGAGTGGCTGGTAGCTGCTTGTCAACTCAGTTGCAGAGCTTCAGGTGTGTTTTAATGCTCTGCTTTAATGGCTGCTGCTGCATTGGTGTCCTTTGACACACAGTTGCATAACTGTGTTTAGATGTAAATGAATTACAACAGTCTTTCTAGACTTGTATTACTTTTGGTCCTGAAAGTGCCAGGCTAGTTTAGTTAGGTTGGAAATGTATCTTATACTTTCACCGTATTAATTTCCAATGAGCAAGGTCAGCCTATTTAGAGCATAAAATGGAGGGAGTAAGGTAGTTTAGCCCCATTAACAGTCACTGAATTCTTCCAGTTCCTTGTGTTTAATTTAGCTGCATTAATTGCCATTACTGTTTCTTTGCTAGTGGTGACTTAGCTACTCATGCAGTATTGACCCTGTATTAATTGCATATATTTAAAAAATGGATATGAAGGCTTAGGAACCTTTTCATGCTTTCCAGAGGATCTGAACAGATGTGTTTTACTGAGGTTCTGTTACATATGTTTTCAATCCATAAACGAAACCAATCTTAGGAATAGCAGGTGTGCCTTCTGTTATTTCACTGTTGCGTGAAAATTCTCTGACAACTAAAGGAAATTTGGGAGCTTTCTCACTCTTTAAATATACAGAGGAGAGAGGAGCACTTGTCCAAAAAGTGATGTTTACTGTCTAGTTTAAAAGCAGGGGTTTTTCTTAGTGTTTGTCTGTGTAGATAATTCTGACAATGCCAGCCTTTTATGTGCACTCTGTGGCTGGTGAATCGATAGAGCAGGTCAGCTGAGACCAAAGACTTGGCTTACAAACTGTGTATTTCAAAACTGAGCTCCAAAGTGGTTGCCTGACCTTCGCTGCCTACTGCTCTCATGAGCTTAGCCCTTGCAGTTGTGAGAGGAAAGCATTCTGAACCTGCCTAATTTGCTGCAGAGTACTTAATTCTTCTTGTCTGGTATTTTACCCTGTAAACACTTCTTCTCTCCCTGCTCCATTTCAGCCGAAATATATGATAGAAGCTATGCTGATCCTAGGAAAGCTTCATTATGTGGAGGGATACTACAGAGATGCCATCAGCATGTATGCAAAAGCAGGAATTGATGATCTCTCAACCAAAGATGAACCTCTGTATGTGCTGCGTTTGATAACTGAAGCCTTTGTAATTAAAGGTAAAGGACCCTGTATGTATATTTGAAATATGCTGGTTTGAAGCTATTTTTCCAAGTGATTTGTTTGGAGCAGGATTAGGGCAAAGATGTATGCTGTTGAAAATCCTATGTGGTATGGTCTGTGTAGTTTCAAACTTAAAGGCATTATGGAGTCTTAGTCCATGGTTTTTAAACTTGGCTGGCTTGTAAAGAAAAGCTTGAAATTGGAAATCTTGTGGTAACTCTTGGCTGTATGTCAGCGACATACTTGAGCTTGTGTGTCCATTTTGGGAAAATCTAAATCGAGCCCTCAGCTGAATTGGGGCCTATGCTTTCTCTTAGAAAGAGTTCATATACGTGTACATTTCAGTGATTTCTGTGAATTAAACAAGGATAATGTCTCCAAGTTTTAAACTTTGGACTAACATAATATGTGCTTTCAAAGCAGGTAGTATATTTTTGCAATGCATGTCACACAGCATCAGACCTTATAGTACAAACAGGAATCTCTCCTCTCCCTTGTAACTCTACAGACATTGCACTATTTGAGAGATTCTAATTAAAACTACCTCTGTGGGTAGTGAAATTGCATTTCCTTTTTGAGTGGGGGAAAGGAAGACCCTTGTCAGTTTTTGACTTGGGGGGAGAAAAAGATCTGTAATCTCCTTCATTTGCTTTCGGTTCCTTTATAAATGTTGCTCAAGTACTGCTACCTATCTACTGCTTTCTACTCTTTTCAGCATGTCCACCAGCTAATTAGGTGAATGAGAACTCTGATGATCAGATACCTTCAACTGGTATGTAAAAGAGTGAAACCAAATCAACCCAAAATACTGTTTGACTGGGCTGCAAGTATTACTGATAATAATTTGAGTAATTCTGCTTTTTTTGAAACCCTGTTTTTGCTGCTTGGCTTGCTTTGATTTTTGTTTCCTCTGGTACTGATCGAATCTGCTTCATTAATGAGCTTTTGTGGAGCAGGACTAATGTACTTGTACCTCACACTGACACTTGCATGGCACAGAGGAGTGAGTAGCTGCCCGTGCATTCTCAGGAGTGTATTTGAGAGCAACCCTTGATGCACTCCAGAGTTTGCAGGAGATGCACTGTCCTCATTGGGAATCAGATATGACCCTTGGTGAGGTGTGAATGTAATGATAATGTGTGTGTGGAAACTGATGGAATAACCCTGTTGTTGTTAGACCCCTTGTATTGTGTTGACTGACAGCCTAACTTACATATGAAGATGTTGGAAGTGTTTGCCTCAGAGCATCAGGCAAGTTTTTTGGTTTCTTTCTCCATGTGGTTTAGCATGGAATGTAAATACTGTGTTGGCCCTGTAAACCATATGGAGCCTCTGCCGTTGCAGAGAAACCTCTGTGCTGCTGTGGCTCCACCATCTTTATTCTCCACAGTGATTATTTTCCTATTAGCTAAGATATCAAGAGTGCAGTAAGCCATTCAGTATTCTACCAAAGTTTCTGGCAGAAAAAAGTCTAGGAGAGTGGAGCTTGTCCAGCTGAGTTTGAGGAGAACACTCACTGCTTCAATCACTGTTCCCTTGTGCCATGTTCCCTCAACCTCCCACTCTCATGTTAGCACTATATGCAGGTAGCTATGGCAATAGCAGTGTAGATTTCAATTTTTATTTTAAAACGTGTCCAGGCTGCTTCTGCAGGGCAAGTAACAACACAGAGTTGAATTATTTAGAATTCATTGATACTTTATGCTATAGGTTTTTCGTATTTCTCTTTTTAATTTAGTATCTCTTTAGAAATTATGGTGATCCATATTGTATTGTTGTCTTGGTTGAGCTATTGGTCATTTATGCCATCTGAAACCTTCTTTAGTAAAATTTTTGCAGGGACCTTTTAGGCAAATATCCATAAAAGCCACAGTCCTGTCTGTTTCAAGGCAGAAGCTAGGTTCCCACTTAATTTCTTGTTCACGTTTTCAGAAATGAGAGAAAGAGGTTCGTTTAATAGAATATCCCTGTTCATCCAGCATTAGTTAAAACAGCAGAACTTTGTATCAGCTCATAATGTAAACTTTAAACTACCTCAGTTTTGTGTAGTAACTCAGTACTGCTGAGTTATGCCTGTATGCAGAATGGCAGCATAGGTTTAGGCTGGAAAGGTCATGGATGGAAGAAAAGTCAAATAAAAGGCTTGTATTTTTAATGTTGACACCTATCCTTTTAATGTTGGAAATGAACAAAAACGTAACTAGAAAGATGTGGGATACACTGGGAAGAGTTGCACAGATAAAGCCAGTTATAGAAATCCAGCAAAACCAAGTTTTCTTCCATAGAGCACCTTTTAGCCTCTGTAACACTGAAGGCTGGATGTTGAACTAAATCTCTGGAGTCTTTCTCTGGAGGTCCATAGCATGTAGCAGGTTCATGTTAGGGCAAGAGGCAGTATGGTTTTGCACACTTTTGTTTGGATTGAAGAAGTTGAGCAGGGAAGAAATTTCCTGCTTGCCTTCTCAGTAAACTTCCACACAAGGGGAGTTTCAAGAAGTAATCATTGAACTTCTTTATCAGTGTGAAGGCTTGTGCAATTGACAAGTCACAGGAGAAATGGCAGAGAGAGCAAGATTCTCCAGTTTATTGTCTTGACTGCTGCTTCCTGTTCTGTTTCTAAATCCCTGCATTGTGAGAAGACAAGTTTTGTGGGTGCTGTGAGTGGAGCTCTGACAATTGTTTGATTTTTCATTATGACTAATTTTAACCTCTGTGGTTAGTTAATAGGTGGTTGGTTTGTACTTGTCTCGTTCTTCCCCATCCTCCATGAAGTCAATCCCTCCTCAAAATTTTACCTCTGGTCAGTTCACATTACTGCTGGTAATCTCTGATGCAAGCACCTCTGTGTTGCATAAAACAGTATTGAGTAAGCAAACTTTGCTTATAATTCAATTGGGACACACTGTGGCTCCGTTACCTGCTGTTGTCCATTTGAAACAAGCAAGCAAAGAAAACTTCAGAACAAGATGTGTAGCTGGCAGAGCCCACTGTTTTCCCTCTGTTCATGCTGGCTGCAGAAACTGCAGATCTCTCTATCTTCAAAAGGAGTAAATCTTCCTAGTAGTAGGTTAGGCCATTACCTAACCCTCACAAAGTACTGTGTAGCTCTAGCCAGGGCTTCAGCATGCCTAAGCTCCAAGAAAGAGGTTTCTCTGATACGGCAGTGTTTGCTGTGCTGTTGAGAGCACGAGAGCTGCTTTAACTGAGGCAGGCTGTTGCCAGCCCGAGTGATGGAGACTCAGATAGGACTCATGTGACATATGGGACCTGAGTGTGTAATGACTGAGGGGGGCTTCAGCTTGTGGTCAGGGGTGTGTCAGAGATGCTGCAAGGCGAGTCAGCCCTGTGCTGAGGGGTTCCCTGTGTCTGTCAGGCCAGGCACTGGACTTCTTTGCCTGGAGTGGGGTAGCCTGGAGGTAGCTAAGTATCTAAATTTGTGCAGCAATGCCATGGGATTGCACATGGTATCTAGTTTCTAAATGGATTTCTAGGGAGTTAAAGCTTTAAAAATCACACTGCCTATTTTTCTCCTTTTTTCCCAGTCCATTCTGTAATTTTTGTAATTTTGTCATTTTTGTGTTATTATTGGCCATTTGGCAACTCAGAATGGGTTTAATTTGTGCAGCTTCAGTCTGAGCTCTCTGTAGAGTTAGAAGTTGGCTGTTCTGGGGTGATTCATCACCTCTTCAAATGGTGACTGACACAGTTGATGTGAATGGTGGTGTGCAATACAGCCTCTTCTCTGGTGACTGTGGACTAAGTTGAGTTTTATTCCTGGTAATTTTGTTTCTGAGTGGTTTTGATCTTTAGTTTTTGGTTTTTTTTCAACTTTAGAAAAGACATCCATTTTATCAAAAGGCTGCAATGTGCGCTTGGTCTTTTTAGATCTTTGAAAATATGTGGAAGAGAACCAGGTGCTAATGTGTCTGTAAGAAGCCTTGATCATAGTTTGCATTTTATTGTAACAAATCCAACCGCAAGTCATATCTATGAGGAAATGAGACTCTGTTAGTGCAGTGATTCAGAGATATCTATATTTTGATTTTGGAGCCATTTTAGTAATTTAAAGATGTTTAAGATCTGTGGGTGTACACTTTTGAAAAACCCAAGATAAAATCTTGAGACAAACACTGCTGAATTAGAGCCACTGATCTTTAGAGCTCTCCTAAGAGCTGTGAGTGGTAGTTCTGAAAGCAAACCCTTGAAACTACCACATGGGGGTTTTTCCTGAGTTTGATAATGATAAACAGCCTGGAACCTGCGTCCAGTGTTCTGGGTCCAGCCCAGCTTGTTGTGGATTATTTTGTGTTTGTTCAGCCTTAGGACAAATTGCTGGACTTACGTGTGTTCCTGTTTCTCTTGTGGTTGTATCTTTTACAAATTGAGTGGTAATGAGGTTCATATGCATGGAATGATATTGTTCTGCTTTCTGCCCATGTGAAATAATTGTCTTGGGTTTCTAATACTGGAAGTGGTTGTTTGGAAATTCTGGTGGTGCTCTGAAAGGAGAATGGTGATATCACACAGAGATAATTTTCAAACCAGCTGAGTACAAGGTCAGGTTTTCTGTTTATTTGCTTGTTTTAATCATGGTTTCAAATTAACCAAGTGAAGCCTCAAAATTTGACTAAACTGTTCTAAACTTCTTTGTGATTGTTCTGCTTAATTAGTTTCTTATTTTGTTGGCTTGCACTACTGTTAAAAGCAGTAGGTTTGCATTCAGTAAATATAAGCTTGGTATTAAAGTTGTTCATTCTAGCTAATCAGAAGATGTATCATGCACTTGTTCATATACTTAATTGGAGTCTTTAATTTTGACATTTGCTTGTGTGTCATCCATTTTTCTAACGTGGTTTTCTACATGATGATTAATTTCCTAGGTGAGATTTGAATTCAGCTGCTTTTTTTGAATATTAGAATAAAATGTAGAGTTAAAGATAGCTTTATTGCAAAGCTATGTTCTGATAAATCTACTTTTCCCTCTTCTCTAAAGAATTTGATTAAGAATTTTCAGTTTAATAAATGAATTTCCTTAACTCAAAGTTTCTGATAAGCTGATAAATTTCTTGTCGTTACATTTTTTAAAATTCATAGATTAAAATAAGCTTTCCTGTTTTTATTTAGTTCATTGTTGGTTCATTGAACTAAATAATGGAGGGAATTGAAAGGGAGAAAGATAAGGTTTGTGGGGTTGTGGGGTTTTTTTGTTTGTTAGTGGGTTTTTTTGTGTGTGGTTTTGTTTGTTTTTTTCTTTTTTATTTTTGTCCTCTTTGCAAGAGAGCCCTGCTATTTAAAAGGCTATCCTAGTGCTTCATCATATTCTGATTTCAGATCCTAAGATACTAACTTTCCTAGTTCAGTTCTTTACTTGATGCTGCCAATCCCATGGTGCAAGGATGTATTCCACTCCAGTGATGTTCATGGGTTATTGTGTGTTATCAGCTTAACTTAAGCAGCCTTACTTTTAATTGGAGTTTCCTGTTAGCTTCTCTGGAATGAGATTTTTGTCCACTTAAGTTTTAGTAAGTGAGATTGTAGTGTCAAAACTGTGGAGTGTTCTGGAATACAGACTTTGTGGAATGATTTTGAGTACCAGTAGTTTGAACAACTTCAAGTGCAGATCAGTTGAGTTTAGAAACATCATATAGTTTTGCAGGGCCATAATTTACTTCATAATCTTATTTTGAAAGTGAGTTTACACTTCTAACTTCTTTTTGCCAGAAGCATTTTTAATTCAGGTTATGTTTTATAAGCCTCTTAATGGGCTGTATGTGCACTTGCTCAGCCTGTTCCTCCTTTCAGAGGGCATAGCATTTTTCAGGATGTCTTCTCCTTTTTGCAGTGTTTGGAATACTATTCCACTTCTTGTATGCTAAAAAGCCCCTCCCAGTGGTTATACATGCTCTTGTGCTTGACATCTTTACCACAGGGTAATTTTTAAGAGTTTTTGAAGTTCCTGAAGTAAAGATCGCTGTAATCCCTAAAAAGAGATAGTGTGTGTGTATATCTTACTATGTAAGAACATACCTTTTCCACTCAGACAAGTGTAGAAAATGGATTAATGGGGGGTTGATGACATTTTTATCAAGTAAATTATTCGCTTTATATTCTCTTTAGACACTAGTGGAGAAAAGTATAATCATGTTGTAATTGCCCATGTTAAGATAAAGATGATCCATTTCTGTGTTGTTGTTTAGGAGTCACATGACTACAAGGAAAGTACTCAAGTTTGCTAGTGGTAAAGAAAGAGGGAACTCAGATCTTCCTCCCCTCCTTCCAGTGCAGCTGACCGCAGCCTCCCTAGTGAGGAGGCCGGTGTGCCTGGCCCAGCGGTGGAGCCCTGGAGCAGTGCCTTCTAGAGAATATTACTGCCTGTTCATTTATCCCTGCCCGGGCGAGAGCCACAGCCTGGTCTCTGTGTTCTCCCTACATGGGTCTGTTTGGAGTTCTGTTACCCCATTGGTGTTTGGCTCCTTGGCCGCCTCTTCCCCTGCTTCCCTTGCAAGGACACTTTCCAGTTGCTTCTCTGCCCCCTGTATCGCAGTTGGCATGTGCCCCTGTCTGTATTCCCGGGCTACACCCTTCTCCCTGCCTACCCTCTGTTCTCGCTGGTTCAAGCCCTTAATCTCCTCCCCTTTGGTCTCTGTGTTAAAACCCTGTGCAGTCCTCAGATAGCTCAGTTCTTCTCAACGGAACTCCCTCCGGGTGCAGGCTAAATAAACCTCACCTGGGATCTCTACACAAGAAACTCTCCTGCCTCCGCCTTGTCATTTGCTAACACCCTGCTGCGTGTGTTCCGAGTCTGTGCCCACCTGCCCGCCGACCGGGGCCCCTCCCATACTGGGAGACCTTGCGGGAAGGTCGCGGTGGCCACCAACGCGAGCCACGCCGTGACACCCTAGCAGCTGGGTTTTCACCCTGCCTGCATTGCTGTTACTGTCTGGCCTGAGGGCAGTGTGCTGTGATGTACCCATTTAGCAGAAACGGGCAACAGGTTCTAAGATGCAGGGGAAAAAATCCTAAAAACCTGAATTCCCTCCCTATCTCTCCCCATTAGTTTTAGTGTCAAGTATCATGTCGTTCAGGCACTGTTGACATTATGGCATGTATACCATAGGCCTTGACTTCAAAGTCTTAGCCTTTTATACTTCAGTAACCCTGTTTAAACTGGAATGGTTTAATATGTTCTGACTTCCCAGGGGTCCCAGTTCACTACTGTCTGGAATCTGCCCACCTTGGAAGTGATGATGCTGGCTGAGATGCTTAAGTTCATTATATTGTTGAGAAGAGCATCTAGAACCTTCCTGAAGACAACGCCACTGTTGTTCTCTGTCTTTAGGAAAGCTTGTTCATCATGAAGAGCCAGAATTATACTGGGCTCAAAGTTGAGATAAGAAAAGCATAGGTTTGGGTGATAATTAAGGGAAAAGTTATCTAAAACTTGATTTCACTTTTTCCTCTATACACAGATAGTAGCTTTTCAGTGGTAATGGGCTTCATGAGGATGATTGACACTTGCCAGCATGCAACTGTTAACCTGTATGCTGCTTTTGAGATGATATATTTGCTTGCAATTCTCTCTGTTAACTGCTGTTTTCTCTACTGGCAGCTCCTTGATGAGGTTACTTTTGTTAGTAATTTCAGCTCTTGCTGTGACTAAGTAGAACTTAGTGGGACACAGTAAAAGAGAAGAATTTGTGCTGGGTTTTTTGTTTTGGGGTAGTTAGTTTTTTGTTTGTTTGGTTTTGGTTTTTTTGTATGTGTGTTGGGGGTTTTGTGGGTTTTTTTGTTTGGTTGGTTTTGGTTTTTTGTTTGTTTGGTTTTGTTTTTTGGGGGAGTTTTTTGGTTTTTTTTTAAGGGTCTGGCAGGGGCGGGTCATGATTTCCTTTGTTGGAATCCTCTGGTGACTACAAAAGGTTGAGATTTGTCTCTCTGAGAATAGATATATGGGAGATGGGTTCCTTTAAATGGAGGCTAAATAATAAAATTAGTTTCCTTGCCTGGCCATTAGAAAAATTGAGTCCCAGCCAAAAGGATGTATGATACAATAGGACATGAAAATTAAAATAAGACATTTTGTTGGCAGAACTTGTTTTTACTTTTGCTTGGCAAAAGATGAATCTTTTAAATGTTAATCCATATCAGAGGGAGAGAGAGACTTTGTTCTGTACCTGGTATGCACTTCAAAGTGCTAGTTTTCACAATTCTGACAGCAAGATAGGAAACATGCTGTTAATTCATGTTGGCATCAGAAGTAGCTGTCTGATAGGCAAAAACCCCACTTTGTAGATGTTGATGTCTTGATAAAAGGACCTAGTATGCGTATGTTTTACTTGAGGTTTCAGAAGAGCATTTTTAAGAGTCTGGAGTTGTCCTTACATTCTGACAATGACTTTGAACCTGTTGCATGTTGGTGAATTTTTTGCCTTGGTGCCACTGCTTTCCTGCTTGGATGTGAAAGAGTTGCCAAGCCCAGCCTTTGGGGTTCTTGATGTACTTAGGCTTTTCTGTTGTGCCCCCGACCTTTTCTCTGCTGTTGGATCAGATGCTTTTACCTTCTTAGAAACAGTTTGTCATGCACAAATGCAGCATGGGTGTTACTTTAGACTTTCGAGAGGAGTTAGATACAAGCCACTAAATGCAGAGTACTGAAATTTGCAAAGTGGAAAAAGGGAATAACTTCTGGTTCCTTTTGTTAATGTGGCTTGATTTCTGCAATGGTTAAGTTTAGTTTTTCTGCTCCCTTCCCCACGCACAATTGTAGATGGTGATTGCACATATTCATGAAACCTTCTCCACTATGACTTAGTTCTCTAGAACTGTCAGGTTAGCGTCAGGAGATGGAAGAGTATTTGCCCATGCTTTTCTGAGGAAATGGAACAATGTTTGTAAGGTTAAATGAAACAACGTGCTACACTTATTTTCACTAGAAAAGAACTAGTACAAATGTGCTCACAGGTTGCCTAAGCTAGAGGTAGATTTTAGATGGCTGGGGCTGAGTTGTGTAGCATGGTGCATGTCCAGTGGCTGTGGGAACATTTCCATGTGTTGGTTTGCTCTGGAGTAAGCTTCAAATGTCTCCGACTTACCTTTTAAGTGACAGGGCAACAAGCCTGTTAGTCCTTGCAGGCTCTGTCCTTTCTAGTAACTTTCAGTAGGATTGTCTTGAGTGCCTGATATGAATCAGCATAGTAAAATATGAATTACCCTTCCTTTCTCTCCCTTCTGCTCCACAAATACACATAGAATTATAGCATAATTTAGAATGGAAAAGACATGTAAGATCATGAAGTGCAACCATTAACCCAGCACTGCTGAATCCAGTAATAAACCACATCCCTAAGCTCTGCATCTCCAAATCTTTGAAGTACCTCTGGAGATGGTGACTCCTGGGCAGCCTGTTCCAATGCCTGACTACTCTTTCAGTGAATAAATTTTTCCTGGTAGCCAATCGAGACCTGCCTTGGCACAACTTGAGGCCATTTCTCCTGTTACATGGTACATTGTAAAAGAGACTGACCCCCACCTTGCTATACCCTTGTTTCAGGTAATTGTAGAGAGACTCCTTTTCTCCAGGCTAAGCACCCCCAGCTGCCTCAGCTGCTCCTCGGAGCACCTGTGCTCCAGACCCTTCACCAGCTCTGTTCCCCTTCTCTGGACATGCTCCACCACCTCAAGGACTTTCTTGTAGTGAGGGGCTGAAAAATTGAATACAGGATTCTAGCGCTGGTCTGAGTCANAAGCTTCAAATGTCTCCGACTTACCTTTTAAGTGACAGGGCAACAAGCCTGTTAGTCCTTGCAGGCTCTGTCCTTTCTAGTAACTTTCAGTAGGATTGTCTTGAGTGCCTGATATGAATCAGCATAGTAAAATATGAATTACCCTTCCTTTCTCTCCCTTCTGCTCCACAAATACACATAGAATTATAGCATAATTTAGAATGGAAAAGACATGTAAGATCATGAAGTGCAACCATTAACCCAGCACTGCTGAATCCATTAATAAACCACATCCCTAAGCTCTGCATCTCCAAATCTTTGAAGTACCTCTGGAGATGGTGACTCCTGGGCAGCCTGTTCCAATGCCTGACTACTCTTTCAGTGAATAAATTTTTCCTGGTAGCCAATCGAGACCTGTTGGCACAACTTGAGGCCATTTCTCCTGTTACATGGTACATTGTAAAAGAGACTGACCCCCACCTTGCTATACCCTTGTTTCAGGTAATTGTAGAGAGACTCCTTTTCTCCAGGCTAAGCACCCCCAGCTGCCTCAGCTGCTCCTCGGAGCACCTGTGCTCCAGACCCTTCACCAGCTCTGTTCCCCTTCTCTGGACATGCTCCACCACCTCAAGGACTTTCTTGTAGTGAGGGGCTGAAAAATTGAATACAGGATTCTAGCGCTGGTCTGAGTCAGTGACTCTGCAGCTAGAAGAGAACTTTCTTGCTGGTGATGCTGCTTGACTGTGGTGCAGATGAACTCAAGCTCAATAAATTCTAGTACTTGGTCATCAGTACCGTCTCTCTCCCTCGTGCCCTTTCCACTTGGCATGTTTTCTCTTCTGCTGCTTCTTGTATTTAGACCAGCGAAAAAGAAGTAATTTCTGCAGTATGCCATGACAGTTTATGGATGTGGATGGTGTTGACAGAGTCTTTAGAGTGGGGCTGGAAGAGATTACTGATCACCCTTGTGTTTGCTGTGCCTCAGGCCATTGCTTCAGTAAATGTATCTTCTTGTTATGGAGTGGAGGTGACCTCTTACACCAGGATAGTCAATGCTATGTTATAGCAGTGGTCCCCAAAGTGGTGGATATGCCCCAGGGCTTGAGCAAGATGATCTGCTGTGGTGCAGAAGAAAAGTATTAAAACTTTTTTTTTTTTCCTTAAAAATCCACCAGTAAAAAAAAAGTGCCTCACACTGAATTAAATAATTTCTATTGTATTTTATTGGAAGTGGTGCTCTCACTTAATCTGTATGTCATGTAGAGCCTACAGAAGTGTCTGGCAAAAGAGAGGGTGTTTCACACTGTGGAAGGGCATCCTCACTAGTTCCTTCACTTCCATATGTTGCAGCTCAGTTGTGCCTAGTTAAGTGGCTTTATGCGTTATATTGTCTAGTTTTAATTAAACTAAACTTTATGAAATGGCTTAAAGATTCCCTCAAAAACCTGTGGATTTCAGGTAACACTAGAAATAGGAGCACCAGTGAACAGTAAAAATGTCAGAACTTACACTATTAGCATAAGCACTTCAATCAGGTAAAAGCAGTGATAGTCTAAGTGGATCTAATAAATGAAGTCTAATGACACTCAGTTCAGTAGTTAAATTTTTAGAAGCCTCTCTTGAGCCTTTCTTATGTAAAAGCAGAATATGAAAAAAGATGCCATTGGGGAAACACTTGTTCTTCCTGCTGAGGAAAAATGGCTGAAGTAATAGGAAAAAACTATATGGCAGCAAACTAAAATACTTTCCTTTGAAAGAGGCACAGAAGACATTGTCGAAGACTTCTGAAAACAGGTGTTAGAAGAAACTGGGCAGTGTGGGAGGCTTGGGAGAGTAGCATGGAAGTATTAATGTTTCTAATATGTCTCAGCTTAAGGAGCTTTCCACATTCTGGTTCAATAGTGAAATACATTAAGAACTACCTAGGAGCACAGTGTGGCCCAGAAACGCACAGAGTGCTGTAGGATGACATCACTGGGGTTAACTTGATCAACACAAGACTTTAAATAGAATCTAGTTTGTAATGAGATGGAGAATGACCATGGAAATCTGTACACACTAAAGCTCAGTGGTTGTTTCATGGCAAAGTGGTTAAAATAGCTGTCAAACTTACAGGTGAATTTTGCCTTTTTCCTTTTACAAGAAGTCAAGTTTCTGAATTTGCCGGGCTTTTCTCTGCTGACAGTTGGCTGTCAGTAGCATGTTATCTAGCAGGCCTTTTTGAAAAACACATAAATATATAATATATAGTTTGTGAAGCAATTTCTGTATATAACTATATGCATATGTTGGGTGTACATGCTAAATTTTTTTTTTCTTAATATGATCAAAGAGTTTTTGAGACCACTGTATTATAGATTAAAGCAAAGGTTAAAAGACATCCCATGAAGGTTAAGAACAGCCAGTTGAATAGGTCTGGATATGCTCCAAAGAATTAGTGTCTGTGGATTAAAGTTGCTGATTTCTGTTATGCATAAGATATGCAGAGCCTACGCAGCATTGATTGAGGGCAGGGGACTGAGGTTGCATCTCAAGGGAGTGCTTGCTGCCTTCTGGCTTCATAGCCACTTGATCAAAAAGCTGTCCTAATTTTAGCTATAAACTTGAGCTGTAATTACAAGTCTAACCAGATAGAGTTCTTGCTTTGAAAATAATTGGAGTAACATTGTTAGCATTGGTTTATTGCATCTAGTAGGAAAGTGGGGAGTAGGAGGTCTTTCGTTCTGCATTGATGCAACTGAGCAGCCTTCACAGATTACTTAAATTTTAAGCTTCATTCCCAGTTTACAGTTAGAAAGGTCTTTAGATAATTGTACTTGGGGTTATTGGAATTTTCTGCTTTTCTTTGAGACTTTTACATGAAAAATACTTCAAGATTGTAACAGATTGTCAGAAACTTACAATAATCCTGAATAATAGGAAGCAGCAGTGAAAGAAGGACATGCAGCTTTCTTGAACAACAGAACTTGTCTCTTCATCCCCACCTTTCATAGGCTACAATATGAATGAATCTGTTCAAAACCAAGGGCTTCTAGGCCTTTCTTCCGCTTCTTCTATTTGCATTGCAAATAAGCTCTGCTGAAAAAAATCATAGATTAGTTGCTGGGGAGATAAGTGTTGAGACCATGTTGTGAATTACTGAAACTGCTGTGAATTACGGCAGAAATAATGCATAGTTCTGAGTCTTGCCTATGCCAACTTATTCCCAACTGCTGCTTGTTGAGGTTCAGGCTATTTTGCTTTTCAAGACAAGGTAATGGAATGGCTTAGTTGAGAACTGTGCTCTTAAGTTCAAACCTTAGCTAGCAGGGCAGACTGATTATCATACTATCAGGCTTGATGTCTGCGTAAAAAGAAAAGTTAAAAGAACCTGTGAGAGGGTTGGTACATTGTTCCTACTTGAAAGGAGGAGCGCTGCTATTTGATGAGCTGGTTTATGAACCATAGGAAAATAAAGCCACCTTAATCTCTTCCCTAGTCCCTGTGCAGTCTCCATCTGTGCACTGAAGCTTTCAAGACCAGGCTGGTTAACACCCTGAGCTGGCCCTTCTTTGTGTAGAAAGTCAGACCATGGACCTTCAAGGACTCCTTCCAGCATCAATTTTCATCCCATTTGTGTTGCTGAGAATCTGATACCACATGTCCATATGCACATGGATATTCCAGTTCTGGTAATAATATCACCTCAGAGCATTGCAGCTAGATTATATCAATATCTTCCCTTGGCAAGGAATGACTGTGGAAATAAGCCTTCATAAAATTCCCCTTTTCAGATTTCCATAAATGAGAGCAGTGCATTTCAACTTGAGGAAGAGATTAGTTCAGTGGTACATCTTGGAAACCTTACAGATTTGGGCTTTTTCTTACATGAAAGCTTAGGTTTAGGGGCAGGGAAAGGTGAAGAGCCAGAGATGAATTATTGGGAGAACTAGAGGAGGTGAATGGAAGCCTTGTCTTTATGCAGGAGAGGAAAGCAGTGTTCCTATACATAGGAAGCCACTCCCTCTGAAGTGGGTAGAATTTGTTCTTTTAAAGAAGGATAACCTGGAAACACGTCTTGAAATCTTGAGCCTGAGCCATACTCTATTAGAAAACTCTCTCCACTATATGATAAAGTACTATAGTATATAGGTATGTATTTATTTAAATTTGGGCACCTGATTCATATCAGAAAAATCTTACTATAGATAAGCTTTAAGTTGATATTCTCTTACCACAGCTGATTGTGAAAAATACCCAATCCCTTTACCTTAACCAGCTAAAAAGAAAGCATGTAGCCTTATGATTTACTTGTTAGCTAATTCTGTCTTGGCAGTAGCTCCACTTTTCTTGCTAAAACCCAGTGAGGAAGTAGCATGCACTTTTGTGGCTTTCCGACCCAATGTGGAAACTGAGTTGAATTTAAGTTGCGTGTTGTGCCACAAAGTTTTTTCTCTGCTGATAACTGGATGATAGACAAGAGTTAGTGGAATTTGTGTGCTTCTGCTGGAGGGCTTGTCAGGTCTTACACAGCTGCACCCTAAGCACATCTTACTGCTGGGGCTTTGTATCGTGAGAACTAAATTGGTGGCTCCAAGAGTAGGGAACTTGTGTTGTTTTTCTTCTGTTCTTCCCCTTGTATACTGGATTTGCGGTCTGTTTACTCTAATTTTTCTTTTCATTGCCTTTCTGTGGTAGGGAAGAATAGCCCTGTTTGGATTCTGTAGATTTCGTACTCGAATGACATCAGGTCAGTGCATACTGTATTAGAGAACCATGACTAATGTCACGTCCTGTGGGTCATTCTTCCTTCTAGCCCTTAAGTAGTGCAGTGTAGCATAGTATCTGTTTTAATACACTGTTCATTGCTGGATACTCACTATGGCAAGAATCCTTTTGGAGATGTTCCTTCCCCTGTCTCTGATCAGCCCCAGCTCTGTTTTTCTGACTTGGTTGGAAGGGCATGTTTGTTGTCAGTACCTGATGCTGGCAGAGGCTGCTTGCTTTCCTCCCCCGTTTCAGAGCTTAGAGATAGTAACTCCTTGCAGTGGGCTGTAGCATGTATGTAAATGGCTTTTTATCAGCCTGTTCTCTCTGTGTGACATCTCCCACGATAAACGCCCCCGTACAGATTGTGTTAGGATGGCTCTTGCAGTTTGATTAAATGCTGCTTGTATATGAATGTCAGTGGATTGTACTGGATTTTTTTTTGCGGGGCTCTCAGCCCTCCTTTTGCACTTAAGGCGATAGTGGCTCTGAAATGCAAACTTCTTAAAATTTATTTTCACTTGAGGGGAATGACTAGAAATTCAGAGGTGGATAAAACTGAGACAGATGTAAGAAGAATATTTATAGGTTATTTGTTCTGCCTGGATACTATTTGTAGTGCTGGATACTTTTGATTTGTTCTTTTGCTGTAGAGAGAGTTAATGTGCATTTTTTCCCTTCACTCATTACAAAGTGACAGCGTTGGAAAATGGAAGTATCGAAATAATAGGAAAACAACCCATGATATAAAGACTGAGATTTCATAGATGGACTAGAGACAAAATCAGTTATATCTGGATGCTGTACAAGGTGTTCGTCAGAGGGAAAAAGAACACAGATTTGGTGTTAGTTAAAAGCAGCAAAATGATTGTCATCCCTGTCCCACACACTCTGTCAGTTTGAAGTAAATTCAGTCCTCCTGCACTACTCAGGTCTGTATTTTTAGAGGTGAAAGGTACAAATGTGTGTTCCTCCAAGATACAGATCTTTGAGGGAGCACACCGTGTACTTCTGACTTGGGAGAGGACAGAGTGGGGAGCCGCCTCCTGTGCTTGAACCAGGGAGGCATTTTCTCAACTCACTGAACTAACTGCTCATGTCTGGCTCAAATGTAGGACATGAGATAGGGAAACTCCTAACAGGGTAACCAAGGGGACAAAACATATGTTGAACATTAGACGTAAACAAAGCTAAGACTGCCTAGGAACCTCAGGCTCCTCCAGCATGAGCGCCCAGACTGTATCGTACATCATGGGGAAGCCTGGCTGCCCATTGCTGCCTCACAGCAGTTTGTTGCCAAGACTCCTGGAATGAGCAGACAGGTGCTGTGCCTCCCAGACTGCAGAAGCCCAGGAAAGCATGGCTGGTGCCTGTGGTGGGTCCTCACGAATCCTTTGCCACGTGGCTGCAGCAGTTGAAATTACTTCATTGGAGAGCTGTCTGGACAGCTGAATTAATTTCTTCTTTTGTCACCTCTGTGGATCTGTGTCAGCAGCACTAGAATTTTGTGTTACATCTTACATATTTGTCATTGCTATTAGGGAATGTTGTCATATTAAAATTTATCAGAAAGCATGTGCTGAACTTTTTGCTATCTGTGTTGAGCTACTGGGTGTCAGTGCAATTGTGGTTGGTGAAGATCCAAATTTTCAAGCAGTGGTGTTTTGTAGAGAATCAGTGTGGCATAAGAACCCGTATCAATCAGAGTTAAATTGGTATGTGGATGTGTAGCCTATCCAAATAGATTTAAGGATATGAAGGATGTCACGATGTAATGCCAGACAAGGGTCTGGTAGTAGAAGTTTTTAATGTAGAGACCAGTAGCTGTGGATCTTTAATTAACATACTCTGTTTGTTAGTGGTGTTAGATAATACAAGAAAGAAGTCCAGTAGTACAAAGCCCAGGGTTTTTCTCCTTTCTTTGGAAAGAGAATGATCTTGTGGTTAAGAGTCTCTCGTGCCTTGCCAAGAGCTTGCTGTGTGTCCATGAGCAATCTGCATGTGCTCAGATTTTCCAAGAGAGGCCTCAGATTTTCCGACTTTGTTCCTGTATAATTTTCCAGTTAGGGTTTTTTTGTTGTTTGTTTTTTCCCCTCAATGCTGCTGCTTATTGAGAGCTTCACTTGAAGTAGCAGATGCCTAGAAATGATCAAATTCATTGCCAGGCTGGCACTGAATTGAAGCACCCAAGATCTCAAGCCGTCTTTGGAAGTACAGGCCTTAATTTCTCTGCTTGCTAATTCCTACCAGAGGGATTATGTGTCCTGTCTTCATAAAGTGTTCGAAAGGCACTGTAGGAATGTGCAGTGGCACTGTGTGTTAGAGGAGCATGACAAAGATGCCTTGCATGTGTAAGAATTGTATTTTCATGGGGGTTGTGTCCTGAAAGTAATCAAAACAAGAGGGAAACCCAGGTACGGAAAAGCCTTCCTGTCAGCTGGTAAATTAAGAACAGTATGGCCATACTGCTGTTGGTGGACTTCATTTAAAGAAGATGTTGCCATTTTGCAGGTTTGTCACTGGAGCGCTCAACCAACTCAATTGCCTCACGTGCTCGACTGTGTGAAAGGGAGGAGGAAGTCATGGCTTGTTTTGAGAGAGCATGTGTTATTGCCCAGGTGTACTTGCAGGAGCTTGAGAAGGTAAGAAGAAATGTGCTTATGGTGTTGCCTGGTGGCTTGGGTAGAATTTCCAGAGTTGTGACAGCAAAAATAAAAAAATGAAGAAATGTCAAGTGATCATAGCAAGGAGTATGAGAACAAGTTGGAAGGAGTGAGATGTCTTAGTAAAATCATTTGCGGAACAGCAGTTAAGCTGATCTCTGCGTGTTTCCTCCGAGAATGAGGTCTGGAAACCAGTTTTGCCTGTGGTAAAGCACCAAATACTTCAGATATGCACAAGCTGTGTCTCAAGTTTAGCCCTTACTGAAGAGGAACCATGGCAAGTGCTGACATGAAAGAACTCAAGACATTTTACATACCTGGTGTGTAAGTGGTACACAGTAATGGATGTTGAGATCCCTCATGAGCTGAAAGAAACCTGTTTGGGTCAGCCATAGCAGTTTAATTACCTTTTCCAAGTGAACCTTGAAGAACTTAGATCATTAAAACCTAGATCCTCCATCCATGGAAGTGTTCAAGGCCAGGCTGGATGAGGCTCGGAGCTGCCTGGTGTAGTGGAAGGTGTCCCTGCCCATGGCAGTGGTGTTGAAGCTTGATGATCTTTTAAGGTCCCTTCTGACCCAAACCATTCTGTGATTCTATAATTACTAGCAAATAACTGGTTAGCCAGTGATTGGGAAGAGGAATACTGGGAGCCCTCCACTGAGCCATGCAGATAATATGTGGCATTGATTTGCTGGGCACATGCAAAATTTGCCTAGCTGAATTTGTAGGACACACCACATGCTTCCATGCCCTTCCTATGCCACACATTATGCTTGACATCAGCCGTCCTGATGGCAGCGTATCATCTGTCTGTCCTGTAACTGGAAGGCCTTTGACCTTCTGACCAGGTACATCTGCTCTTCTCAGTAGCAAAGCCGTGTTTCTGTTTCAGGTTTTGTTTTTAATTGGATTGAAACAAGAAAAAATAAGCTTAGTGCATGTATAAAAATTCATTAAGGAAGCCAGCTAACAAGTGGCCTGCTCTGTTTCTCTGCAGAAAAAAATAGAATAGTTTTTTTAAACTGTTACTGTCCTTCCATTGTGGAAGGATGAGTTCCTGCAGTGCTGGATACTGTAAAATTTTTTTTACTGATGGGTTAGGTCTGTAAAGAAGGGCAAGGGTCTGACCTGTAATTCATTTGCTTAGAATCATGGAATCAGTAAAGTTGGAAAAGACCTCTAAGTTTACTGAGGCCAGCCATTAATTCAGCACTACCATGTTTGCCACTAAACCATGTTACCAGGTGTCAACACTACATGCTTTTTGAATACTTCCAGGGATGGTGATTCCAACACAGCTTGTTCCAATGCCTGACCACTCTCTCAGTGAAGAAATTATTCCTTATAGCCAATCTAAACCTCTGCTGGCATAACTTGAGGCCATCTCCTCTTGTCCTGTCACTTGTTACTTGGGAGGAGACCGACCCCCACCTCTCCGTGTGAACCTCCTTTCACATAGCTGTCTTCTGGACAGGGAGACAAAAATGCAGGGTTGCTGGCAGACATAGTAGAGGTTCATAGTCCTTCTCCAGTTCCAGATGAAAAAACCCTGCTTTGGAGAACCAACTTTCAGCAATGGAAGTGGCTTGTTAATAGTAAGGAAGCAAAACCAAGGAAGATTTCATAGGACCAACAGAGGAGAGGTTAAGATTCTTCCATCAGGACTCCTGATGACTTGGTAACTCTTAACAAATATTTATAGTACATTAAACTAGAACTATTCAAACATTGTATTGATATTTCTGTGCAACATGCTGGATCTTTGTAGTTTGAGTGGTATTTCCCAAGCTGTTGGTGTTAATCTGTGGCTTTCTACTTACTTTATTAAAGGTTGGAAAGTAATAATGGATGGTGTTTCAAAACTCATATTGCATGCAGAATATCTCATGGAAGTTATTGTATAATTTATTTTGAAAATAATTTTATAGCTTTATTAATAGCTAATAAATATAGTGTTTTATTGTTGAAGATGTCACTGGCTCATGAGGACCTGGCTAGTCCTGACAGTTGTCTGTATTCCCAGTTATTTCTTTTTTTCCCTCACAGACCTTAAACAACACACATTCAAGGAGTATCAAGGGCAGCAATGTGACTTACTCTGAGTTTGAACTTTCCTACTTTCTGGAAGCAGCTTTACAGAGTGCCTACGTGACTCAATTGAAGAAAGGGTAGGTGGATGCAGATATTAATAAAATTAGAGAATATTGCATGTTTTGTCTCAGATGAAGAATAATTTACTAATTTTTTTCTTGTCTTCTGTTATGACTTCTGGCTGCTGGCTCACCCCAAGTCTCCTCAGTGTCCTTCCCTTTCTACTGTTTTTGTCTCTCTGTCTTTCTTAAGAGAGTCCTAAGCATAATTTTTTCAGACCTACAAGTAGGATGGAGAGAACAATTTTCTTGTCTTGACTCAGCTTTGCTTACTGTGGAGGCAAGGGGAGTTTTACCATAAAGAGCAAATGGAATTTCCTCTGCTGTGCTCTTAAAATTTTCAGCCACAGCGCCTGGTTTAGAGTTCAGTAGAGTCTTACTAGTAGTTTCTTTCATTTATTTATTTGTTTGTTTGTCTAAGGTCTTAAAAATCCTGATCAGTGCCCCAAATCTGTGTGTTTTTACTGTGGAGAATGTATGCGGGAACAGTGCTGCTCCAAGGTATTTATTATGCCTTTGAAATACAGCTCCCAGTGAACTTCAGAAGGGCAAGAGGAGTTAATATCTACAAGCCTAGAGTGAATTTCACCTATGGCAATTTTTCTCGAGACCAGCAGAAGAGACACTGTGAATGCCCATTTCCAAAGGCCATTGGTGAGGGCACACTGTTATGTAAACCGGGCTGTGTCTTCAAAACATAATTAACTCTGGTTATCCAATGGAGACATTTTGTCATGTAGGAGAGTGTCTCTTTAGCAGGTGTAAACAGTACTTGCAAGAATCTATCCTTCCTTAGTCCTGTTCTTGCACCATATTACCCCATATATTCTCAAGGAATCAGATACTGAGTTTCTCACTACAAACTTTCTTCACAAATATTTAATATTGGGGGTTTTTTGCCTTCACCCCCAGTCAAAGATATTTTCTCTTGTTTTCTTCACTTCTTTTACTGCTGAGTAAAATGGAGAGAAAAGCAAAAAAAATTAGGAAAGATTGAAAAGAAGAAAACTAGGAAAAAAATCCCAGGAAAAATGAGTTTAAATTCTTCTGTAGAAAACTGATACCATTTTTTGTTTCTGCTGGAGGAGGAGTGTTGCTTCTTGTTTACGCCTTTTCTGCTACCTTTTTATCCCCCAAGGATGACTTTAAATGCAACTTTGAATAGCCTCTGTTCTCCATGCATGTGAGTGAAGCTGTACCTGTAAACATATCCATGAGAGGTGCCTTCAGGTAAGCCTTGTTTTAACCTGGAGGCTTACAAAACCACAAAGCTCAGATGTTGTAAAATGACCTCTTTAGTCAGGCAAGTACGAGGGTATGCATAAAGAAAAGAATGGATTTTTAAAGCATAGTCTCAGTATCAGCTTGGTATGTGGTTTTCCCAGGTGATCTGGGGGTTGGCCAGCTGTGGCACAGTATGTGCTTTCCTAACCTTCTGCCCTTCTCGTGGCAAACAAAAAGCTCAGGTCTTGCCAGTAATCTCATTAACTATG
Organism: Chaetops frenatus; assembly: GCA_013400775.1. Classification (NCBI taxonomy): domain Eukaryota; kingdom Metazoa; phylum Chordata; class Aves; order Passeriformes; family Picathartidae; genus Chaetops; species Chaetops frenatus. Next base: position 260,691 of record VZTR01013037.1, on the reverse strand, counting down.
TAGTAAAATAAAATCCCATTTAGAACATATGGCACTGATGGCCTCCAGGCACCTTTTGAATATCAAACTCATGTTCATTTTATTCAACAGCATTGTAAATTCAGTCTCCATCAGTGATGAGTTTATTATATCTAGCGGGATGTTTTGGCTATTACTGTGGGCCCTGCGTGCTCCCTTCCCGTGTTATTTTAATGATAGCCTTAAAAACAAAAACCAAATCCCAAAAAAACCCAAACCACAAAAAACTCTATGGGAAAACAATTTGAAGCAAAATACTTTGTGAATTAAGCTGTGCTTTGATTATAAGGTGAATTGCTGCAGTAGCAGCAAAATGTTCTCCGTAGCTGTCTCCTGATGAAAGAGCAATGGAGCTCGTGCAGCTGGGATGGGAGTGGTATCCCACGGGCTCGGGGCTCCTTACCTCCTGCAGTGCAAGTGAGAAACATCAGCCAGGGTTGGAAGGTCCGGTGGGATAAAAAGAGCCTGGTGGGACGTAGCAACTTGTCTGCACCTGCAGGTGATACTAATGTGTGGTTTCTGCCACGAGAGGGCATAAGCAGCATTGGGATATATTAAGGAAAGGGGAGGGATATGGGAAGAAGATTTTTAGGATGCTTCATGAGTATAATAGATTACTCCACGTGATACTGAACAGCTCAAAGAAATGCTTTTTTCCCCCTTATTGCTTCCAGCGTGTTCAGATAGGAAATAAACCTTGGATGATGACTGCTCAAGCTGTCAGGGGTAGGTTCTATCAGGTAGGATGTCCTTCCCCAGTGCTACCTGTGTACAAAAGGAATAGTGAGTGCTTTATTCTTATCTAAACAGGCAGAAGAGCTGAGGGATAAGAGTGCTGTTGTTATGCTTTTGTTCCTGCTGGCAGGATCAGATGTGCTCTTCTCGGAGTGTGGTCAGGGATGTCCTTTTCTCCAGCAGTGTGCAGTGGAAAGAAGGCACCAATATAAAAGAAAGATCCGGTCTCCCCTTCAGGTGTTGAACTGCCAGCTGTAAGCACCAGCAAGTCTCACAGCTGTAGAAGTCACAGATGCTGTTAATAAGATGCTACTTAAAAACATTGTGTTGTTGAAGATGCATTTCTTGCAGTTGTTTGCCATGCTGCAACCCAAGAAAGTTTTCTTTTGGTCCTCCAGTGAGGAACGTTGATGCTGTGGATGTGGAATGTAGGAAGGCAGATGCTGTCATATTGTGAGAGACAGCCAGTGGTCTTCACGTTGTCACCTGCACTAGGTTTTGGGTTTTGGTTGATTTGTTTGTTTTTGTTTTTTCTGATGCAGATGTACGAATATTCGGCTCATTTCTTACTTTCTTTTCAGGTGTATTTTGTGTCTGTGGATGAATAACTGTTGAAGGAGAGGGTATAGTTTGTTAGAAAGCTGTGTGAAGTGCAAAGATGCAAAAGGAGTTGTGCAGAGGCAGTGGTGTTGCTACTGTTCCTATGCTTTGGGTACTGCTTTACTCTGGAGAGGTGACTATGCAAACTGCCATGTAATTATCTCAAGATGATCTGTTCAATCTGTCAGCAGCTGATTGTTTTAGCAGTAAATGAGTGGGGATAACAACGTCATCTGCTGATGACCATGTTGTTGGGGGACTGTCTTTGCAGATCTGTGTCCACAGTCCAATCTTTTATTGTCAGTATTTTTTCCCAGCAATTTGCATAGAAAACAGTGTACTTCTTTATTTTCTTGTGTCTTAAAATTTTATGTAGTGTTAACCAAATTATATGACATAACTCTGATATGACTGCATTGATTCACAGACTGGTAATTAATCTATATTGACAGGATACATGAACAAACAAAACATATTTTTGTGCCAAGCTGCACTGACTGGACTCTCAAGTTGCTCTTTGTCACAGTTTGTGCCTGTGATTGTCTGCTCATTTTTATTAGATTAGCTGTAACTGAATCCTAAACTGCTCTTCATCATGCTTTTTTTCAAATGATGCTCTGACCACTAATGTGGCTAAAACTAAAACCAAGGCAGTTTAATGATCATGTCCTTTTCCCTGTTTTTTCTCACTTCTTTTTTGTGGTCTCTTAGCAGTACAATAGGGGCCTATGGACTCTTCCTACTCATTTAATTTCCATGATCTAATGTTCACTTAGGATGCCATGGCTTGAGGCAACATTACCTTGGATTTCCAGGTAGTCCTCTATCCAAGTCCTGCAGAGGCTCAAGATTGTTTAGTTTCTAATCTAAGTAAGATCAAGTGTTTTCACCATGGATTGACAGAGGCTTCATGTCCGCATCCTCGTCCAGTCATCTACGTAGCATGCATTTCTGTTCAAATACATAATCTTCTTTTTGTTAACTTCTTAAAGTCTTGATTTAAAAAAAAATCCCTTCAAGTGCACGTTTAGTATATGAAGGGCATATATTAGTGGAACAGAGTTCCTTATTGTTACGAGCAGAGCAATTCATATGCTCAAAATGGAATGTGCTCGGATGGTCTCCTGTCTTGGAATAGTAGAGTGGAAAGACAAACTCCTGTGTTTGCAGAATGCTGACAGTTGTGCTCTGTCTCCTGTCATGGCTCAGTAATGTTCAATAAAGTTCAAAATACAAAAGCTGCCAAACCAAATCCTCAGTCCTGTAGAACTGGTACTGTTGAGAGGTCAGGGGATGGCGTGGGTGCTCTGTGATAGATGCTGACCACACAGGCACTTGTCTGGGAGGTGGGGGCTGCTGGGTGCTCCTCCTGTGCCGCCTGTTTTGCACTCCTCCTGTCTGGTAAAGGTGTTCCTAAGCATTTGTCAAGTGCTGCATGGTTCCAGCCCTGAGTGCTGACAGATGGGCAGCCATTTGCCACTTACTCTTTCATTCACTTAGTCTGTCTATTCCATGTTTTTCTTGTCCCCTTCCCCCAGAGCAAGGTGTTTCTGCCAGGAGGCTTAACTTGTTTTATGGCCTCGTCGAAAACGTTGCACTGTAATGGTACTTTAGTTTTCTAGGAACAAAACTGTCTTCTTTTATCATATTCTGTAGGTTTTTCTTCTCATAAGTATGTGCCAAATGTGAAATTACTGGCTTTGCAAGTGGTCACTAGTCTTCTTTCTGATGTTGGTTGATACAATTCATTGGTACTTTATTAAGACAAATATTATTATGCTAACAAGAAACCTAAAAAAAAGCACATTTGCAAATGCTGCAGAAGTGTTACATTCCATAACTCTTCTGTCCAGTCTCTTAAGGCTCTTAAGTAATCTTAAGTAATCGAGGAGAGCAGTTGGGCAGCGGAAGTTTGTTTTGGTGGGGGAATTTACTGATTTTTTTTCTATCTCATAGTAGATACCATGTAAACACCTGTTGGATTTGGTCACTACTTGTGCATAAGGTCCAGAACTGCATCTTTGTAGGTGTGTTCTACTCTAGACCCACTAAAAAGCACTTGGTGTCTTGGCCCTGTCGTTGGAGTGTTTGCAGAAGTATTTAAGTCGAACTTACAAAAACTTCCTTGAGCTTTTTTCCCCCGTGATAAACTCAAAGGACATTTTTTACTTGGGAGAAAGTGGAAGGAAAAAAGACAGCATCTGACTTTCTCTACGAGTCTTCAGTGGTTTTACCCTCGTCTTTCTTGTTTGTCTGTACATTACCCATGATTACCTCACAATTTAAAACTGAGGTGGGTATTGCTTGGAAGTAAGGCCATATGCATTTGCATTCTGTGACATGGTGACTAGAAGATTTAGGGGTGGCATTTTATGTAGCCAGTATTCATGGCAAACATGATCACATTTTTATCCCCCCACCCCCAAAATAATTATGGTTTTTTTTATTGTCATCAAATGTTTCCTGTTGATGCTGGAGTGCTAGCAGGTTTGCAGTGCATGAAAGCAGGCACAAATGCAGTCTGTACTGCTTACCTTCAAAATTTAATCAGTTTGACGGAAAAGGTTTTTATGGCTTTGTTTTTTAAAATGAAATTTAGCTTTTGTCTGCGCAGAAAATTCTCCTGGATAAGCTGAAGTGGCAGTTAATGTACCAGTACAACTGTTTATTTTGTTGTCTTGTACAACATTGCTTCTTTTCTGATAGCTTGTATTTCTTTGGGTAGCTTTGACCCTGCAATGAATGTGCGTTGAACCATTTTGCAGTTACTGTGGTGGTGGGGCCTTAGCCTTGAACAGCTGATAGGCTGCCAGTGTGTTAACTAATACGTCCAATGTTTAATCCTTCCTCTCTGCATCTCTCTGAGTGCACAGACACATGATTAAGATAGCATTTGGCAACTAGTCAGCTTTGCTTATGGTGTATGCAGAGTAAAATGATTTTTTTATTAAATTTTTTTTAGTCTAACCCTCTTATTGCAGGTTAAGTTGTGCATGCAGACAGTTACTGCAACCTAGCTGCATGATAATAAACTGTTTAAACCACTGTGATTTCATCATGTGCCTGGACCATCAGGCACAAGGCATTTAAGCACCACCTAAAAGAAATCGTCATTTAAAAAGCATCACGTAAGCTCAATATAATTCAAACAAGTACAATCTGTGTGTATGAAGAGGAGATGTGGATGCTTTGAAGGAGCAGCATCTGCTTTATAAATATGAGCTATGAAAGGCTTCCAAATGTCCCCTCTGTTCATCAAATGTGAATGTGATCTTCTCTTAGGAAGCCATCTGGAGTAGGCAATACTACCGTTGCTGCCTTGCTCTGTGCCATTGTCCTGTCTGTGCCTCAGAGTAACTTGTCTCGCTACTGCACACTCAGTGTTAGTAGTGATTGTTTCATGGGTTGCTTGAACATCAGGTGTGTTGCTGAGCTTTGGCATATCATAAAAATATTCTGTCTCCAATGTGCTGATTTTGGGGGTTTTCCATTATTTTATTTTTTTCTGTCTTCCCCTTAGAAATATTGTGAAAGGAATGAGGAGTCTGCGAGAAATACTACGGACTGTGGAAACAAAAGCTACTCAGACCTTCAAAATGGTAAGGGAGCGGGAGATGGGAGGGTGGGGCAGTCTGGTATGCAGGAATTTTCTTGATTGACCAGTGCTGAAGCACAGAAGTGTATTTGTCCTCACTTGATCGATTGCTGGCNTTTTTCCCCTTTTTTAACTTTTGGAAGTGATATGTCCAGTGATCCCTTTAGTTCAAAGACCTGCCCAATTGAAATCTCCAAGCTTTCAGACCTGGGTTCCTAGGTTACTTCTGCTGTGTTTGTTTTTGTTTGATTGATTGTTTTGGTTTCTTGTTTTCAGTGCATTTTCTAGCCCTAGTAGAAACAGAGGTGTATTTAGTTTGACATTGCTGTCCTCAGGTGAAGATATCTTGTTTTCTTTCTCAATTTCAGTGTGCATGCATACCTTTCTGTATTTGCATGTAGAAGCATTAAGTACTTCTGTCTCTTGCAGCAAGCAGTGCTTTTTAACACTGACATCTTTCAGTGTTCTTCTGTAAAACTCTCTTCAGTACAGTACAGAGTGATTTTAATTATTTTAAATTTTTTTTTGGTGTTGGCATTCTGCATCTTTGCATCCTTTTATCCTGAATGTCTCAGGTAAAGAAATATTTATGTGCCTGTTTAACTTTGTAGATCTTTAACTGGTTCTTCCCTGTCTCCCCTTGGAGAGATTTTGTGCTGAAGTCACTCAGGAGGTGACAAGGTCAACAGCTTGCAGATTAGCAGTCTTGGGAATGAAAGCTTTGCAGCCCTAAAAGCATTGATACCCTTACAGCTAAACTTGTACTTGGTCCTGCTTTGTGTTTGCTGTCATTCAAGAGAAGCTGGGGGGGCGGAGGGGAGGTGAGCATGGATTTATGTAGTGTTTTTGAGAATACACATGCATGTGGAAGCTTGTGCAGCAAATTAGAAGAGATGACTTAAATAATTGTCCACTCAAATGGTTGCATCCTTTTCCAGACTGAGATCAGGGTTCAGCGGTATTTTTGTGCTCACCTGTTTTATCATTTTGCTGAAATGAATCTAACCATCTGCTGCTCCTAGACTGTGACAGAATGTGGCTCAATTATTTCTGTCCCTGTGCAGCTGGGGACAGCTGTACAACACCCTTGGGGGATTTATCCCTTAGAGGAACTCTCAAGGTGTTCATTCAATAGCTTTTCCTGGGATTTCCAAGTTGCATTTTCATTTTCTTATTTATTTTTAAAGAGCTGTCAAGAAGGCAAAGGGAGGAACGTACTTAATTAAACAAGTTTTTCAAGCATGAAAGTAAAACACATGATTTTTTCTCCCCTAATTTGTGGGATCACAGTGTTCTTCAAGCATAATGATGCTTTTTTTAGCCAAAGGCAGTAATAACATAAATCAGAGTCTTGGCCTGTTCTAGTTTGTTTGGTTTTATTCAAAACAGGAGTGAAGCTAATTTACCCAGCTACTGTACTGTATGTTAAAATTAAAGACACTAGAAGTATTTGGTGCTTGCCTTTTGAATGGCTTACCACAAACTGTACTCCTACTTCTGTGTGAACCAGTAGAGATCTTTCTATTGCTGGCATATTATTTTCCCTCCCCTATAAAACTGTGGAAAAAAATACAGGAGAGTTGACTCCTCAGGGTAAAACTGACTAAATAATTACACACTGAGATGATAAAATGATACTGGCTAATGTTGCAGGGCCCTAGGCCATTTTGCTCATAGTTACTTGCTATAAAAAGCATAGAAAAGCTTAGTTAGAAGCAGAGGGCTTTCTGTAACTCGTCAGTAGCAGGGCATGGAAGGTCTTGGGGTTTCCAGCGAGTTGTACATGATGACATTTCTTTGAGGCACCATAGTACACTCGGATCACTGCCGTCTATGAAGCCTCCCTTTAAGATGTTTAAGAGGCAGTGCATGCTACTGTGGTTGCATTTTAGACTAATTCAGTGAATTCATGTGTGGTGAGGTGGAAGAAAATCAAGGGCTTTGCATCAAAACCAGTTGTTTTTCTGAAAATGATAATAGGAACTTCAACCTCAGTGTGGTTTATTTGATCCCATACACGTTGAGGTATGACATCTATAACATACCTGTCCTGGTATTTAAAAGAAAATTACTCTTAATGGGCTCGTAACACATCTCAAAGTGTAAATTTCATATAAAATACATATCCAGTAGTGTAAAATACTATTTACAAATATTAGGACAGAAGGGCTGAAGTTTCAGCCTGCCCTCTGTTTAGTGCAGTATTTACTTCACAGCTTAGAGTGGTGTGCTGCTTAGAATTCACAGAAGACACCACCCATTTTGATGTCTCTGAGCTTGTTTGCATACTCATCTATTTACAATGCAAGAAATTAGAGATTTGATGGGTGTCAAGCAAGGGCAAATGCCAAAGATAGCTTTGCTAAGGGACGTTAACTTGCCTTCTTTTGGGCCCAGTTTCCCAGTGGTGCATATGGAATGGAAAGCAAGTATTTAAGGATCTTTGGCCGCTTGATGGTAAAAAAGTACATGTGATGTTGCTGTCTCACTGTAAAGCTCCTGAGGATCTTCTCTCCTCCCTCCTTTACTGCAACAGGAAGAGAGAAGCAATACCAAGATGAAACTGTAAGGGTCTACAAGGGAGAGTGATATTAACAGATAAAAGGCTAATCTTTTAAACCTAACACTGTAATTGCCTCTGGTCCTGAGACTTGCTTACAAAATTATGAAACTGAGAAGACAATGTAGTGTCATCATACTCTGATATAGCAACAATTGTGAGATTGTCGTAGCAGTCCATGTGGCAATCAGTTGGCCTTGTTCCCTAGAGCATCCCTTGCTCTCAGGCCTTTTTGGTACTTTTTTCCTAGAGCATTGCAACAAGATCCTGTAAAGGCAGAAGTCTGGTCTTTTCTAAGGGGGGAAGAAACTGACACTTTGGTAGACCTTAGCAGCTGATTTTGCTACTCCAGCTTTCTGATAAGTGGTGCTGTCATGCTGGTACATCTCCTTCCAAGGTGGAGCATGGTGATGGGTGAACCTTTTGTGTTGAAGAAGGCTTCACTGATGTATGTCTTTTTCTGTACTGTTCACTGATCTCTAGACTGCAGCCAAACAGTTAGCCCAAGTGCTTCTCCATTCCCTCAGTGAAGACTGTTACTGGAGCCCTTTATCTGATCCACTTCCTGAGTTCCTGAACAAGGAATATCAGTCTTACGTTAGCAATCTTCTTTGTCGGAGGCCTGAGCTGTACTCAGAAGAGAAGTAAGTGTTTTTTTCAGTTTATTGGAAGGAGAAAGGAGTGTATTTGAACACTCTACAGTTCTGCTAGTTATGTCACTGATTGATGTAGTAGTTCTATGTGTTCTTGTTTTTCCCACTAAAAAGTCTGTTGGAAAAATAAAACATTAAACTTTGAATGATTTTTTTTTTCCCAGGAAGAAGAAAATCCAACCAAAGGGATGTCTTTGCTATGAAATTGTAATAATTTATTTAGGGTTCCGTGTAGCTCATCTAAGATATATTGCGGAGCTTTTAATTGTATGAACCTGCAAAAAAGTATTGCCTAGCAAATGAATTATGCATGAGATGTTTCAAGTTACTGCTTCTCTTGTGAAATGAGAAAGAGGCTGACAGGATAACTCTTGACCTTCCTCAGAAAAATGTATTCTGTCTTTCAGTGTGTACTGCCCTCAAGACAACGTAGAAGAGGCTCTTCTCCTCCTCTTAATCAGTGAATCCATGGTAAGCCAAAAATGAGTTTGAAGTATTAGTAGTGCAAAGGGATATCTAGCATTTCATCTCTCCTGGTTGGTTTTGTTTACAGAATCTTCCCTAGATAAACAGAAGCAAGGGTTCAGATGCTGTGTGGAAAATGCTATCTATTCTTTTATTAGTGACACCACTTTTATCAAGTGGAATGTCAGTGAAGAGTTTTGGGAATTGTCAAGAAGAGAAATTGACTACATTCACCATAGCTGCATGCAGGTTCTGATGTTCAGATACACTGTCGGTAGACAGATGTTTCCTTTCATAACATCTGGATGGATTTATGGGTCAAGAATGAGAGGAAGAGAGCCTTGCCTAAATCCTGGTGTGCTGGTGGTACCTGCTGTTTGGAATTGCAGGATGCAATATTCTGCTTTCATGCCTTAGTCTGCAGTCCTTGGCTCTTTCAGTCTAGGGTAGTCTTTGACAATTTCTGATGCAGTGACACAGGGAATCTTGTGACATGCAGAAACATTCATAATAAGCTACAGTGAAATAATTAGATTTCTTCTATTTATAGAATTGGTGGCTTTAAAAAATCCATTAAAGAGGCAGGCACAATATTGGAGGAAAAATAACTGTATGGTAACCTGTGGTAATTTTCATGTTCTAAGAAGATGGAAACGTACAGAAAACGTGTAAGAAATGTTTCCTGAAAATGTGTAAGTAATGTGTACTTTGCTTGAAATACAGGGTGGTCACTTGTACCTCAAAGTGAGATTCAAAACCTTGGAGCATCAACTTCTTAGAAACTTCTTAATAACTTTCCGACAAATTGAAAAGAGATAGTGTGGAAACCTTTTGGGTTTTGCTTCCTGCAGTTTTTCCTATCTGGTTCTTCTGGTTCAAGGTCTTTCCCTTTCCTGCAAACTTCTTCAGAACAGGGCAATTTAATATTGTCTGCTTTTAAAATTCAGGGAAAAATTGAAGAGGTGGAACCACTCCAAACCATTAAATTGACTTCAAAATCATGTACATCTGAGTGTTGCTATGTGATTTTCAGTGCTTTCTAGATTAAACTTCTGCAGCACATCTGCTTTGTGTTTTCGAGGGCTTTTCATAATTAGAAGTGGAGACTGCAGGAGTGAGGGCTTGTAGGATATTGTGTGCACTTGTATTAAAATCAGAAGTACTCATGTCAGTTGGGCTTGTTGGGGCTGATCCAAGCAGGAGGAAGATCAGGGCCTGGAGCAGTGACAGAACTGGCTGCTCCAGCCTTTCTGGGACTGGACTTCTAGTTAGAGAGGCCCTGTGGCACCTCAGACTCCACGCTTGTTCTGCTGAGGAGGTGAAAGTTATCCCTATCTAATAGCATGTAGAATGGTGAACTGACTGCTCCTGTAGCTAAGTTATGGATGAAGTAGTGTGCAAATGCTTTTGATAGAAACGGAACTGCCGTGCTGAGTTCCAGGTTAAATAAGCAAGCTTGTGTATGCTTAAGTGCTGCCTCTGATATATAGGAACTTCCTGGAGGAAGATGCAAGGCATTTTGATCTGCTACAAATAAAAGAAGATCCTGTAGTAGAGCACTGCAGAAGCCATGGAACTGTATTTCTGGTTTTGGGGAAATGGAACATCTGAGCCTTCATCTTGAATCAGCCTTGCCACGAGTTTGTTCTAACTAAAATTCAGGATAAGTGTATAGAAATACACTTAGGAGCCACATGAATGTTCTTCCTAAGTGAAGGAACAGAGGGAGCAATCTAATTCTTACCTATGTCTGCAATCCATAAATACTTTCCTGTAGATTTTATTACAGTACTTAAAAGGGGAAATTTTATGACATGTTTTCTGTAACAGCATTGCTGTAGGCTAGTGAGTTTTCTCATGTACAGGTTTGTTATTCGTTTGAAGTTTTGGTTTCTGGTTTTGTGTATTTTTTTTCTGCATAGAAACAACTTGCGGAAGCTCATGGAGTGAGTTAAAGGGAAGCAAATTTCCGATTGAGGTCTCTCCCTAATGATACAGTGTTAACAACTGAATAAAACATCTTTACCTTCCTGGAGAGAATGTCAATGGCAAGTGATAATGATATGTTTCTGTAGGCCAGTGAGCAACATAGTTGGTGTTCCTGGATTTTGGCTGGATTAAGTGTTCTTCTAGTATTTACAAATATGAATCCCTTGAAATGAAACAGAAGTATGCAATTACTTCGGTTTCTCTGACACTTTGGTCTGTCAGAGCAAAACTGACCAGAAAGATACTTCTCACTGAATTTCAAAGAGGCAAAGAGCATTCAGGCCATTGTAAATCTCCTGCAGGACTGTAGAGCCAAACAACTTCTTCACATGCCTGTTCCTGACTCCTACCAATCCAAAATGACCTTGAAGGGGGACAAAATTAGGAGAAGGAGGGACAGAAAAAATTATCAGCCTGTGAAGGGGGCACAGAGCAAAGATGTACCAGGGAGGAGCATAAATCATCAGAGAACTTCAAATGTGTGCCGAAAAGGAGACATGGTACTTTTTCGAGAAGTATGCACTTGGAACACCTTTGCTGCTGAAATTCACTCTGTTTTTATGTTTGACTTGCCTTCCTAAGGTGAAGCTGACATCTGCTTTGCCAGGATCTGCATGACTCCCAAGAAGATGTTATGGGGGAGTAGAACTGTTCTGTAGAGGGGGAAGCAAGAAATTGCCTTGAGGTTCTTGAGAGCCAGACCCTGTTTCTCACCAAACCTTCTCTGGCTCTTAATGTGAAGAGTTCTGCCTTATGATTACTTATCCCTTTCCCTTGCATTGCGAGGGAGCCAGTTTGCGTATTCTGCTGGCATGAAGTGAGAATATATTCTAAAGGGGCAATTAAGGGGTTCCATCAGTATTTCATTCACTCTGCCTTTGAGACTAAGTATGTAAAACTTTTTCAAAACGCCAAATAATTTGGTAGGCTCTTTCATGGCTCTGAAGATGCTTCTGTGGACATATTAACACTTACAGTGAAAGCTTGTAGCCTGTTTTGCCCTGGCACTCTCATGAATTGCCTCCTGTGTTCTTTATGTCCCATTAAAAATGGGAACCTATTTTCATAAGCTGAGGCATCTCAGTAAACAGTGAAAAGAATCCTGGTTGTTGAGCTTGGCAAATGTTCCTTCTTTGTGCCAGCTGTTATTTAGTCACAGCCTTTGGCTGTTGAGTTCTCGTGAAAGAATCTAGTGAAACAAATCAGGCAGCCTGAAGATTGCCACAGTCAAGGCTGTCTTTATGGTGGTTTGTAGCCTCCTGGCTACTCTTATCATTTCTTTTGTATAGCCTAAGTTATAGTAGGGATGGACTGTGTTTCTGAGAGGAGGAAAATCCTCTCTGTCAGACCAAAAAAGGCTAGCTGGTGACAGCCTTTACAAGCTCGGGCTGTGGCAGAATGATGTGTTCCTATCACATGTTGGAGAAAAATGGACTTGCCTATTTTTAAACCACTAGTCCTCTTTCTTACTGCATTTAACCCATCTAAACCAGTGACACTGTTTGTGAGGAGAACTGAGGACATATTATGACTTGCTGCAGTGTGATTTTTCTGCATCACCTACTAATGGGAACAGGACTGGTTCCGCCATCAGGGACTTTGGTGCTTTGAGCCGCAGGGTGTAGACAGAGGAGGCTTGGCATGACTAACCCTTAGCTCCAGTTTTGTTTATTTTACTAGCTATTCTCAAGAGTATTCAGAGTTGACTGCACTGCCCTGAAAGTTAGCCAGAAGCTTCTCAGAGCCAGGAGTGGAACACTTTGTATTACTTTTTGTGTTTACTTTTGAGGTTAAAAAAAGAGAAAGTTATTTGTTTGCGTTTAGAAACCTTCCATTCTTGAATCTGAGATCCAACATATAGTCTGAAATGCCTTTCAGTGCTGCCAATGCTGGCTCTTACAGCTGGGGATTTTGGATGATATGGTCCACCAAACATTCCAGGTAACATGGTTTATTTTTTTTGGCTCTGTATTCACTCATGCTGGAAATGAAGCTCTTTGTATCCAAAACTAATAAATTCTGTGCCTGTGTAACAAAGATTAGAAATGTCATCCCCATCTTATCTGTGCTTTGAATCCCTAAAGGCGATTTGACCTTGGAGGGCCTGAGAGCATGGAACAGATGGTGAGGGGGAAGTAAGATACTGGGACTTGTCCTGTTCTTTTTACTGGTGAGAAAAAGCTCTTGGCTGTGAGCATGCCTTTAACAGAATAACGTTAAACCCATGTATTTTTAAGTACAGAAATAAATAAAACCTGTTAGCTCTACAGTTCCTAGTTTTATAAAATAATGCTGTCCAACAAATGAGTTGGTGAAGAAGAATCTCTTGTTGCCTTTGTAGGTTGGTTTTTCCTTTTTTCTTAAATGGCACCAAGCCCAGTGATGATACAACAGCTGAATGACCATCATGACTATTTTACTGAGGGCCATTGGACTGTGGCAGCTGAAAGAGACAACTGGGTTGCCTGCTCTGTTGGTTCCTGCCAAATCAGGATTGTGCACTTAGAATAGCAAATCTGGCTGTCTCTTCAACTGGTTTGCAAGGCAAAGCTATGTTTTTGGGATCTGCAGAGATGGAGTGCAGGATGTTTCTAGTGGGAAATGCGCTACCTCTGCTAATTACCTCTTGAATAAATGGTTCTAATGTGAGTTGCTGGAGAACAGGGTGTGAGAGCTTCTTTTCTTCTGCTTTGCAGTAGCAAGTCTTGTTTCCAAACTTGCAAGGATGTAAATTCTTGGAAGACAGCTTTCTAAATCCAGATAACTCTTAGTAAATGGATGACTTTGTTACCCAAGATAGTATCCATAAACAAACTTGCTTACTTTCTGCTTCTCTCTCTCTTCCTTTTGTGTAGGGTTGTGTGGCTGTTTTGCATGGGGGCATATATCTGTCTTGCTGTCAGTGATGTAGCAGAATTAGTTCTGCTACAGTACAAGGTGTTAGAATGCACCTGAAACATGTAATATACATCTCTATGGTCATATTTAATAAGCAATTATTAAATATGCCTGTTTTGATGAGACATTTGAATTGGCCACCAGTAACTTGTGGTCTGTTGCTTACCAGAAATGAGACAGATGCCATGTGGTTCACAAGGGCATAAGTCTTCATTTGCTGTGCTTCTGGTCTAAAGTGGAATGAGTTGTAGAATCTCTGAGTTTTGTGAGTTCCTGGGGCATGGTTTGTCCTCCCTGTTCTACTCATGTGCCATTTTCACAGCAGCTTTGCAATCAACCCTGAATATTTTCTTTGCATATGTTAGTGAGGTAAACCTTCAGGTGCTGTGTAGGGATGATCGATAACTTAGGCAAAAAGTTTGTAGCTTCTTCCATTGAATGGGTTCTTGCCGTTGTGAAGAATTCATTCATTTTGTTGGCTGCAGACAAAACTGCCAGAAGGGAGACCCAAAGGATATGGGCTAAATATTTCCCAGCTCTTAGCAGAAAAGCCATCAATTGCATGATTTCAAAGGCCTGTTGTCAATCTTACACACACAGCATTTGTTTTTCTCTCTTAATGGTAGTATTGAATCACACCAATTACATTATTACAGTACACTGTGTAAAACATGCTGCTGTTCTGTATAGATGGGTTGCAGTGGATCTGGCAATTATGCCTATTATGAAAAGACACAAGTTGAACATTCGAATGCCCATGAATTAAGGGCAGGCAGCAGGCAGTCATTAAAGATTTTAATTGCTTTCTTTTTCTTCTTTGGAAAAAAGCAGAGGAAGCCATGTTTCAAAGTGAGCAATTAAAGGATACTTCATAGCTAATTGCTGTGAGAAGGGGCTGCTACATGGAATATTCTCTATTGTAATTCATATGATTGCTTGACGTTTTATTAAGAAGCACATCTTTGTACTGTGGTAAAATTGAATTTTCTGCAGCGTAACTGTGTGCGTAATAACTGCTGAAGTAATGGCTGTTTGGATTTGCTATGGCTCTTTTCCTTTCTTCCTGAAATAAACAAGTCATAAATAAGCACCACTGATGTACAGCAAATCCTCTGTGGACAGGGGCTTACCTAGTTTGCAGGCAAGTGTAGTGTGTGTGTGTGTGGACAGGAGGGTCCAAGCTGTGTGTAGCTCAGCATTGCGGGTGCTCCCTGCAATCAGAGCCAGCATGGGCCTGAAAGTCCTATACGGTGGCATTGCTGTGTTTGGAGCCAGACTTGAAAAGCCCTGCTGACCCCCAGCTTCTGTGCCCTGTCACATTCAGAGACACCACGATGGCTGAATGCTGGGTTAGCTCAGGGCTACCAGCCTGGGGGCGTGTGTGCCTGCAGATGGACTGTGTCACTGGGCTGTGCAAAGAGGGGCTGAAGATGCTCAATGTCCTAGGTCTGGGCTGACTACAAAGTGCATCCAATCTCCCCAGATAGGATTGGTGTCATGTCTGAGCCATCTACATGCACAGCTAATTGTGCCTGATGCATCCCAAAATATGTGAAAGTGATGCATCTCTGGGTTGCTCAATTACCTTGGAATACTTCAAAAAAAGGGGCATTGACTGTATATTTTTGCCTTTATAATGCAAGTTATGCTAATTCCTGGTGGTGAAACTTGTGTTGGTAGCACTGGTGACCTTCGCCATCCCACAAAACAGCCTTGAACAGAGCTTCCCTTGGTGTGACTCATCATCTCTCTCCATCCTGCTTGTGTCCTATGAGGCATGTCTGTGTGACAATGGGAACAGCTTAAAGGGAATAGTCATGGTGGGGGTGTTGAAAATGTATTTGTAGCTATGTTTTACTGCTGCTAATAGTGGAGGGGAAGAAAACAATGCAGTAGGACAAATTGAAATTGCTGCTTATGTTAGGGATACACTGCTTGAGACCAGTGTTGTACAAATAACCTTTTTTCCAATTGTGTTCAGGAAAACTAGTGATCTGTCATGGCAGAAACACCGGTTTTGAAAAGATGTTGGTGTTAATAGCTTAGAATTTTTGCATTCTCAAATGCAAATTGAAGTGTCTTTCTGTGTACATTGCACTAGGTAAAACTCCCCACCCCACAGAATGGGTGTATTCTTTATTGCAGTAACTCTGCAACTGTTTTGCACCTGTACTTGCCAGTGGCTGTCGGGATTTTTCTCACTGACAGACTAATATTTACAAAAACATAAAGGCAAAGGAAAAAAAAAGGTTAATGATGATCTGAGGGACAGCAGCCTGCCTTCTGTGAGAGGCAGGCCACAGAGACATGCCAGTTTCCTGAGTGGGTTTCAGAAATGGTGTTTCACGTTCCCTTCTCTGACATCTGTATGTACACTGCAGTAGTACCTTGAGCCTTTGGACAGTGATTTACCTTATTGTGTTGACACAATCCATATTCTTGCTACTGTTCAGTCAGTTTTTTATGTGGTTTGCACCTTTTGGTTTTGGAGTTTGTAGGGTTTTTATGTCTCCACTGTAGTGTAGGGTCTTTATTTTTTTAGAGCAGCTGGAATTAGCAATTGGGAATAGGTTCAGTATTGCTCAGTACTGAAGAAATTGTTGAGATAGAAGTAACAATGAATTTGCTAGGAGCAACTTTTATGCATGCAAGCATAGAGAGTGATAGATTGCAATGACCTTCTGTGGCTTTGAGATTTGAAAGCTTGAACAAAATCAGCAGGTTTGTGACCTTCTTGGAAAGAATATTCATCATGCCTATGTGTATGTTGCATTTAACTGCTGTTTGCTTGGGTAAAGTATGATATGTACAATATGTTCAGTATGACTGTAATTTTAGAATGTTGAATCCTTGTAATATGTTCTATATTCCTGCTTTTGCAGGATTAGGGTGTGTTCTTCATTCTAGTACCAGTATCTGTGGCAAAACTTGATGGGAAGTCATGAGTTTTGATTAATTTTCTATCTGTGCTAATGCATCCACTTAAAAATCATAGCTTGGTACTAGATGGATACCCAAAAAAGCATCAGGCTGTAGCTGATTGTAATAGAAGGTTGTTGATGAGATTACAGAGCATGGGATGCTATCTCAGTAGCTGTTTGCTATAAATAATTGTCATAACAATGTAACCAGTGCCGAAAAAACTGTTAATTCTATTGTATATATGTGGAAGGATTCACTTGGCAATAAAGATCATACAATATATGGTTTTACTTAACTCCTTTTTTCCTTTTAAAATAGCAGTCTTACGTTAAATCCAAACAGAGCTTAAGCATCTATTTATTTTTTAATTTTTTTTTTATTTCTGCTAATAAAGGCGGACAAGCTATGCCTCTGTACTCCGGTTGCAGAATTTTCAAAGCTGATTTCATTCTGTCATGCATTCTGTTATTCTGAACTGTTTTTTAATTATGACTTACATCTTTTGCAGTAGCATGAAAAAGAAAAATGTTTTTGTGGCTGCAGGAGTTGGTGTAAGTTTATTTGTGCAAACACTGGACTGAGTCTGATCTGTCAGGCTGCCTTTAACTGCAGTCACCATTTAGCTCTTGGTTGAGATTGTGTTAGTTGTCAGTAATTGTGTTTGCAGTCTCGGCTGGAGGCTGTGATGAAGAGTGCTTGGAACTGGGGCATTACACAGATAAAATCATGATGAAACAGCTGCAGCTTAATCACAATGAAATACGCGTGGGCTTTAAGGGCTGCATATTCTGGAAATTTTTATTACACTTAATTCCCATGTTTAACCTTTTTAGTGAAAAAAAAAAATCTCCCCACAATTAGAAAGAAATGGATGTAAGATTATAGTTGTATTATAAAATAAATCTCATAACCTTCCTGTTTCAAGGAGGGAACATTTTGTTTGCCTTTGCTCAAGGTGAAATTGCTGGCAATTTTCTTAATTTTGCTGGTCTTTTAGATGTCTAGACTTGCATGTCTGATGTTGCACCCCTTTCAGCTGAGGAGCCCAGGGCAGTGTGTCTGTGCTATCAGATGGTGCTCAGGCTCAGTGGCATCCAGCACTGCCTCTCCCAGAGGCTGGGCAGTCTGGGCGAGGC
Organism: Chaetops frenatus; assembly: GCA_013400775.1. Lineage (NCBI taxonomy): Eukaryota > Metazoa > Chordata > Aves > Passeriformes > Picathartidae > Chaetops > Chaetops frenatus. Next base: position 243,120 of record VZTR01013037.1, on the reverse strand, counting down.
CCTTCGTGTTTGGAAATCAGAGGCACTTTTCCATTTACTCTGGAATTGTAATCTCCCTCTTTGTGCTCAAAAAAGTGCAAAGGGCTGGGATTTTGAGGTAAATCTGAGTGGCATGTGGTATTTTGGGACATACTTGGAAACTGCTAAACTGATTGTTTTCTGTCAAAAGTAACATTTCTTCCTGATTTAGGCCCAGCAATCTACTGATAGATTAGCAAAATTTAGACATATTTTACGTATTTTTAAAAAAATTTGGTATCGCATTGCCCAAATCTCTGTTTGCTTTAACAACAAAATGGATGCTATTATGAAGAAATCTGGCATAGACATAGAAGATAAATTATCAACTATGGAAGCAGTTATCACAGTTGCAGGCAATTGAAGTAATAAGGAAGATGCTTTAAGGATGGCCTTGAATTTCTAATTATTGAGGAAATAAGGAAGATGGTTTAAGGATGGCCTTGAATTTCTAATTATTGAGGAAATGGGATCTGGTAGGTCTGTTTCATAATGCTGTAATTCTGTGACACAAATCCAGATGAGGTATGTGTAGCAGTTCCTTCCTGTAGATACAGCTGTCTTCTTGAGTTTGCTCTGTGTGGGTAGAAAGTACCTCTGTGGAAACACCCTTACGTTGGGGTAAACTTTGAAAAGAAAAATGGTTTAGATGATTTTAAACAAAATGCTGTGAGTGATGGGTGCAGCGTCCTGTGGAGGAGTCAGTTCTGTTTTGCTGTCTTGGTTTCTGATGCCTCACTTGTGTGTGTGCCCAGGCGAACCGGGATGCGGTGATCAGCCGAGCCCCAGAGCAGCAGGATGACCGAGCCATCAGCCTCCGGGATGCTTCTGCAGTCTACGACCTCCTCAGCATCACGCTGGGCAGAAGAGGGCAGTATGTGATGCTGTCTGAGGTACCTCCCCCGGCCTCTGCCCAAACTGCCCCTCCAAACATGCTGTCCAAGTCCCTCTTTGTGGGGGCTTGCTGGGGAAGGTGAAAATGGAGTGTGCTCCTTAGCAGAAACAGCTACAGAGCTATAGCTGCACAGGCCTGAAAAGCGGACAGAACTGTTTGAGACATTAATATAATTTATACATAGGTACTTGAACAAAGTGGCTGCCTTTTGAAGTGTTGATGTACACTAGCAAGTCTCATTAGCTGACAACTATAAATGGTGCCATTAAAAAAAAAAAAATCACTTGGGTCGCCAGGGCTACAGCAAATTGTTTCCTGACCCAAGCAGCAGTCTTGACAAAAGGCGTGAGGAGGAAAATAAATAGTCTGATATTCCTTTCATCATTTTTTTCTCAGTGCTTGGAGAGAGCCATGAAGTTTGCATTTGATGAATTTCACCTCTGGTACCAGCTTGCCCTGTCCATGGTAGCTTGTGGAAAGGTAAGGTTCAAACCAAAGGGCTCAGAAAGAGCACATTTTGCTCTGGAAGAGTGGATCTGGATTACTTGTTTGAATGTGTAGAGTCAAGTGTGTTGTGGGAGTAGGTGCCATCAGGCAGCTCTGTGAAAGGACAGTGCACTCCTTTTAGTCTCTGATTGCACTTTGTGATCGGGGCGTGCGTTTGCTATTGAGTACTGTTCTTTCTGTGTAGTGCTTTTTTCTCATTATCAGGGAGAAAAATGGATTTTGTGCATAGCTGCGGGTTGAAAAGCATTATACAGCTGTCCATTGTCTGCAGGTTCAACATAAATGGGCTTAGTATAAGAAAGAACTGATGTCTAAAACTGCCATCAATTCTCTGGGCAGTTGACTTTAAGCTGTGGTTTCTCCATCTGACCAAGGGAATGTTAATGTTTTTTTCACAGAGAACTTGTAAGATTTAATATTTTTAAAGTGCTTGGTGCAAAATATGCTCTAGAAAAAGAAACGGTGTGAATGTTGGCATGGTTATGTGCTTCTGCATAAGTGATTTTTTTAAATTAGTGCAGTATTTGTGAAAGTCATTAGTAAACCACTGAGATGGCTGAAATGTGATTGTGAAAAGTAGGCAAAGGTAACAGGAGCTTTTCTTTATTAGTCTTTGAAGAGTGGACTTCCTGTAGGAAATGTAGATGGTAGAAAATATAAGCAGTTCATTCTGGAGTCCCTACCTACACTTTCGGGAGACACGAGCAAATGGATGCTGTGCAGTAGTAGGCCACTTAATATGGTCTTGTATTCTGTGGCATGGAGTGCATGGGAATCCATGTGGAACTGAGTGGAGACCACCAACTAGCACTCACCTGCCAAATTGCAGCTACTACTGGCCTTTTATGGCTATAAGCTGAGCTGGAAACAGTGGCTTTGGCATGGAAATGGGAGTTGAATCTGTGCTTTTGCAAAGAAATTGCTTTGTGGGGTGTAAGTGACTACAAAGCTTGGAAGATTTCTGAAAGGATTCCCTCACCTCTTTGAGCATAGGCAAGGCCTGATCTTGGAAGACTGTCTGTTGTTAAGCATTCCACTTCCAAAAAATGGCAGAACAATGAGAGAAAGTCTAATGAAGAGCATCAGATGTGACTAAGGGTATAGTAAGCAGTACTATGGAAAAACTGCAGTTTTTTCACCTTAAAGGGGAGAAAAATGTCTAAGAGAAACAAGTCTTCAAGAGCTCTTAAAAGCAGGGGTTAGTCTTGTTTGTGGTGGTTAGGACAAGACATGATGGCATCTAATTGCAACAACACACATTCATGTTTCTTATTAAAAGGCAAAAAAATAAGGATAGTGGAACACTGAAAAAGAGTGCCCTGTGGAGATTGTGTGAAGCCTAAATCACTGGGGACTTGGGGAACACCCTAGGCAAATCTGTAGTGACCCCTCTGTGAGGCACCAGGGGTGTCTTCTGTCGGATGTTGCAAACTCTGACTCTGTCCTGGGACTCCATTATTGTCTCCTTTTAAATATAACAGATCTGGCAGATTTATGAGATACAAAAGCTTTGGCAATGCATATTAGATCAGCAGGGAGCTGAACAGAGATCTTTAGTCAGAAAGAGCCTCACAGATTCCTGCAGAAGTTCAGTGCAAGCGTTTCAAAATCCAATTCCAAGCTTGAAAACAGTGGCTAGACTCAATCGTGTATAAGGAAACCTGAAGCTACTGGTGGAATACTTACATAATGATCTTGGTGCCATGGTGCTAATACCTTCCAGTGACCTATGTCAAATGGAGGCTTACATGTCATGTCCACCTCACCTTGGAATTCAGCTGGAGTTAGCACAGTCCTGCCCTCTGTGTCTTTGCAAATCCTTCAGGTACTTGATCCCTTGATACGGAGGACAACAATGAATACACAGGTGATGATACAAAGGCACAGCATCTTACCATGAACATGGGGTTTGTCTGGGAGCTTTCTTGGCTTTACGAGCTGTCTAACCTGGTTCTCAACAGCAGACAATGCTGTAGCTCTAGTAAGCTGCTGGAGAGCAAATCAAGATTTTTAACTGCTGATAGTTGAGAGTGAGTGTCTGCAGAGAATAATTGTGCTTCAGCCATAGGTTAGCATGGAGAAGTGGGGCCTGATCTTTAGCTTCTAGCAACTTGCATACCTCTTCACCTTCCTTACATGTTACAGAATATTTGGTACTTAGATATTTGTGTTGCTCCTTTTTATTTTTTTTAATCTCTGTAACTGTCCTATCTTTTCAGATTTTCAAGTACATCATGTCTTTTTGCCTGTACTTTAAATATTTACAAGGTAAAATGCCCTGATCTTGCCTATTGATGTAAAAGCGCTAAATGTTCTGAGCCCTATATGGGTCAGAGGGAATTCCCTTACCCAACAATCCCATCTGTGCAGTATTTCACTTCTAATCCCAAAGTATTCCCTAAGGATTCCTGTCATATACTCTGCAGTGCGTCATCTTGCTAATGGGAGATGTGGCACGCATTTTTATATTGCTTTGCAGCTTGATAGCAGAACAGAGTTCATTTAAAAGCAAATGTTCCAGTGTAGCAGAAAGAATTGATGAGAAAACAGTGTGGTCAGTCTAGACTGCAGAATGCAGAGTACACTTGAGCTTTTATAGGTGAAGATCTATTTTCACCTGTCTCAGTCACAGCCAATTCATGATCTCATTTCTTGGTAATGAAACCTCACATCCTGCAGCATTACTTGTTCTGCAGTACAGCAAATTGTGCTCATAAATCCTGGGCATGACAGGAACAGTTTTATCAACCTGTAAATGCTGGAAACTTTGGTTTCTCTTTTTTTTTTTTTTTTTCTTTTTTAACATGTTTTTAGGATTTTCAACTCTGACCTTCTTAAAAAGGGCCGTAAAATCCTGTCTTGCCCCGTATTCTACACGGAAATTGACTAGAGGTACATTTAGTTGTATTTTCAGATTAAGTCAATCAAGTCAAATTTCAATGTATTTTCTTCTTCTGCCAACCAAAAATTGCCAAATGGTGATTGTCATTTTTCACAAGTGATCAGTCTGAATGTCAAGCCAGCCACCTTGGCTCATTACCACACGTAGGCTTGAGTTTACACATTATTCTGAAAAGCATCTGTCTTAACAAAAATAGGCACATCACTTCAGTGAGTTCCTACAGGCCTTAGGGCTTCCTAAAACAGTGAATGAAAAAACTCAGAGAAGCATAACCTTCCTGTCTGTCTTTTATCCACTTAAGTGGTGGAAATAATGGAGTGACAGCAATTTCACTTTGCTATGTTTCTCAGCAACTTGCATAGTGAGAGGTATGGTGTGGTCTGGTTGTTTTTTAACCCATTCTTAATGCCTGTTATACTGAGCTGTACATTCACTGAAAGAGAGAAGCACGTATATCTAAATGACAAAAATCCACCATTACATTTGAAATACTCCTGTAGGCAAATTTAGATCGGAAGGGAAAGGAAATGCTGGGAAGGCTTAGACAATGGCAAGGACATGGTTGGAGATAGGCCAGAGAGGTTTAAATCATTCTAATGCAGCACCCCTCTTTGTGTGGTGCTGAATGCTGAATTCTTCACAGATGCTTTAAGTTGCTTGTGCTTGTAATAACCTTGGCTGTGTGGTAATATCAGCTAGAGGCTGAGTGGGCATTACAGCTCCCTGGCTCTGCTGCCGTGCCTGGACAGGCTGGAGTCGGAGTGGCAAGTGGTGTGATAGCTGGGTGCCATCTGCCAGAGTCCTCAGGCAATGAGATGAGCCACTGTCCTGCTGCCAGAGTAAAATCAGTGCAGACCGTTGCATCTGCTTGTCTCAAGATTTTGAAAAAGTGAGCAGTATTCAGCATCATGGGAAGAGGAAGGACCAAACTCTCTTTTACAGAGTGGGAAAGACTTTGTAGTCTTCGCAGCAGTGAAGCGAAATAACTGCCTGGGGTAGATTTGTTCTCTGCTGCTGCTTTCCAGCTAAGCAGTTTTCCCTGGAGGTTGTGGAGGTTACCACCACACAGCTCTCCTGCAGACTAGGTTAGCTCTACCGACATTTCTGAAGTTGGAGGCAAAATTATCATAAGTGTCTAGATGATGTATTACAAGCACAAGGGATGTGTAATAGGGTCCTTGTGCACTTGCAAGCATTTCCTTGGCCTTGGACCAGCTGGATCAGTTACATGTTCCTTTTTCAGATTTCTGTCCCTTTCCACACCTACTATCCTCACACAGGACCTAGCTGGGGTGTCCCAAAGTGTCGCTGGAGCTCCCTGGGAGTAGAGACTCAGAAGTGCATCATGGGTATGCTCTAGCTTAAATTTGTGGTAGTTAAGAAAGACTCCTAGATCTGCATTGTAAGTGTTAAAATACATGCCTTGAACAACACGAAGCAACATCGGTGCCTGTTTTCTACATACCACACAAGGAGACAAGATTTGTGTGTAGTGACACTTATTTGCCATTTTCCGAAGGGTAGTAAGGAAGGGATTCTTCAAGGATAGCTGTGAAATTATTCTGTGAACACTGAGTCTGCATAGTCTAAAAATGCTGAGTGCCCTAATAGAGCCATTCAACTCTCCTGAGTCTTACTGTACTCTAAAGTACAGTGGATGTTTATTGTTGTTAGAGTATGCAATGCATGGAAACATTTTCGTGCACATGTTCAGCATCTCTGCCTGAATAAACCCCACAGCACAACTTGTTTAGTGAGTGAAGAGCTTTAAGATGTGTGTTTCTTGAGAGGTGGGGTGAATAGTAATATAGCCTTAGGCCAGCTGAAGGAAGTCTGGAGTAGCGGCTAGGAGAGAATAATCTTCTTTTAGCCCTCAGCTGTGTACTCACTGAGGGGATGAAGTGCCTCAGGAATGAGTAAAGGAAGAGCTGGGGAACAGATGAAGGGTTTGTGGGGAAAAGCTTCTGTGAGAGCTCAGTGGAGCTGGAAGCAGCAGGTAGAGGAGGCAAGGACTCTGCTCAGCAGGCCTTGTACTGGGGTTGCTGGTGGTGGTGGTGTGGTGCGGTGCCTGCTGTAAAGCTCTCCGGCCCTGCAGAGCATGGCCAGCTCAGTGCTTGCCTTGAGGACAGCAATTGTGTGACTTCAGAAAGAGCTGCATTGTTGCTGACCCTCCCCAGCCCCCTCTAGCCCCTGCTGAGGGCACCCCAGGAACAATGGTGAGCATTTCCATATAGGTGGATAGGCTTGGCAGTAGAGGATGTAAGCTCCAAACATGATACCTTGCAAAACCAGGCAGATAAAGGTACTTTCAACTGCAGAAATTGCTCCTTTCTGCTCTTATCCATTATGTTTGTTCCTCTTTAAGGCAAAAGGGAAGAAGAAATCATGCATGTCTACCTGAATGGTTTTCTTAATCATGTAACACTTTAGGAGGTGTCTGATGTTATACAAAGGGAGATAATTAAATCCTGCTTGGCATCTGTCATTCAGCTGTGTTTCTGTACCAGGCCATGCAAAACCAATACATTTTTCGAGGGACTAAGCTCCAGCTCTTCCCAGGGCTAGTCTTGCAGTGTCACTGTGCTCCCTTTGGCCATGCAGCACTTGGATATACTGCAGCCTTGCCGAAAGCTTGCGCTGGCAGCATTTTTAAGGTTTTGAAACCAGTCTTACACAGACATGAACTCTGATTTTGGAGCCCTTAGCAAGTTGCTGATACATACTGGTCATAGCCAAATAATGACAAGCTAATGTCTGAGCTGCTCCTATCGTGCTGCACCCAAAAAAAGGAATCCTTCCCCCTATTTAAACAGCGCAGCAAAAGCAGACGTCTCTAAGTGCTTCAAGGAGCTTCAAGTTTGATTCAGCCATGCCTGTATTGCCAACATTCAGCTTTCCAGAAGGTTAGAAGGAAAGTTACAAATATATTTAATACATAATTCTGCAGCAACAGCAGACAAATTTTATGATTTAGGCTGTTCCTTCTGTTGGTATCCTTGCAAAAGCTTAGGCTGGTTGCTTGGCAACTGGCATAAAAAAAAAAGTACATTTCTCTTTGTATTGCAGGCAGGAACCTTGGGAGCAGCAGAGGCCTCGGATGGCTCCTTAAATAGCATTGCCGAGGAATGAAAGTTAAAATATTGAACATTCATTGGTTAAAGATCCTGTCACAAAGGTCAGCTATCTTGAGGATATTCAATAGTTTGATATCCTTTGGTGCAAAGGAAAGATTAGAAGGGAGTTTGCCTGTGTGCTGTAGATAGTACAAAAAATTGAAATTTCGTAAGATGCTTGACTGTTGAGCAGAATACCTGGGTGGGCTATATAATTGCCTTCAGGCTTAACTCTCTTTTCTTGACAGAAAGTGTGAAGTGAGGTGTTTGTCACATTAGCAAGTACAAATGTGTGCTTATAGATCTTAGAATGTAAGAGGTGCTTTTAAGAGGGAGTACTTGAAGCTGCTTAATTCCAGTGCTCTAATTTGATAAACACAAGGTAAAAGAAAAGTGAGAGAATCAGTTTCTGTGTTAAGAGAAGTAAATTTCTTAGGGGAATAATGTTCATGTGGAGAGATTCACAGAAATCTCTAAATTCAGTGGAAGACTAACAGCAAAACTACTGATTCCAGAGTTCTCAATTGCTTGCTCATTCTGTCATCTTTCTGTATCAGTTCAAGGTCATTTATAGCTAAATGGCTGTGAATCCCAGGACACAGGGAATAATAATTCTTGCATTGGGATGAAAGATTTCCTCCACTTCCCCACAGTGCCTTTGAAATAGTGCAGTTTTTAGACAGGATGATGCAAGGCATATAGCAGCACTAGTTGTGGAAATTCATTTGTGTACTAAACTGCCAGGTAAATTGGGAAAGAGGCTGTCTACCAACCCACCATCTTGAAGAACATTTTTCTTTCTGGCTGAAAAGTAGCAAAGAAGCAAAAAATGAGGGAGGTTTTTGGAACCTGTGCAAGAGAAGAGCAACTGTTCATGGCATGTCAAAGTCTTATCAGGCATGATATACTGTCTAGAAATTATTCTTCCTTTTACTTATATCTGTGTTTTCTTTATCTTCTAAATTTGAAACGGCTCTCTAGCTTCCTTATTTGGTTGCTTTGGTATGGTGAGATAGCAAAGGAGGGGAAAGAATGGAAATTGTGTTGGAGTAAGCTAGGAAAACCTGAATTTGGGCAGCATCTATGGGTTTACCATGACTGATGGCAAATTCTCTCGAGCCATTTAGAAAAGGAAGAAAGAAAAGTAACTGTAGGATGTTCTTGGTTCTCTTCTGATCATGTGCAGGTATCTTTGAGGGCTATGCTTCCATGCTTTGTTAGTGAATTAGTAAATGGGGAGGGGAAGTTGTGTTTCTGTGTTCGGATAGTTGTTTTTCTTTACATTTTACTCCCTTACAGAATTCAAAACCATGTCTGCTCATGTAATTACATAGGGGAAGGTATACTCTCCATCCTTCTCCTTCCCTAATAGCTTCCTTATGATTCTTTGCTGGAGATGAGAGGCCAAATGAGTCCTAGTTTTCTGAAGTCCTGGGGAGCTGGTTCTAGTGTGGTCATTATAATCCAGCAATTGGCAAGTTAAATAGAAAAAACATAAATCGTGGCTTGAATTATTATGTGAGCCCCTCTGAAGCTCAGAATCATGAGTAGGAAGCATGTACTCACTTGGAATTCAATTTCTGCTCTTCTCAAAACATGCCTCACCAATAAATCAAATTATTATTGCCTTGCAGTGAATCTCACAAACAATGCACTTGGCTGCCTGGTGCACCCACACTAAGTGAAAGAATATGTACATTTTAATTACCAGATTATTTCAATGTTGCACAAACACTGTTTCCTATTAAATATTTTTACAAACCAGTGATATCTGTATTTAATAATGAGTGCTTGATATTTTTTCCCTGGCTATTAATGTCTGTAATTAGTATCTTTAAGAAACCTTGATGTTACATGTCATGCCAGTCTCCCATAAGTAAGGTCGCTGTGGGAGTGGGATCTTCTTTCTCCTGTCATTCCTTGACTAATGTTTTCATCATCTGTATAAAATATTTGCTGGGTAAATTTTTCTAGGTGAAATTATATAATATGTCTTGAATTTTTAAAAAATGCAGCTGGGGAGAAAGGCTTCATGTCACCCTGTTTCTAAACGCACTTCTGCTCCATATGTTTAGTTGCAAATTTTATAAACTTCTTTAAAATGACATAACTTTGTAAATGTTTTAGAAGCAATGCAGAAACTGTGCCTCTTGCTCTGTAAATCCATGTTCAGAAGCTCCCAAGTGCATATGTAATAAAGTGACTCCACACCTGAGGTGTTTGAGTGCAGGCACAGGATGGGATGTTCTGGTGTGCAGCATTCAGTTGTCAGTGCTTTGCAGTGGCCTCCTGAACAGGCTTGGGACAGGACAGATATGGCACACATCTGTGTTTGTTCACATCATCAAACACAAATCTGTGGTTTGATGGTATTGAAGGCTGTGGTGTTGGCTTGTCCTGCAGACAGGGAGGGAGCAGAGTTCAAGAGGAGCTGGCAAGGAATGGGTTGTGTCACTTGTCTTCTGGTGTAGGTCCTACAGCTGTGGCCCAAATTAGGACAGGCCTGTCACTGCTTTGGTTCGTGCTCGTGCTGGATGTACTGATGCACAGGAGAGCTGCCACCAGCTCCCAGGTGCCTCCTATTTTCTTTGCAGTTGCAGTGCTGGTGGGGAGCTGAGAAATAACCACTGGGTTGAGCTTGTGTCTGTTTTTGGAGGTGTTGGCTCTGGACAGTGTATGGTGTTTTACATATCTGGCCTTTGCAGTTCACTCTTGCATGGTGAGGGGACAAGGGGTAGTAGGGTTCAGCTGTAGATACACTGGGTGTCACAGTGCATGTCCTCCTGCTGTCACATTTATTATTTCTGGAAACAGCTGTGGGGCTGGAATATAGGTAGGAGAGCAAGAAGATTATTTCCAACCTAGGTTCCTTATGGGGTTATGCTTGGATTTCCAGCACATCCATCATGCTGCTGGGAATACCAGCAGCTTTCAGTGCAGGTAGCATTTAGCAAGAGAGAGGAATAAGATGCCACTAAAACCTGAGACACCACTTGTTCTGAACAAATAGGTGTCAGGGAGGTTCATTCTGAGAGATGCTAGTCACCTCGTGGCAACAAAGCACAGCAGTTGTTTCTTCCTGTACCTCAGGGTTGAATTACTCGTCTTTATTTCTGAGAGAGATGAAGTAATGGACAAAGCTCTAGGACAAAGTTTATTGATTTCTGTCCTTGGTCTGAGACAAGTTTCCTTCTGGCTGTAGGCAAATTTTGCATTTTGAATTTTAAATTAGCAAATGTTTCCTCACTTTAACTGATCATGCTTGATGCTCTACATAAATGGGAGCAACCTGAAGAATACAGGGCGTGCTGCTGCTCTTGTTCAGACCACAAGGCGGGTACCCAAGCTTTTCCAAGCAGGAGGATTTGCTCCCTGCTGCGTTGGTTATGAAACTCCTCTTTGTTTTAATGTGGGCATGACTGGTGTACATCTGGTTTTCCATTTCCCCAGGTTCCCTTTCAAGCAAATTCCTAATCAAGCTTTTGAATTCAGTAGCAAGAAGTGGGCCTTCAGTTCTGTGGAGAAAGCAGCCAGCAGGCAGAGCCTGCTTTGGTGTGGTGTGGGGAGGGGAAAGTGCTGATGGGCAGTGGGAATGTGAAGCTGTGGTGTTGCTGCAGGGGATTGCAGCAGTCACCAGAGCCAGCTGCCTGTGCTGGTCAGAGTTCTGGTAGGGAGAGCCCCTGGGAGTCAGGAGGAGATGGCCAGGACCTGATGGGAGTAGCAGATCATATGACTCTGCAAGCTTCTGTTGCTGCTCTTCTGTCATATAGAAAGGCCATGACTATTTAACCTACTTCTGAGCAGGAACATTGTGCCTTGGGACTGCATGGAAGACTTTGGGAGGAAACAGGCATGCAAGGAGAAATTCCAGGAGAATAAAACTTCCCCTTGAGTTTAAGCACAAGAAAATTTGAGTGGATCAAGGGTCATAGGTGAGGAAGGTTTAAACATGAGACAAATTGTGGTTCAGGTAGGATGGGCTGGGAGACTTGTAGGGCAACTCCTGTCACCTTCTTACTGTCTGATGCGACCTTCTCATCACTAGTTCAGATCAGAGCTTTCGTCATTCCCCTTTAGAGCATCTGAAATGTGGCAGCCATGAATGTATGCTGTAAAATGCAATGTTTGCAGAGCACATTGCATCAAAAGGGCTATGTAAGTGATAATCTTAAAAAACATCCTTATTAATGGTAACCTAACACCAGAAAGACAGCAGGAGTTTTATGGGCTTTCTTTCTGACACATACTTGGACCACCCACTGAACAGTGTATTGATCTGTATCCACTCTTTGTATGGTAGGGTCCCAGTTTCCTTCTTGCATGTTCTGGAACTCCAAAAGACACAAAACAACCTACTGAGCAGGTTACTTTAGCTGCACAAACCTCTCTGAGTGGAGTTGTCCTAAAATGTGAATGTACTGGAGCATAAGCTCTTTATTATCTTTCCTGGCTTACTGGAAGATGATTATATGCACGGAGAACTACAGCAGAATTCTTGTGTATTGGGAAGGCAGAGTTAAATAACCAGTGCATTGATAGCTAAGGAAGACTGTTTCTTGTGAAGTCCACAGCCAGGGCTGCTTCTTTGGTGTGTTTCCTCTGAGTGTGGGAAGAGTGTTCGTGTGCGTGTGTGTGCACACGTGTCTGCGTGTGGCGGTAGGAATAAAGTTGCTGACTTGTTGCTGACGTGTGGTTCTTTTCTCCATTGTACTTCTTTGTACATGTCACTGCAATATTTTGCATGGACTCTCAGGAGCATTGTCTAATCAGCCTTTTTTATTTCCTCCTCCTCTCTCCCACTGCTCCAGTCGGCGTATGCTGTGTCAGTGCTCAAAGAGTGCGCTAAACTGCGACCTACAGATCCCACCGTTCCTCTTCTGGCTGCCAAGGTCTGCATTGGGTCACTGCACTGGGTAAGCAAGCTGATGCAATTCTTATTATGTAATGCATTAGGTGCTGCAGTGACAGTGCCACAGTGTAGTTGCAGTGGGGAGAAAGGGAATCCCTGCTGAAAATTGTACACACTTGTGCCTTTTATAAGAAATGAAAATCCCTGCAAGAAATTGTGCAGTGAGTCATTAAAATGTATATTGCTGGCACATTGAAGAAAGGAGGATGGGGGGAAAGCCATAACAGCCATTCCGAGGACTGCTGCTTCAATTGAGTGTTCATGTTGAATTGGCCACTCTTGTAGCCCCTGGAAGACACAAGTTAATAGTTAAAAATGGACCATTAGACAGTTCAGGTCTTATGGACAACTCAGTCCTTTATTCTTGAAGTTGCTGTGTCAGTGTTTTGTGTTCTGGATGTGTTAATGTACACCCCAGAAGCAGAGTGGGAGTGGAAGTTGGTGCCTGTGAAATTCTGATTATCCAAAGGAGCAGAAACATCTGTCACTCTTTTGCTACTTGCTTTAATTAACTGAATGGTAGCCTGCTGTGCTCACCTGTCCTCACCACGAGGTGTCCCTGCAGTCAGTGAAGGATTACAATTGCTAAATAGAAATAAAACACAGATGCAAGAAAACATCAAAGAAAATACCAGAAGAATCTGCACAGATCTTGGTGTAAAGCTGTAGAAGCCAATTTGCTCCTGTTTTGTGCCCTTACTCTGCCTCTCCACCTTCTACATCCCTGCCTGATGAAAGCTGCTGTTCAGCTAAACTTGAGTTGTATTAGTTTTATACCAACAACAGAGAGGGTGTCTGGTTATGTATGTTTTTGAATGAATTGTACTGTTTACACTATAATGGTTAAGCTTATACGTGAGTCAGCAAAAACTGGGCAGCATCTTTTTCTAGGAAAAATCTTCAGATTTGAGGGCCTTCAGGGAATCCTTGCTGAGCTGCCCAGCCTATTTCTGCTCTACATTTGAGCAATTTAGCTCTCTTGTACCCACAGCTCAGTCCCTAGATTTTGAAGGCTGAAAGCCATTCAGTAATACAAAATAATATTCACAGTGAATGTTATTTTTTAAAATAAAGCAAATGAGGTGTTTTCTGATTCTTAGAGATGTTAAAACAGTGTGAAAGCCAGGCATTACAGCTGTGTTGAATGCTGTTCTTAGTATGACTGATGAAGTTTTCAAAGCACAGGTAGCATATAAAAATACCTTGTTACTTTGAAAGGACAGACTAATTCAATTCCAGCTTGAGCAATCCGTTATATCCAGACTTGTCATACATGACAGAGCTGATAAAACAACTGGCTAACCCTAAAAGGTAAGAAAGGCAAGGGAAAAATGAGCTGGTTTTGATTATTTCCAAAACAAGAGGATTTTTTCTTCAATGTCCTGCTTTTTTATGGTGTGAAATGCTTTTCAGTGTTATTCAGTCAGACCCTGGCTCAGAACTGGGGGGTATTATGAAATAAAATCATGATTTCACAAGAGGGTAATTTTACTGCAGTTATGTAGAGCACAGCCTTATGAACTAAAACCAAATTAAGAATATTCCCTCTCCCCTCCCTTTCAGTCAGTGGCCTGTGCTTTACCCTCATAGCAAACTTGATGATAGTATAGAAGAGTTTTAATTAAGGTGAGTCCAAGGGAAATCAGAGCATCTTTTAAAAGTACTGAAATGATAGGTTCCCACATCTCTTAGTCAAAGGGGTGCTTCTGATATTACTGGCAGACTCCTGTACCTAATAAAGACCTTCCTGCTTAGAAGAGCTGTTTTTCTAAATGTCATCCTTACAGTAATTATTTGCATTTAAATTACATGGCAATCAAATCAGAATTGAATAATTTAAACTGGAAGTGAACAGGTTGATCAATGCCAGTATAAATAGAAAGGAGGATAGACATGGGACAGGAACAGTCTAATGGACAGATATTAGCAGTTAGAAATACTCAAATGTATCTTCCTTTTCAGAACATATAAAATATGATGAATTTTTCAGTTAGGAAATATATCTGTGTACTTGATTGCTGGCTAGGCAGGAAAAGAGTGAAATCAGACCACCATTTATCCCAATGAAACAGCTAATTTATGTCCTGCATCTGTCTACTGTGTAGTGCAATATTGTAGCCAGTTTGTTTATAGCCCATGGGCAAGCAGTACTTCAGTCTTCTTTCAGTTACTAGCAATAAAAAAAAAACAAACCCAAACCACAATATTTATGCAGATGGATAATTACAGAATGTCATGAGAAGCACATAACAGTTTCTTTCATGATTAATCTAGTGATCACTTAACTAATTTTGCTGGCTTTGTACATGGTGTCTCAGCACACTTTGAGAGCAGGGAAAACAGAAAATTAATTGAAATGTACTATAGTGATTTACAACATTGAGGATGCTCAGATCACATCTATGAAATAATCTCTCAGTGCAGAACAAATCAAAGTGAAAACATGGATGCATTCATACAGTGCCATGCAAATCAATATATAATAGAGCCTGATGCAGAAAAGAACTGAGCTTCCCCCAGCTTCTGGCATGGCAGTATGACCAGATTATTAACTGATGTAAGTTGGCAGTACTCCACTGGCATGTTAGGGGTGCTGTGCTGGCTTACATCAGGAGATGATCTGTCCCATCAACCACTAGTTTTTAGAATTGGGCCTGCAGTAAACAACTGAGTTGTATAAGCAGTGTTTAGGCTACCTTTTTTCAGAGTTAGAGGTTTTCAAAAACAAAACCCAAAAAAAAAATCCAGTGTAAACAGTAAATCAGTACTTCATTAATTCTAAACCTTAAGCCAGTAGACTTGGAGGACCAGAAAAGCTTCAAAACTAATACATATATGTAAACCACATTTGCATGGTCAGGATGCAATCAGACCTGTACAGCAAAGTTGGAACTTTTATATTGTATCTAAGCAATTACACAGGTGTTTCAAAGGTTTTTGTAGTAGGCTCAGAATTATTTTTGAGGCAATGTGCTGCTAAGACTTCCATCTTGCTGGGATTTCAGCACAACAGTTGGCTGAACTTGCATGTGGCTGATTCTGTCAAGTGAACACAAAGCCCATTTGTGTTTAGCCAGCTATCTTTTAGCTTTCCAGAACGCACTATGAATCTTTGACTGTTTTAGATCAGAGTATTGTTTTGAATTTCAGTAGGAGAGTTGAGGTAGTTTATGCTGGAATATGCCCATACTGAGGTTGCCTTGCTCCACTATAAATTCAGAGTTCTGCTCACTAAAAGGCTTGCTGCAATTACCTCTTTCACTCAGCCTTCCCTGGCACGGCCTCAGCTGAATGCTCACTTGCCTATTTTGGCAGTGACTTTGAGTTGCAGTATGAGTTGTTGTTTTTAATATTTTAATAGTACAGTACTGATAATTTTACTACTAATCTAGGTTCTCCAGAATCCTGTTATGGCAGGTGTTGTGAAAATACTAAAAACGGAACTTCTGCCTACAGGCAAGCATTAAATACTGGATTTCTCCATTTTATGAGCTTTGTTTGAGGCATTTAGGGTTACAGTGATGGGTTTTTTTTCCCTTTTACTCCATTGATTTCAATGGAGGCATGTTGAAAACATTGTAAACATGCATAGAGCAAAATGGACTGTAGTCCTAGGATAGGTTTGAATCTTCTAGAGCTTTGCTCTGACAAAAAGCAGGAAGACATGAGGCATGTTCTTATTATTTTCATTGCTCCACAGTTGATATAGTAGCAAAAGTGGTGGTGTGCCAAACTTGTGTCGCACCAAATGACACCAGTATTATCATCTAATAAAAGCTTTTC
Organism: Chaetops frenatus; assembly: GCA_013400775.1. NCBI lineage: Eukaryota > Metazoa > Chordata > Aves > Passeriformes > Picathartidae > Chaetops > Chaetops frenatus. The sequence continues at coordinate 226,993 of VZTR01013037.1, read as the reverse complement.
AAAGGGCTTTGTCCCGTGGCAAAAGCTGCAGCAGACGATGGGGCTGTGCCTCAGACATTTCCCTCATTTCTTTGAGCTAGTATGCACAGCAAAGTGCTCTGCTGCAGCGCTTTGCTGGGAAGACAGAGATCATGCCATCAGTAGGGAAAGGGAGAAGTGGTGTTGGGCCAGGGCAGACTGTGCATGGAGTCATAAAAACTAAGACATACTGTGAGGTCAGGACGTCACAGTGTGTGTATGTCAGGGGGGTTGGCAGGATGTGGATTTAGAGATGCATACTTTTGAGGTAACAGCTTTCAATTCATTACTTTCACAGACCACTTAATCAGAGGGTGCTTCTCTCCCCTTGTGTCTGTTGTTGACCCTGCCACTATGGATAAAAAATGCTGTGCATGTGCTTGTACACAGTCACTTAGGAGCCCTGGAGTAGTCTGGAAATGCCTGGGTCTTAGTGCAGTATGAATAATATTAAAAGATCAAATCTATTCCTGTTACTGGAGTTACTCTGCATGCTGACGGACAGCCGAGAGGATCGGCATCACCAGAGTGAGAGGCTGCTGAGAAAGCAGGGAAGGGCAAGGCGCTACTAGGTGTTTCTTCTGTCTTTTAAAAGACATTCTTGGATACATCACCACTACTGTTCTGGGGCTATCCCATGAGTTTTAGACATTAAAAATGTCCAAGAATTTTGTCTTCTATACATTGCATTTGTGAACAAACCACTCTAGCTACAGTGGAGGAAAGGCTCAAGTATTCCTAAGTGCTGGTGGCTGAGTTTATGCAGACTAAATTGCTGGGCTTAATAATGGTGACTCAAAGAGCAAATGCTGAGTAGACCAGCAATTGAAAGCACAGGATTTTTTTTCTGACATGCATAACACGTTTTGTTTTGTATGCTGTAAACAGCTGTGGGACAAAACCTTTCATTACACTATGCCTTAGAGACCACTTTCTTCCTATGCATTTTTTCTCTTATCATTCTCATTTCACAATATTTATGTTCTTCTCTTCGAATTAATCTCTATAGTTACAACTCAGTGTATTGAAAATGGTAAGAAGAGGTCAATTCAACTGGTTAACATCATGTGTAATTTTGTACAGATACCCGTTCTGTAGGATTTTGATCTCTTAAGTACTTGGGTATTGTTCAGTGTCACAAGTGTCCAAATTCACCTGCTTCATTAACCTTGTCTGCTGTCCTAAGTCCAGTGTCATTTGATGTATTTCCTGCCTCTTCCTTGGTGTGCTTCTCTTTCTTGGCACAAAAAAAATGCTGTTTTTATGCTGCTGTACATCATTGATTTGTTTGTCCTTAGTTACTCTAAATGTGTGCTGGTGAGAAGTGCAATTCCTACTTAGTCCTGCAAGCTGTTGAGTTAGTGGGGTAGGGCGTGAGCTTTTCTAAAAACAATCTGGGTGGCAGTTGGACACCAGCTGGGTGGCATTAGGCCAGGGGACAGCACCTGCTGTTCTCCACTCCCTTGTCAGTATGCCTCCGGGCTTGGCTTGAGCACACACCAAAACCTGTGGCCAAATAACAGTGGTGGCTGGAACAGCCTTTCTCTGTACCAGGGGAAACATCCCTCAGGGTAGCACAGCTAGCAACCGTTCTTTTTCTATCAAATATGAAGGAGAAAGTGAATGGGGAAAAAAACTCCAACCAACCCCACAGTATTAACCATCTCACTGGTGTCAGTTCATAGTTTGGCAGCCTGTCTCTCTCCAGGTGCCAGGTGTTTGCTTTCTGGTGTGACAGAGGGGTTGCTTAGCTAGTGCTTCCAGGTGCCTCCTGACACTTTGTATAGCTGGAATTCAACGTGCAGGAAGTTCTTCCTAGGTTCTTTTTCCCCCATGCTTTCTTTCTTCTGTGCGGGTCTTGGAGGCAGGGAACTTCTCCCTGCAACCTGGGGTGCTGCTGTTCTCTCCACCAGCTTTTCAGTGCAAAGTATGTAGAAAAATGTAAGAAGATTAAGGGCCAGATTGGAGGCGTGGCTTTGAGACTTTGTTTTTTGTTGCTTCTAAGAGAATAACAAGTGGTAGGCCTTCCCTCTTCCCTTTCTCATCTCCACAATACAGACTGGAGACGTCCCATATTCTGAAGGACCCCCATAGACACAGCTTTACTGGCAGATCACAGCTCAGGCTCACTGCTGGTCCCTCACTTGGGTGTATGGAGAGGGAGCTTTTATCCAGACTGCAATCTGGTAGTCCTTGCAGTTTAGTTGGTTACCCCAAGTGTGTCCCAAGGGGGTTATTCCTGTTTCAGGTAGTACTTTCCAGATTCGCAATTGACTAGGCCATCCACAAGACTGATGCACTGGAGAGTTGAAACCTCACAGTGGGTGATGTGAATGAAAGGTTTGGCTTTTCACAGTTGCCCAGAATGATTGAAGAGTAAGAGAACGGGAGAAGAGGGGGCAGATGGCTGCCACAGCAGGGCTGGCAGGGGAAGTGTCTGAGTGCTGTAAGAAGGAAAAGTAAATGTTCTCATAAACAGAACCAGCTGTGCTGGAGTTCATGAGGCCACTTATTTTCAAAGCAGACTTCAGCTGACCCAAGTTTGCATTAATAAGAATCTTTGTGGCTGGTCAAAGTGCCATTAGTGTTTAGTATGAATAAATGTTTACAAGAATGTGCTAGAAGTGCTATTTCAGCCACTGTGAAAAGTTATGGTTATAATTATTCATCCATTAGATCAATCTGATACTGACAGGTGGCCCTGGGTAACTGGCAGGCAAGAAGACTGAATGATGCACTACCAATTTATGCAGTGTAGGTATTTCCAGTCAGAGACTGGAATTACCATCAGATGGCCATTCAGAGAAACAATGGAGCAATATCTTAAAAATTTTACATGTCTTCATTTCAGCTTCAGACTTTTCATTTAATCTTTTTTTTCCATACACTCTACCCACCGCTACTCTTGTTCACTAGTCATTAGAATTACTTGTATAGCTCTTTTCTTCATATATTGGAAACTTCTTGGATGACAGTGTGTGTGGGGAGAAGAGGAGAAATAATGAAGAGAGTGGGAATATAGCTGTTTATGATGGCACAGAGGTGCATAATGAATTTTCAGCCTGCAGAGATTTCATGTCTTACATAAAAATTTCTGAGAGATGAAGAACTCAGTTATAGTTTTATATATAGGGGTTTGTGTTGTTCATTTGTGGGTTTTGTTTTTGGGGTTTTTTTTCTGTGTGGCAAGTCGTGGGCCACTTCTTCCATTGTCCTAGGCTTTAGTCCAGAACACATTTCAGTATGTGGCAGGGAAATTGGTGGGAATACTGACAGGTTAAGAAATCTCCTGAAACAAATACCAGTCTTCCTGATGTGATCAGAGTTTAAGGGTCTCATCTGAACATTACTGAAGTAGGGAGGACTATTTCCAGTGGTTTTGGTACAGTTTGGATTATACCCTCAAAGACAGGCCTTGCAGTTTAGTTGGTAAGTCCAAGTATTCCGCAAGAGCTATTCCTGTGTCAGTTAGGGGTTTCCACAATCACAGCTGACCAGGCAATGAGCAGCACTAATGCTTTCGGCAAAAGGTTTGATGATAACATATGTGTTGGTCATTGGACTGACTGATCTGAGGTTTCAGAAATTGGGGAACAATTGTTCTACATCTAGTTTGAATTCTATAGCCTCAGGGAGTTGTACCAGTAAGGAAGAAATGCAAGCAATGGAGATTTGCTTCTTCACTTGCACTTTTAAGCCTTTCTTCAGGCTTATGTTGAAAGTAATCTTTTTCTTATGTTTGGTATCATCTAATAAATCCCAGGTTGTTTGTTTATGAAGCCATTAGTTAATGCTGTCACCTGAATGTTTTCAGGTGATGTGACTAGGAGGCCTGTTGACAGGATGCTACATCAAGTCAAGTAGACTCTGTTCATAGGTAGCATGTTAACAGATCACTGCAGAAGAGAATTTTCTTGTCTGATAGTGCATTTTAATTCCAGATTGTTATGGGTGAGTCATTTTAGATGTTAAGGAGCCATGAGGTGCTGAAGTCTGACAAAGCTGAGTATTAAGAGGGCACATGTACACAGTACTTGTGTCTAAACCAGCTGAATTTCAAACAAAAAAAGTATTTTCTCAAAATTAAACACCCCCATCCCATAAAGTCAATTGGGATGTAGTAGAAGTTTCCAAAAGGAAGATATGTCAGATAGTGCAATGGTGTCTGCTTCTTGATTAGGGATGACTCCTGTTATGGTTGACTGGATTTGCATAGTGTCTTGTACAGAAAAGAGATCTTCCTGTAGGATCTGTCTCTCAGGCATTACTTACGAGTTTCACCAATGTCTCTCCAACCTACACCTGTCAAGGTATATATGGTCTACAGGTCTTAGTCTTTTCCACTTAAAATGAGGTGAGTGATGTTAATGACAGTTTAAAGTTAGAAATGTGAAACACTCAATTCTGTAATAAAATATTTAACTTACTCTTTTTTTTAAAATGACCATTAACTCAGATTTTACAGATGCTGATGGATATGTGTTGAAAGGAAGGTTGTGGGGAGCAGTCTGTGCTGTAGTAGAAGAGACCAGCTTACATATTTCATCATTTTGGAGGCTGATCCTGAGAGATGGTGACTTCTCTCTCCTCCATTTACTGTCTATAATATAAAACACATTTTCATGGAAATTGTGTCTTTGCAAAAGAGGCAGAAAGTGGCTAGTGCAGCAAGAGCTGCCAAGGTCTTGTAGTTCAGACCAAAATTCTTGTCCTGAAATTTGTATCCCTGTGGCAGCAGAACTGCAAGCAGCAGTTGAGAGCTTTCATTGAAGTTACTGGTTTCTTGTTATACACTTGTAGTGTTTTAAAAGAAAGTAAAAATTGCTACAGTTTAAAAAAATCAGACAGCAAAACTGGATGGTCTTCCTTTGAAGGACGAAACCTGTTAGACTTTTCCATCTACTGCTAGGGTTAACATATAAGTAGTCCAGCTGATTCAGCATTTATATTTAGGGTTGCATGATTGAAGTATGCCTGAAGGGAACTATAGAATAAGATAGTGTCCTTGATTGACCTTAAGCATCTGAAAAGAATTTGGGGTGCAAAACTCAAACTTTTCTCAAAACTGTGCATGAGCACCAAGGTCTGCTAATCCAATCTTCTGCATCCTCCTTTTTGAGTGTTCATTGGGATCACTGAAAGCCCTTGTGGGAATGGCTCTCAGATTACTTACAGGTAAGCTTAATGGTAAATTTTGTTGGACAAGTGTAGAGGAAATGCCTGTAAGTCTCAACCTGCCTGTTTTGCAGCTGGAAGAAGGAGAGCACTTTGCTAAAATGGTGATAGACCTGGGTGAGGATGCTGGAGAATCCCTAGCAAAGGGTTACCTGGCACTGGGCCTGACATACAGCCTTCAAGCTACTGATGGTGAGTTACTTGTGTGTCAGGTGTGTTGTATGGAGAGCATTTGTTCAAAGTCTTCAGTGCAAGCAATGGGAATTTATTAGAAAATCTGTTTTCAGTGCTGACTAGACATGAATAACAATCAGATCGTGAGATAAATGGGAACTTCTCACTTGCTCAGAGAACTGTCTTCTGTGGCAATGAAAGTGAAGTTTTTAGGTAAAGGAAGAAATGCAGGTCATTACTTAGGGAGTGATAATCTAAGTGTAGCTGACAATGCTTGGTGTGCTTTACTTGAATATTTGTAATTAATTTTTTTCACTTAATTTACACAACAAGAAGTCTAACTTTCCATCTGTTTTCATATTTTTGTCACCCACTCATAAATCATAAAGAAATACAATCCAGGAACTGGAATCAGAAATGCCTCACTTCAGTTCCTGGCATGATTCCCCACAGAGATTCAGTTCCTCTGATTCCCCACAGAGATTCAACCTCTCTGTAATGTCGTTTCTTTTTCTACTTAGAAGTAAACAAGATAAAAATATCTACCTCACTGGTACATGTGGATGTTGGCTAGAAACAGACCACTGAATGTAAGAAGTATTTTACTGTAATGCTGCTTACTTGGATCTTGAATGAGTGGACAAGGGGCTCCTGCAGATTTGGTGCTTTGTAGTCAGAAGGGCTTGAAGTGTTTGGGAGAGTTCTATCTCTGACCTTCATCAAGCTCACAGGTGGGAACAGTCTTTGTTTATTCTATGACTTCTAACATAGGTAGAAGGCCTTCTAACACAGTTTCTTTGAATAATGGCTGAGCTGGTGTGTTTCGTAATCATTTCGGCAGTCTTGCCCTCATACAAGCAATGGCTTTTCTGTCAGATAGGTTCCACAGAAACAAACCAACTCCTTCCAGCAAAGAAGCCTGAATCAAAGCTAAAATTACTCTATTATGTTATCATGGAATACGCTGGCCTTGCAACTTATGCCAGAATTCTGCAAGGCATGTGTATGAGAAAGTGTTCCTGTGCTCTTCAGTAGCACAAGTTGGTGTAGTTTTTCAGCCAGCCATATCTGATCAGCTGTTCTTAGAACCATCGTGGAGGCTAACAGGCTCTGCAGCTCTCTCCAGTTCTCCATTTCTCTGCCTTGGGATAGTTAATGTGAAAAAGTATGTCCTCCCTAGCCTGAACTTTGTCTTATATATATACTTTAAGTCTACTAGGAATAGAGTTCTGCTTAACAGCCTAGTTTTTAAGGGCATTTTGCCTAGATGTTGTTTAAACTGTTCTAAAGCTATACAAGATCCCAGAGGCTATTTTCAGAGATAGAAGGTTTTCTATGTTAGCCCCTTACGATCTCTTTGTTAACTTCAGAATGAGAAGAAGGTGGTTTCTAAAGAATGGAGTTAGAGAGGCAAATACTGTACTCTGGCTCTAAAAATATTTTCATGCTGCAAAATGTGAGTTGGAAATGCTTTTTCTGGAAATCTCTTGAGTTTTCAGGAGATTAGTTCAATATTGTGTTCTCTTTAATGTAAAACAAAGAGTCTTCACAACAACTGCCTTGTATTATTTTCAGATTAGCCTCTGATTTATGTTTTGAAACAGCAGAATATATCTGCCTTCTCATTGTATCTCTAGCCTTTAAGGCAACAGGACAAGTCACTCAGTTATTTGAGGGAAATAGGAAGAGTATATTTCCATCTTTCAGATTATATTTTAATAAAATGGATTAAGTCCTTCAAAAGCATACATATGATGGTCATGAATATGGAACTGTGTTTTACTGGAAAATGTCAAATTTGCACTAGCAAGACATTTTTCATTAGCATTGTTAAAAAATAGCATAGGACAGTGAGGAAGCCAAGCTAGAACATGCAGAAAGACAGCGGTTCTGTGATGTAATCCTGCCTCGTGTTGTCAATCTTGTTCATCATTGTATTTATACCAGTTCTTACTGACACATGCAGACAAGTCAAACATCTATGTATGTGTATGTATGAGATTCCTATAATTTTCCAGTTGAGATGACTTCCGGTATTTTCAATGTTAGCTAAATGTTTCAGAGACATTTGACTAATTGCCTCCTAAAGCTTACAGCCTTCCACCCTAGTTAGGCTTTCTTATTTAATATAACCTTTTAGTAGTTATTTCTCTTCCTGTGTGACAAAGGCACTGCAGAGTTGTATTAAAGCCTTTTCTTTGTGATTTGCAAAAAGCTTCTGGAGGAAGTGAGACTTCCTAAAACTTAAGCTGGATAGCTTCCTTATTCTTAATGTTTAATTACATGTTTCTTGAAATAAGTCTCATTGAAGTAGCTACAAGATGTGTCCTCAGAGGAAGTTGTTGTCACTTTTGCCTCAGTCTTAGAAGCCCAAGCCTCCTGTTTGTAGTTAATGTCCATTTTCTGCAGATAAGTTTCCAATGGGTCAATGTCATGAGTAAACTGTTCCTCTTCCTCCCATAGTTCCAGCTTTGACATAAGCTGTATTGTCAACTTTTCCTCCCTTAGGTCTGGTGAAGAATTCACTGAAGGCAGGGAAAGGTGAGATGAATTTAACAAAGACTAAAGAGGAAAAACTAGGTTGAGAATGTATTGTGAAATGCAAGTGCTCTTCTTATCTCACATCACCACCTCACAAATTGTGAAATCTTTGTAGATTTAACAGTCCCTCATTCTTTTTTCAGAGATGAGTGTGCTGTATCTCTGTTTTCATTTAGAATTTTGGTAGAAGGTCATGGATCAGGGACTGAATTGGAAACTCATTCGATCAGTCCTTGTGGATTTTATGTACAGTCAGTGTATTGACAGTACTGGTTAATGTTAAGCCCCCCACATATTTGTTCACTAAGAAGTGAATAAATTATTAGTGAACAAACTTATAATCTTTGCTTTTGGTGAGATTTTACTACATGCAATCTTTAGTTATAATTCTGGGTGCTAAGACTGTACGTTGTGCCATATTAGATGTCTTAACACAAGGGAATTCAAGTTTCAGAAACTCAGTGATATTTGCAAAAGGATGGATGCATGTCAGTGTTTTAGTTTGGATCAGAAATGTATTTTTCAAGTCCATCTATCTGTCATCCCCACTTCTTACACTGTGATTCACATACAGGAACAGTTTTGCACATTACAAACTGAATTCTTTCCCACAAAACAAATGTATTACATAAATAGACCTGACTGTGCTTCAGCTGCTAATGGGTGTTCAATCCATTGGACAAGATTAGAAATAGATTCCTGTCCCCATGTTTGTAGTGTTGATTCTGATTCTCGGCACTGTTTCATTCCATGCATTCACTACTCCTACTGTGCTCTAACTGCTTCTACTAAGACAGAACTTGTCCTTCTTTGTTTTCAAATGTGACTTCAAAGCTTTGTATTTAGGTACCAAAATACTGCTGAAGAACCTGTTGAATTTTAGTAAGGCTGGAGCTCCTTTAAAATCCCGGAATGCATCAGAAAACAAACTTTGGGTCGCTCAAGTGGCATTTGCAAACCTACTGTGTCTTGAGGATTTCAGAAACTCCCCTGTGCAACTCTCCCATTGGTCAGACTGCTTTTGCAGCTTATTTTAATCTAAGTAATAAGTCATATTTTGTCTTAGTTGATGGAACTGCAGCAGCCATGCTTGCAGGAGGTGAAGTTGGGTAGGGACTGAAGAATTCATTGCCATCAGCCTAGGAGAATGGACCACAAATTTGAAAAGTTTAATCAGACCCCCAGGTTCTGCTTCCTTAGTGCAAGCTTTTCTTTGTCTGAAGTGAGAGCTTTTCAGTGATACAGGTGGGCTGCAAATTTCTTTGAATAATTCAGGGGTAGAGCATCTGCAACATCTTTGGGCAATCTGTTTCAGAGCCTTGCCACCCTCTAAGTAGAGAATTTCTTCCTATATAGAGTCTAAATCTTTCCTCATGTAGTTTAAAACCATTACTCCTTGTCCTATCACTATAGACAGGCCCTGGTAAAAAATAACCTTCTCTCTCTTTCTTAAACCCCCCCTTTAAAGTATTAAAAGGCTGCAGTAAGGCTTCCCATGGCCCTTCTCTTCTCCAGGCTGAAAAACCCCAACTCTCTCGGCTTTTCTGTATAGGAGAGGTTTTCTCAGCCTCCAAACATTTTCATGGCCTTGTTGCAATAGAACCAGGTCTTATGTTGTAGATGCCAGAGCTCCACACAGCACTCCAGGTGGGGGTCTCATGACAGCAGAGCAGANTTTCTTTGTCTGAAGTGAGAGCTTTTCAGTGATACAGGTGGGCTGCAAATTTCTTTGAATAATTCAGGGGTAGAGCATCTGCAACATCTTTGGGCAATCTGTTTCAGAGCCTTGCCACCCTCTAAGTAGAGAATTTCTTCCTATATAGAGTCTAAATCTTTCCTCATGTAGTTTAAAACCATTACTCCTTGTCCTATCACTATAGACAGGCCCTGGTAAAAAATAACCTTCTCTCTCTTTCTTAAACCCCCCCTTTAAAGTATTAAAAGGCTGCAGTAAGGCTTCCCATGGCCCTTCTCTTCTCCAGGCTGAAAAACCCCAACTCTCTCGGCTTTTCTGTATAGGAGAGGTTTTCTCAGCCTCCAAACATTTTCATGGCCTTGTTGCAATAGAACCAGGTCTTATGTTGTAGATGCCAGAGCTCCACACAGCACTCCAGGTGGGGGTCTCATGACAGCAGAGCAGATCACCTCCCTTGACCTCATGGCCAAGCTTCTTTTTATGTGTCTCTCCCCAAATCACTTTTCATTGTTGAGGTTTTTTTTCCCTAATTTATCTCCTTTAGCCATAAAGGTCCTGTAAATGGCATAGTTAACTTGCAGCATCAGTGCTCAGTATTGTCAAACACAAGTTTCAGTGTGGTCATCCACGTCAGACACAAAGCTGGAGATGGACAACCAGATTTCCGGCTCCGTGGTAGCTGAGTACAGAGTCCATATTGTGGGAAGTGGGAGTCGCAAGCTGCTTCCCAGTAATGCAGAGGCAAAGCTGACTAGTTGAGAGCAGTCACTTTGTTTCCACAGCATATTTTGTGTTCTTTCTGACTACGAGCTGAACATTAGTCAAATGTCTTAACAGGTGAAAGCTAGAAGTTCTAGCTTTTCCATTTGGTGTTGAATTTGAGGGACAAATAGTAACATTTCTTTCAGTCTTTCTTACTAAGTGACATCTTCAGAATTGCTCTGTAACTTAAATAAATAATTGTAGTTCCTATTAGAAACAGGAGTTTTTTTTCTGTAGGGATATTTATAAGTATGATCAAATCCTTTCCAATGTCTCCTCAAGCATTTTTGTTCACATCAATCTTGGTTCTTTTTTTTTTTTTCCAAATTTTTTTCCTTTGTTACCTTTTTCCAGTATTTTGCAGTAGCCTGGTTTAAGGCTATTGGGAGTGATGTATTTTTAATAAATGCTGCATTTTGCATGGAAGTCCATGTCTTTAAATGTATTCTTTAAAACATGATCTTTTGGATCAGTTTTTAATACTTAGAGTAGGTTTTGTGGCCTAGGCAAGTTTTGATCTTTATGATTAGAAACTCCTGAAGATTGCTGTTCCTCCCCACTGAACCTGGTGTTTTGAAGAACTGTTGGAAGATGTAGGAATAAAAAAGGTCTGATCACTGTAGCTACTGCAGCAAATAATTTACTTTCAAAATTTCTCTTGCTAACATGTTGCAGAATCCAAGGAAACTGGTTACCTTTACAGTTCTTGCGGAAGAACACATCTCTTTCTTAATAACTTTAAGAATACTTGAATTTTACTGGGTTTGTTGCATTATGATATAGTACTTAGTAGCTTTCTGGTTTGGCACATACACTGACTTGATGTATCAAATCAGGTATATTCATGGGTGATGTTTGCTGATACATTAACTACTCGTCACTTTCTTATGCTGTTGATCAACAGCTCTCAGTTTCAGGATAGGCAGAACAACAAACAACTGTTATGCAAAATCGGAAAACTTAAGAACCAGAACAAGACGGCCAATGCATTTCTAAAAATCATCACTAGGTTTCCAGATATTTGGATCTGAGAAAGCCATGTTCCTCTAAGCTTTTCCTCTGTTCCTGTTGATCTTGATGACAATATCTTATGATAGCCAGGTATAACAAGAGCTTGATTCTTCTCTTCCTTTTCTGGTTTTAGATAAGAATTAATTTATACATTGATAAGTGAGCATTCTGGGCAGGATCCATTAGTCAAGCAATTAGAGGAATGAAAGGAGGGCATTAGTGGCTAGTGCCACATCTGAAGTAACATAAAAGTCTGTTGTGGTCTTGAAGCTGGTGGTGTTTTGTCACTGAGCTGTAAGTTTGGCTGCTGGTGTTCCCTGTTCAACCTGCAGCACCCTCCTACATGAAGATAGTGGTGGGGGCAGTCTGTATCTGAGTCAGAAAGTGCTGCAGGTTACTGCTTTTAGCATTTGCACCAGCCTGGCTGAGGGTCTGTTACCTTCTTGGTATCGAGTTAGTGTTTGGGCCCCTTCTCCCAGCCCCCTTCAGTGGCATATGTAAATAAAAAATGCTTCAATATTTCAAGCAAAGGACTTAAAATAATCTTTTATTAAAAATTAATTGGAGAATTCATGTCAAATTGAGCACATGCACACACACACCCAAATTTCCCCAGTTGCTCCCAGTTTGAAATAGTTTAATAGTTTAATTTTTAAAATACATTTATTTATTTAATCTGATACATTAACTCTTAAATGGCATTGTATCTTGTCCCACAGCTACTCTGAAGGGCACTCAGGATGAATTAAACAAGAAAGCACTTCAGACTTTGGAGAGGTGAGTAGGAATTTTGCAGATACTTGTATTCTGTGGTTTTTGCATGAATTCAGAAAATTCGTTCTTTTTTATGTTTCTTTTTCCTCTGCATAAGGCTTCCTTGCTGGAAAGTTTGAAAATAGTTCATTAGATTTCAGCACTAGTCTGTCAAAACCATTTTTGTGATGGCTGAATGCAGTGATTATTTGATTGAATATCCAAGGTAAGAGTACTGTTCTGCACCTTACAGAAATAACCTTAGCCCCAAATTAGCTGCAGTGAGATCTACAGTGCTGGGAGATGCAGCTTCCTCACATGATGCCAGCTGGCAAACGTGGAAAGCTAATTTTGTCTTAATTCCTGTGTGAAGCAGGCTTAGAATCCTATTTTCATCATGGTGGGAAAGTACCTTTCAGGGTGTAGGCAGCTATGGGGTGACCTGGCACCAGTGCACCTAGGGAAGAGAATAACTGCTATCCCAATGAGTGTTTATAGAAGCTGTTGTTGGAAGAGAAGGTTCCAGAGCTAGGGGTACAAAGCAGGCACCACTCACCACTCCTTCATCCCTGTATTTTGTGGGGGAAACTGATAACAATGACTCCACCCTAAAAGCAACTGTGAATTACACTCTTGTGCAACTACACTTACCTCAAGTACACCTGCTTGAGTTAAAACCCGTTTTTGTCCATTCTGTGGAGTAGAGAGGTGAGTTATGAGCTTCCTGACCCAGTTATGATTAAGTTACATCACCCAAAATACATTGGGTGGTGTTCAGGCAATTATTTCTGTTTGTGCAATTATATTCACAATTTACAACCCACTGTAAATGTAGATGCCTACAGACTACAGATAGCAACTAAATGGAAGCTTGTGTGGTCTGAATCTTGGGCTGAAGTATCTAATTCTGAGTTTGTTGTGGTCATAATTACAGAAGGGAAGAAAATTTGAAATCTCTGGTATCTCAAAGTACAGGTTTAGCAAGCTGAACAGTGTTAATGGATCTTAGCTGTTTTGCTGATGCTGAACTAGAAAGAGCCCGACATGTTTGTCTTACAGCTGGTTTTGTAATGAGTGCAAGAGCTGAAACCACAGATAGAATTCTGGATATTTACCCTGTGGAGATCTGAGAGAGAAAATTTTTGAAAGCCATTTATTTATTCACTGTTTGGATCAGGAGTGTACTTTTAAGTCACACTGCTTTCTGGACTCCTGTGTAATATGTTAACTACTGACCAATTGTAAGGAATTGTGCTGCTCCACTGCTTTTAAACTTTTTTTTTTAATCCTTTGACCTTTCCCATTGGCTTTGACTTGTTTTCTGGGTATCTTAACTGTGGCTAGGAGGCAGACAAGTTTCTAGCCAAACATTAGTTACCCAGACCTCAGCCAGCAGGAATGTGACAGTGAGCTGATTACTAGTGTTTTTCTAAATGCCTAAGTTCGGTTTCTTTCCTTTTTTCCTTGTTTTTCACCTCTTTTTTAAGAACACGTATGATCTCTCAGGCCATGGTTTGGCCTCTAGTCATCTTTGTAAGGGGCCTTTTCAGCTGGAAGATTGCATCAAATGTTTTTCTAATTCCTTCTGAGGAAATTGAGCAGTAAAGTAACAATCCTTTGTTTCTTTGCAAAAGCACCATTAATCTCATCTGCTGTACTCTTGTGAATTTTCCCCTGTTATTTATTCCTGGAGAGGCTACTGAAGGTTTCACAAGACATGCTTTGTAAAGAGGTGGCTCACCCTTCCTAACACCTTAGGGCAAAACTGGGTTCTGTCTTGCAGAGTTCTGTTGTTTGTTGCAGTTTTGGGGGGGGATTTGGGTTCTGTTTTGTTTGGCTGGGGGTTTGTGGCTGTTTGGTTTGAGGGGTTTTTTGAAGTGAAAGGAGAAATTAGTGACTTGCCTGTACTAATTGCACTTGATGCCTTTGGCATTGCTTCAGAACATTTGAGTGCCACCTTGACTTACAGAGTTACAGGACACATTCAGTCTATACTAAATTAATTTGTACTAGAGCCATTAGTTATAAAAAGGAGCTTCAACATCTTGCTCACGGACCAAGATAGCATTTGAAAAGTGGCTGCCATTAAAATGGTGTGGTTTGTTTCCTGAAGTAATTATTTTATTGTTATTTGTTTATTATTAGCAAATCAATAGTTTTGGCATGGATTTTAACCAGCAGTGTTGTCAGCCTGTCATTTCTCCCTCATAAGGACATTAATTGTGCTCACTTTGGGCCTGGCAATGCAGGTGCAGGTTTCCCTGGTGTCCTGGAACGCAGCCCAGAAAGAGATCAGGAATGTTAATTGGCTACGAGGGACCTTCCTCTTCCCCATTTCTCCCATGTGGAATGACTTCCCTGTGCTGCAGAGCTGTGAGTGAGCTCTGTTAGTCAGAAGGGGAGAATCCACTGGTTCCTGGACTGGGCTGCCAGATGGCATTTTCTGCTGCCCCACCTTTCCTTTTAGGTTAGGTTCCCCAAGAGACTATCCCATCATTGCCTTGGTTAATGGCTTCTCCACAGGCTAGCAAATTCAGACTGCAATTTCGTGCCCAGTATAGTCTGAGAGGGGATGGTTCTGCCCAGGCTGTCCATCCCTGTTCCCTGCCTTGCACAAGACTTTTTTAAGGGCCTGCACACCTGGTTCAGGAGACGCTACAGCCTTCTCTAGCCAAGGCTTCAGTTCACTGCAGTGCCCACTGCCTGCTGTGGACTGGAAGGTGATATGTCAGAGTGCAAGCTTGAGAAGTAAGGGCTTTGGTTCTGGTCTAGGCGCAGCTCCTGTCATCAAATCATTCCTCCCTCGCTGTCTTCCCTTTCCAAATTAGGAGTCTGCTGTCAAAAATTAAACTAGAAGCTGCAGGGTGGAGAGTGTTTTCTGTGTTTGAGCACCAGCTTGTGTCACAGGCTCCTGATCTTTAGTCCTCTACATGCTCATAGTGACTATTTTTTAGAAACTAACCCTCTCTTAATGTTTGAAAAGTGGCAGTATAGGAACAAGTTAGACAACTATATCCATCACCTAAATGACTTAAAATAATGTTTTGATAGGTTTGTTACGAGCTCAGAGCTACTTCTTCCATATTAGTTATCCAAGTTACAAAATATTAAGTGGCATTTAATAAAGGAGTATGTAAGTTGTATAACATCCTGGCAGCTGTTTTTCATACTTTTTCCTGGGATTCTGGGTTAGCCAGGCCAGCACGATTCTGCTTTTTGTCCAGTTTCAGTGTGCGCCCCCATTACTGGACTAGTTTTCTGTGGGGCAAGACTGGATTTTGTTCTGTGCTTGTGTGACTCGTGGTGAAGGAGTTCTGCAAAGTGAAATCTAACAGTCACTTTTCTCTTTGTATTGTGTGACCGTCCTTGAAGAGCACGTGACCTGGCCCCCGAAGATCACCAAATCATCCTCTACCTGTCACTGCAGCTGGCTCTTGTCAGACAGGTATGTGAAGTAATTGGAAATCACTGAGTCAGGAGAGGATGGAAGGACAGTCCACCTGAACAAGACTCAGGCTTCCTAAACAGGGTCCCTTCCTTCCAGCACTGTAACCGGTAACAAGCAATCAGAATATGTTTATGTAAAATATTTTTTAACTCTTACTCTAAAAATAATAATTCTGTAGCATGTGGAATGGCCTTCCCTGGGGCATGTGTTGAGCTCTAACTCCTGAGCAGCCTTGGAGCAACCTTGTGTGTGTGGGATGAGCGAGGTGTGTTTATTCCTGGTCGCGCTGCAGGCTGCTCCAGAGGCTCCCTCGTTCCTGCCCGATTCCGTGTCGTGCCAGATCGCGCGCTGCCCGCGCTGGGATTGCTTTATTCCATACTTGGGCACGTTTGACGTTAGGCTTTGACGAGTGCTGGAGCTCCGCAGCGAGTGGGATTAGTTGGCATTTGAATGTTGCTGCAGGTGTTAACTCATAAAAATGAAGCTGATCAGAAAATGCTCTGCACTGCCTTTCAGAAAAAAAACTCAACCACTTGGGCTGTGCTTTATTTTTCTGCCCCTTTTCTTAAAATTGGGGTGTTTTATTTCTCTGTCCTTTCTGTTTAAAAGCTGAAGTCTTTATTGGAGCAGCTTCTGTTTTTTAAATACCTCTCTAGCTAGATTTGAAATTTCATCATTGTAGTTTCTTTCTTTGGCAGGCCTTCTGCTTGCTGCAGTTTTCTCTCCTTAGTCTGCACTATGGAGTTGAACAGTTGGGTCTTTCTTACTTTCCTCAGCTAATTAGGGGAGCTGTGTGTTCATTAGGTTAAACTAATCGTTCCAAGAGAGCACCCTCTTGATAATGTCACTTTTGTAACCCTTTCATAATGAGAGCAGTGTGCTGTGAACCTGCAATAAGAAAGAATAATTAAAATGGCTTATTTAACTTTCTCGTCTGCCTGCTGGCTGCTTTATGATGCAGTTTGCTCCGGGTCTTTCATTAAAAAACACCCAGCTACCCTTCTTTCTCTCACTTTTGCCTCATAGGGAGATTGTCTGATCTGCTGCTTCTTCTGCTGCTTGCTATGAGTAAAAGCATTACATCTCTTCAGCTGCTATCCCGAAAAATAAAATTAAGATTTTTGTGGTGGTTGGTTGGTTGTTGCTTTCACAGTTACTGGCATTTTAAGTCATTACCCTTTCTAGTTCTCTGGTTGTAGCCTGTCTTTGCAGTGTTGTTTCATCTCTATTGTTTCTTCATTTCCCTTCCCTTCTGTTCTTTCCATTCAGTTTCTTGTCCCCGTGTTCACTTTTCTCTTTTGCCTGGTTCACCTGTGTGTTTTCATCCTTGATGTTGTGCCAGTGGCCTGTGCTCCCACAGCTGTGTGATCTCAGTGTATTATGTAGTGTCAGCCTGACCCCTGCGATGCTGCTTCTGCTCTTCTCCCATCAAGTGAGATATAAATCTTTAACGCATGCTTGGACAGAGAGGAGATACCTGAGACATCTTTATTTTTAGACTGCTGTAAAATATCCTACTCTTCTTTTGCCAGCTTACTTAATGATAAACATTTGGTAATGCATTTTTAATATCCTTAATTATTTAAAGTATCTAATATGTTCTCTTTCTGATTAACTGAAAGATAAATGATACCTTTTTTGATGGATTGCATTAACTATTGAACATCACAGTTAGGGCTTTCATCAGGCAATGCTATAATACCAATAAATTGGGCCCTTTCTCCATAGTAGATTATAATGTCATACCTGAATGTTTTTCTCACCAAATAGGCCTTTTTGTTTCCATAGTCAAAGTCAATAAATGAGGTAACTATACCCAGCACTGAAAAATATAGGTATCCGCTTGCATAGATAAGAGAGTGTTTTCATGGAACAAAGCAGGAGAGGCAGCTGACCAGTAGAGTGCCAAGCAGAGCTGGAGCAATTCATCTCCTTTGGAAGGCTGTAAAATATTTCCAATAGCACTTGTCTCTGTCACCACTGGGCAAGGCAAAGGGGAAATGGAAAAATATAAGCATCTCTCTGATATGAGATCAGGAGGAATGGTTATAAAAGGTTCATGCAGAGTTGGCATTTGAATCCACCATCAACCAAGATAAAAAATTATATTGATAATGTATGCCTGTGTCTTAAAGACCACTGGAGTCACTGGAAAGACTTGGAGGGTCTACATCAGCCCCAGAGTGTTTAAGTGGATATTTCAGCCAAACACAGAGTAGAGTAACCTGTTCTGTATGGAGGGTCTCTCAGTCTGGTTTTCCCCCTGAGCTGAAGTGCCAGGAGGCCAAGGTCAGTATCTGCTGCAGTGGATATCTCCACCTGCAGTGCTTGGCTGGCAGCTGGCCGAGCCGAGCGACAAATGAGACTTGTAGCTCCCAACTCCCCCTGGCTGGTTCAGCTGCTTCTCCTGTTTCTGTGGTAACAGCATTTGGATCAGCAAAAACAAGGTAGAATGAACATTTTAAAGCTCACTGATTTTAATGCATTGCCTTGTTTTTTAGCAGACCAGTTTCTATGGAAATGACTCCAGAGAATCAGCAGCACTTGTTAATTTGAAGTGTTGATTCCCTTTTTTTGGGGGGTGGTGGTGTTTGTGACCTTGAATGCCATGTAATCAGTATTGGATATGTAAAAACAACATATGTAGGCTTCATATGATTTTAATACTTGGTTAGATATAATCTTTCTTTTCATGAAAATGGGAAGGGAAAGATGGCTAAGGGTCAGCAGCTAAGCAGTGTAAGTCTCACCAGTTTCCTGTGGCCTTTCAGCTGACCTGAAGTTTCAAGTGGTGCTATCCAGAAAACACCTACTTCCCTCCCAAGTGTCTGGATGTACAACTAAGATAAGCATCAGTTAAGAGACCAGAGAAAATATTTCACCTGTTTTACCCAGTTTTTTTTTTGGTTTCAAGAGGGAGAGACTGCTGTGTCTGCCCCAAGAGAGGAGCTCCGTTTTAGGAGGTATCAGAAGGTGCTTCTTTCAGTGACTGCTTGAATGTAGGTAGTTCTGGTTTGTCTTTCCCAGACCAATGCTGCCTCCTCTGCTGAACAGCAACATGCTGCTTTTCTGCCTACGTCCTAGCCTAGATTGTTCTGGTGATCAAGAATGGCTTGTAGGAATAACTAAGTAATAACTGACAGATGTATCTACCCCTGCTTTCCTGAGGTTGTTTTCAATGGAAGCTCTTGCCAGTCAGTAAAGCTTTCTCTTTTCCATGCTATAAAAAGAGATGGAGTGGGTAGGTTTAATGGTTAATTAAGTGTAACTGTCAACTGATATGAAATTATAAGGCCTGAAAATTCCTCTTAAGAGTTCCTGTTTCATTTACCATTTTAAATTTGCAAGTTCATTCTACTGTTAAGAAGTATTTTTAACACATTCTGTTTTCATTTTTATACCTATAATTGTGGCATACCAGCATTGTTTTTAAGGACACATATAGCATTATTGAAATAAATCCTATTATATAAGAGGCAGCCTAAACAATCCATAATGTGGCATTATTTTGGTAATGCTGCAAGGTGCTATTTCTGGCCTACTGCAGCATCTTTGCTTCCTAATCAGTGTGATGTGAAGATACCTGTGTGCCATGCAAAACATGTGGTGTATTTGTTAACAGAATGATAAATAAGGGAACTGTAACTTATAATTGCAGGCCCCACTTGGACTTGCAGTCCAGCTGAAATAAGATTATTTTAAAGTGCAGTACTTGTAGGAAATTTTCAACTGGCAGCCTGCCTCTGATAAAGCCCTGGCGTTTCAGGGTTGCCATCTGGGGTGCCAGCTTCCATCTTTCTCAAATTATATAGTTACTTAAATAAAAATACATCTTCCAAAAGAAGTTTGTGTTGACTGTTGCCAAATAGAAATTTAGTTTGTATTTCATTGCATCTGGTCTGTTGCAGGTTGTTGTTTCACGTTATGCTTTCTATAAAGGCATAGAGTTCATATTATTTTTGTCCACTGTTTCTAATTATGCAGCAGTACCCTGCAGGCTACTAATGGTGTTACAGCACTAAGGAGTCTTTTTGGACTCGAGTTAATAAGTGAGGTGCCAGGGAAGCATGATTAATTTTTGAAACCAGCCATTGCCTGTGACTTTGATGGTGCTAGGGGAAAGCGCTGAAATGAGATGTAACCATTGCAAGCCCCGTGCTACAGAACAGAATTACTTCAGATAGCATGTTTCAGCAGTATGTGGCTGCCTGTCCAGCAGACACAGGTTTGCAGGAGTGACCACAAGTCGCTTCCTTGCTGCTCTATTTCATGTATGTTGCAAGAGAGTCAGAGAGCTTCCTGGATGGCCAGCCTTTGTTAGGGGTATGGACCTGCAGTTTGATCCTGCGTCACTTTGGACACATAAAGCAAAGTCTCAGTTTGCACGTTAACATGTTAGTAAGGTCAAGTACCCCTACAGTTTTCAAGTCCCTCAGTAAAGGCACTAGTTGCAAATATTATTCTTTGTCTGATTCATACTAGCAAATTAGGATCCCCTTCCTAAGTCTTACTCACAGAATAGTTTGAAGAGGACATTTAAAGATCACCCAGTTCAATCCCTGCTCAAAGCAGGATCAGCTGGAACAGGTTGCTCCAAGTCTCCTCCAGTTGTTCGGTTTGCAGGTTTTCTTTTTCTTCTAATGAACTTTTCTCCGCACTTGTATTTTCTTTATGAATACCTGCAGCTCTGAGAGAGAGAAATAGAAAAAATAGAAGAGATTTTAGTCCTGAGTGCTAGAAGTCTTGACAGCAGCTTTGTTTTTGCCAGTCAAATTTATATATCTCTAGTGTATCTACTGATGAGCTTTGTCTCATCCTGGCTCAAGTTGTCTTGTCATTGCTAGAATTTTTACATTGTATGAAAATGTGTTCTAGTAAGCTGCTGAGGGAACATGGGTGATTTAAGCCAACGTGTTTACCTTTGCAGTAGGCTTTAATAACACATGTGGTTAAAGTAGCTCCACTGACAAGCAGTAATTCATTAAAGCTGAGCACTCAGTCATATATCCCAGCCTGAATCCAAGCCAGGACATTCAGCAGTTTTGAAGCTGTGGGCCAGATGCCAGTTAGGGGTTGTGTCTGGAGCAGTCACACTGATCTCCAGGCTTGCATGGAGTCACCAGTAATAGAGTAGTTAAGTACCATGGCTCGTGTGTGCTCAGCAAGAGAGAAATGTCACTTGGACATTAGGATGATGTTGTCCTATGAACAGAATATACACACTGCTCCCAGAAGCATACCTGGGATCTAGATGACCAGTCACCTCTGTTGTAGCTGCAGGCAGTGTAATTGTTGCTTTCCTTAGTTATGTGTTACTTGTTTTTGTGAGAGGTCTGTGGAGGCGGTGGGAATTTGACACTGGTGGTATGCCAGGGTAGAAGAACGTCTGCAAAGCTTTGCTAGGTGGGAAGTTCTCATAGTAGGGAAGAAGCAACTACATTCTCCATCCATTAAGAGAAGGAGCAGGAAAGCATACATGAGGAAAGGAAAAATATACACTTCTATGCTTTGTTTTCTGCAGATTTCCAGAGCCACAGATCTGAAATAATTTATAAAATAGTCATTTCAGACACTAGAGAATCTTAAAGAAAATCCTCTGCATAAATCTTACTGGTAAACAAATGAAAGAAGATCTGCTAAGAAGTTCCCGTTTGAACAGATAGGCTAAAATAGTGTACTAGATCACAAAGAGCATGTGATATACTTGCATTCATTATAGATGTTAAATTTTCTGCCAAGTGAGACTTGGTTCTAATAACATGCTGCTGTGACTGTCAGGACTGCTCTTTACATCACTGCTTGCAAATATATTTCTTTTTCTGACAGCATTTTAAATCTTGACTCTTTTACCCTTGAACATTCAAACTTAATTTTTTATGTTCTTGATCCAAATCATGAAAGGCTTTGTTACAGCCATTATGAGAGACAGAGTACAGCAGAGATGTGTAATGCTCACCCCCAGGTGAAGAGCCAGCCACCCATCCTAGAAAATGGAGCTGAGAGCTGGGCCTCTGTGGTGGATCTGTTTACAGAATAGAATCACCATGCCAAAGCAAGAAGGGGTTGATTGGATCAGGTCTGCTGCTCTTGTTTATAAGCAGTGATTTAGTAATGCTGCGGACTTCTTTCTCTAGAATGTGTGGGTTTTTTTCAAGCAGTGCAGTCTGTTAATTTTGGCAGACTGTTTTGATAGTAGAAGGTGCCTAAGAAGAACTTCTTCAGAATTTCTAATTACTCTATTTGTTCTTATTTTTGAGGTATAATATAGGACTGAAAGAGTATGTGTTCTCATGTTATTTCCACCCCATGTCCTTGTAGATTTCAGATGCTATAGACCATCTTCAAGAAGCCCTGCAACTGTGCAAAGATGACATGAATTCACTTCATCTACTGGCCCTCCTCTTTTCAGCTCAGAAGCACTATCAGCATGCACTGGATGTTATCAACATGGCTGTTGTTGAATACCCAGAAAGCTTTAGGTAAGAGTTGTTTCCTGGCGCCATACATCCGGTCAGGAATGAACTGCTCAGTAGCTCTGTTGTTCTAAGTTATACACAAGAAACCTGTTAAATCATGTGTTACAGGTGTGTCACTCTCCTGCTGGAAAGGGTATTCTTTTAATTGCTGTCTTCACTTTCTGTAATCCTGATGCTTGCTTGCTTTTCCAGTATTTGTCTTTCTGTATTGTGCTGATGGCGTTGTTTCCTGTGCCTCTCCCTTTAGTTCTTTTTATTTCAATTTAGATGTGGAGAAATGAGCATGCGACAACTATGACAGCGTCTGTATCACAAATAATTTTGTATTTGGTAACTTCCTGGTTAAAAACAATTTTTTTTTGCATTGACCATTGCTTTGATGCTCATCTATGACACAGTTTGCTGCAATATGACAGCTGGGGAAGAAGATCAGTTGAAAATCACAAGCTGTGATAATGTATAGCTGAGACAAAGGATGGTTTGCCTGCCTAGGAGTAGGTTTGAATCAGCACAGACTTCTTGGAGCCAAAGGCTTCCACTGTTCTGTGTTTGACTCAGACCTTCATCCATCTGAGGGAGGTAAATTGAATTCCATGCAATTTACTGTCATGACCTTTCAAAACAATGAATTTGTCTGTTCTGTGCAAAAATTAAAGCTACTGTAATATTCTCTGGTGATTTCATACTAGCTGAGTTTCTCAGCCAAACTGCAGAAAATGCTATTGTATTGCTGGAAGACCAACTTTAATTCAGAATTGCCTGTACTTAAATGAGTGTTCTGAACCTGTGCATCATTGTCTTTAGATAGCCTGCATTCTCAGTAGTGAGAGGGAGCAGCCTCCACAGGTTTAGTCCAGCAGCTGAGTGGAATATTGTTTAAACAGAGCAAAGGACGGTCAAAGGAAAATTGAGGCTGTATAAATGTGAGCTTGAGTGCTTTAGGATCTTTTAGAATTATGGTCCTATATCAGCATGTAATGTTTTTATTGCAAGCTGCACGTTGGCATTTTTAATAGCTTTGCTGCCTGCGTTTTTGAGGTCAGTTTGTGTATGTGAGGAACTGAGACTGTCAATGCACATCTTTGAGAATGAAGTGGAAATTAGTAATGGAAAAACTCTTAAAAGGGTAGCTCTTTGCTCCTTGCATGCACAGGGGTGTGTAACCTCATTCACAGGTACACATGGATGGAGGAGTAGGGGCTGGCATCTTGCCTCTGCTATGTGACTACCCTGTCTGTATGTGGGTCTTTCTCTAAAGTAGCCAGCAAATAATTCATGAGTGAGGGAATGAAGAAACAATGTCAGAGTTGCAAGGCAAGGAAAAAAAAGGCTTAAAGAAATAGAATTAAACAGGTGTTTCTGAATAAAGGAATGGGAATCCAATAAGGAGGGGAAAAGCAAGAATAACAGAGTACATCCGTAGTTTGTACCAAATTTGAAACCATTTTAGGCTTTCTAGTGCTGTTCATGCTAGAAGGGCTTTACTGCTTTGTGAAACCTCTTTGAAGGGACAAAGACCTGATGCTATTGTGTATCTCCAGTTGCTACTGCCTTATAGAAAAATGCTAATAAATTTTATTACTGTATAGAATGACTACAAGATGTTTCATGTAAATAGTGTAGGCAAGTTCAACTACTTGATTTTAAAGCTGTATTTAAAAGTGGTTGATTATTTTTCGCAATTCACATTTATATGAACCAGGCAACTGTGTAATGTGGTGCCTGGGGGCTCCCTTCCTAATGACATCTCTTTTTGGAAGCACAGTTTGATGGCATATATCAAGAAAAAATGATGAAAGCTGCATTAAGGGACCTTTGGGCTCTATAGATGGCAGAAAAAAGCCCAGAAGAATTACCTAAATGTATATCCTAAATAAAAGAAAGCATAAGATGTAAAAAATTAAGGACTTAGCTGACCTGAACTACAGCCATCTCATACTGTTTCACTAGTCTCTGTATATAATTAAAATTACTTAGGTCTTGCTTTTTTGGTTTTATTTATGAATTGTTTTTGTTTTATTTATGAATTCTTTCATTACAAATTTTAAAGAAGAAATTTTTCTGGATAGTTCACATGGTTGACTGAAGCAGTTGGAAAAATCTACTGCATTGCTCAGCTAACACACAACATCCTTTGGCATGAACCTCATAATACTGACCCAAATATGTCTCAAAGTGCCCCTTGTTCATGTGTTTAAACGTTTACTGCACATTTCAGAGGTTGATGTGGTGCTCAGTGTAGAGGGATGTGAAACATAAGCACTGGATACAGTGAGAGTTTGGACTGAGCTATTGAAGATGAGCTGGATATCCAAAATGCACGAAAAAAAATGAACTTAGGAAGATAACTTCTTGAAAGGTGGCATATAGTAACAAGTCCATTACATTACAGTCAGTGAATGACTGACTGAATTCAAACACTTGCATGTACTGTCAAGCAATGACAGAGGAAGACTTCATAAAAGAAGTATGAGAGCCAGCTATGCTGAACATATTGCAAGCTGGAGTGAGCCAGAAGAATTACAGTGTCTTACTATGACTATAAAAGATAGAAATAGCAACCTTTACATGGAGGGTATCATCTGAGAAATTGCTGACACCTCTCTATGGGGTGAGACTGCCCAGGATAAAACTTAGTGATTTTACATCCTGTCAGTGATGGCATGCTTTTAAAAGAAGCAAGTGAATGCTGTACCAACAGTTGGCTTTGGTATATATTTTTAAACGGACTGTCTTCAGCACTTTTGAGTAAGAAGATTCCTGTTAGCATCAGGTGTCTCCTCTCCAGGTCAGTAATGCTAATCATAAGCCTTTTTGAAGATGGATTCCTCTAATTTTTTTTCCAGCTCAAAGGCCAGCCTTTTGGTCAGTGTTCCGATTCTGGCAGTGATTGCTTCCACAGGCTTGTCTCAGGGAAGAAATGATTTTAGTGAACACTTGCACTCCAGGTGATCTTCTTAAAATAATTCATTGTTTATATAGAAAGAATTTTGCTTTTTAAAGTCTGTATCCACACCTCACAGTGTTCCATGCAGAAGTCCCATGGGTCTAGCAGCCTGCAGAATCCACCACAGAGCCTAACATTCTCCTTGATTTTCAGATAGTAAAATGTGCCTCCTTCCAGTTTTGCTTGCATAAAAGTGTCTTTGCCTTCCTGATTCAGCTGCTCTTCCAGACACTGTTTTGCTGTCTGGTTCTCTTTTAGCTATAAGTCACTGTTCTGTTGCTCTCAGAGTCTGTAAACTTGTTACAAAGAGAAATAACAGAACTTTTGGGAAGCACTGCTGTTCTACACATACTCAGAAAGAAACTGGTGGGTTGGTATTTTGGAGCAATGTAGCTGTCAAATGCAGGTGCTTTTGTTCTACAAAAAGCTAGCACAAAAGTAATTACTGTAAATGTAGTGAAAAAAGGCCCCAGAAGGCCAATAAATATTAAATGTGTATCTTGGAAAGTGTTTATAAAAAGGGAAGTAAATTCAGCTTGGGGAATGGTGCGTGTTGTCTTGGTTTTGGTGTTGTTTTAGCAGAAATGGGGTTTTTTTGTTACAGCCAGCCCTCAAAATATGAAGTCCTCTTCTAGATTAGAAGTGGTTTACTGATAGAAAATGTCCTTGATTTCATCACTGCTACATTAATTTCATTAAGGACATGTGGAATAATCGTCTGGCAAGATTTATTTGTCATCGTCTGGTGCAGACTTACTGTGGGTAGAGCTATTCTGTGGAATATAAGCAATGCCATTTACCAGATGCTTCCATTCACCTTAAAAAAAAAACAAAACCCCAACCCTGATGTAAAATCAGGACCTCAAAATGCAGGATCAAACTGGCATTTCCAGTTTGAATTCTCTTTCCATTTCTTGTCAAGTTCTTTCTTGTGCATTGAAAATAAACAACTCATGCATTCTTTGAGCCATATCTTTATGGGCACTGGTAGAGTCCTGCAGTGTTACTGACAGCAGTAAAGCAGATCTGTGTTCTTGCCTATAACCTTCATGGAGAACGGGGAGGCAGTTGTCTCTTAGTGGTTGTTTGCCCATCTTTGTGTTATGGCTGATCTACACTTCACTTCTAAGTGAAGATAGTTGTGCCTCCTACCCCACCCACCTCACTCCCCAGGGATTACAGCTGTGCATGCCCTGGAATGGTTTTACCACTTTTCTCATAGAAGTGGTGGTGGCCTCTTAGCTTTAGGGAATCAGATCAGCCCATTTATATGATTCCATTTCATCATTAGGCAGGAGGCAAGGAAGCCAGTACATCTTGGTGAGAGAACAGCTTGTTAAAATTCTCAGAATACTGTTTTGTTTGAATTCCTCAAGGGTGTTAAGATCTAAAGCAAAGACAGATTAATATTTTGGCTGTAGCATTTGATCATGCTAGATAACTTTTACAAATCGAATGTTCAAAACTCTTAAGGGTGGAGCTTTTGTAAGCTGACTTCTTGTAGTGGTGTGTTCATACCCTTACTGGTGAGAGTGACCCAAAAATGTTTTTATTTCTTTATTGATGCCCCAGACAATAATACAAAGTAATAAAAAATGGAAGAATGTACTTGAGTGATATAATAGTACTGTGCTACAAGAAAACATGTTAGGCTTCTGTGATTCACTAAAGCAAGTGAGATGTGGAGATGGGAGGGTTGAGCTGGGGTTTTGGCTGTAGAGTAACTATGAATGTTTGCTTCTGTTGGCATGTTAACAATTCCTTGTTTTTAGAGAATTAACCTAAAAATACCTTGGTGGTATATTGCAATAATTGTGACTATACTCTATAGAACTACTAATAATATTGAGGGTTTGTATGGCAAATATATGAAGGAAAAGCTTTAAGGTAATCTCCTGACACTTATTAAAGATAACACAGATGCTTAAAACTAAAAAAATTTCAGAAATAGAAATCCAAGGGTGCTTTTTTCTGGTTTCGATTTATTTCCACACTTCTGGCACTGCCTCCTCCTGACCCCCATGATGAAGAAACAAAATGAATTCTGGAGTTACAGTATCCAAGGCTGGATTCCTCTTTTGGCAGGTTCAAATTGACATATGCATAATTCTCTAAGGATCGCAGACAAAAAATCTGAGGTGAGTATGGTCTGATCCAAGACAAAAATTCAGCAGGTGATAGCCTTTTATTCACCAGCTTGATGTGGTGGAAAGAAATATCCCCCTAGATAATGTCTGCTTATGCCAGGAATGGATTTGTGTTAGTGTACATGCCAATCCATCCTAAAATTACAGAGCTGGTTTCAGAGGTAACTGGGGAGAATTCCATTCCCTCATAGCACAGCTATCAGGGTATGAATAAAAGGAGTTAAATGGAGCTTAGAGAGGAAACCTACTGCAGACCAATTTTCCTAGTATGGTATGTAAAGAAGGAGCAGATAAGTTTTCCAGCCTTAACAGTAGTGGTTCAGATCTTTCCTCTGGATGAGAAGTCAATTTTATTTCATAACTTCTTTCTCTAGTATCTGGCTAAGTGGCTACTGCCTCCACGCATTTAAGGCCTTGATAGCAAGCAGCAGTGCTTCTAGATGTTTGTTTTGGCATTGGAGAGGTAGCACTGGTTATGCAAATGCAGACTTAAGGAATTTAAGAATAAATTCAAAAATGCGGCAATAACGTGGCTCATTTGAGTTACCTGCCACAGGTTCTGTGCTTCTGTCTGCCTTACCAATGAGTTAATCCCCTCAACGCACACTTTGCTCCCTACTAAGGGCCATTTTCTTTGCACAGCTGCAGCATGTTCTGCTTTATATTCAAAGGAAGCATTTAGGAGCCTTGACTGTCTATGCTGGATGTCAGAGCATGCTGAAAAATAGCATGTGTGTATTATCTGGGCAGCAGAGTCATTGTCAGTAGGAACTTCCAGAAACGGGCGTTTAGCCATAGTTATTTGCATGTAGGGGTTATCCAAGGTGAGAAGGGACTTAGTCATTGAGGTCCCTGTGTTTCTACCAGGTAATTTTGTGACCTCCAAAATGTAGGGTCCTGGAGAACCCAAGGAGAACCTAAGGCATGCTTTCTGCCTGGAAATCAAAAGGAGAACCAAGGGAGAGAAGTGGTGTTGGTGTGGGAAGCCCAGCTCTAAACTTTCCCCTCCTGCTGTGGGGCTCCACAGGTATTCAGTGGGGCTGAATGGGGTGTGAGCTTTTATTAGCAACTTCAGACAGCCATTCTGCTGGAAATCATGGTTTTTGGGGCCTTCCTGAACTCCTTCAAGGCACTTTCAATATATGGATAAAGGAGAAAACAAAATACCCTGTTAGTCTTGTTTTTCAATGCTTCACATCTGGTGAAGGTGAAGGCTGTGGAAAGTCTGCTGTCAAACGTACAGATACAATAATCTGAAAATGTTTCCTGAGGCTCTCAGAAACTGATTACCAGGGATGTATGGGAAAATATTTTCTGAGACCTTTAAGAAGTCTCAAAAGCAAGGATGATCAAGAGTCATTTTTTTTTGTTGGGAATTGATTTTTGAGAATAAAAAAGTAGAATTCACTGAGAATTTCTGTTGATAATCATTACTGGAAGACAGATCCTAAAATATGGAGAGGTATGAATGTTATACTTAGAAAATTGTATTTTAGTGCAGGAAATTACTTTCCAAGTAGTCTGCAGTGTGGTCAAGCTATGTTGACTTGAGATGAGTAGAGTATAATGCTCTGATCACTCAGTGAAAGGGTTGGCTTTTTTATTTCCAGCTGGAAATTTCAGACTTGAGTGACTTCTGCTCTAAGGTCCTAGGAGTGTTTATTTATATAATGAAAAGAGCACAAAATGTTTTGATTTGTATTTCTTCAAAAAGAAGAGGGAAGGGGATTTATTCAGATGTTTTGAAGAGCTCCCCAGGGAATACAAACTAAGTATGGTAATTTTTCAGCCACAGATGTGGTTTTTACCTTCTGAAAACAGGGAAAGCCCTTACTCTTCACTGTCTTAGAAATACTTGCAATAATTGGCAATAATTGCACCTTAGATGGTAAGTCAGCCTCTGTTGCCATTGTCATTAATTTCTGCTGAACCAAATATATAAGCAGGCACAGTCATACTATTTGAAATTAGTCACTATTCGTGTTACTTAATATTTTAGTCTCTGTTTGTAAGGGAAAGATAGTGATTAATGAAGATGTTATGGAGAGAGAGATTGTAACCTAGAAATTGTGATACCAGCATGTCTTAGAAAATATCCTGACATATTTCCTATTATGCTAACATTCTTACAACAGGAAAGAGATAATATGAATCATTTTACTTTCCCTTATTCAATTTTACCTTGACTTGAAGCTTTCTGTTATGTATGTAGTTCGGCATTAAATTTGTCATAAGGCTGTATTTTAGGAGGAAGAGGGAATATCAGGATGGAGTGCTAAATTCCCTAATCAAGCACCATAGTCATTAGCAGAATTTTTTCCTACATACACCAACAGAAAATTCAACCCAGAATGATGCAAGTATGACATACAACTGTGTTTCTGAGCACTGTGGCTGGACATGTGAACTGCTGGAAATGAATGCAGTGACCTCATTCCATATGTCTCTATCAGCTGGAGAAGTGGCAGGAGGTTGATACCTAGCACCTCAAATCAAGTTCACATTTCAGTGGAACTGAAATTCATAGTGAATAGATCCCTCAACACTTTTTAATATTATTTTTTTCTTTTATTTTTTTCCTTCTCCTGCAGTCTGTCCATTTGCTCTGCTGTCTGTGTGCCTGTGATGACTTGAGATTTTCCTGTAGTTTTTCTTGTATTTTCTCAGGACAAGGTCGATGTTTTTCCATTGTTGGTAAGGTATGTAGCACAGTGGGGGTCTGAACCCAGTTGAGAATATACTTGTACCTGCAGTCTGTGTGATGAGCAGGAGAGATGACCAGTTGGCAAGGAATTGTGTTGCTGAGTGAGAGGAAGCCCTGCCTGCTGCCCTATGAGTTTCATCAGTCAGTCATTTTGTATGATTCTTCAAAATGTAGGTACTTTCTATGTTTGGAAGAAAAAGGAAAAACTCTTCTGCTTGGCATATCAGTAATGTTTAAGTGTGCAGTAATGCACAGTAGGAATGACATAACCAAACATGAAACAAAGGGATACAATACACCTGTGAGGATCATCTCTAAGTCTTTTCCAGCCCTGCACAGACCGTTGCAGCAGAAGTGCTTTAAGAGGCCAGTGTGATGCAGCATTGCAAAATGGCACTTGAGGAGAAGAATATACAGCATTTCCCACCTCCTGCATGTGCCAGGGGCCCCACCAGGAGGAGTGGCACTCCCAGCCAGACAAAGATGCAGAAATGACAGATGGGCACTGAGTAGCCTGAATCTTTGAGCTTTTGCAAAGCAGGTGTTAAGAATGAGTACTTGAGACAGCTTAAAAAAGCAGCAGCAACAGTATCAGTAAAAACCAGATTTCTCAGATAGCAGTGCAATCTTGGAAAAGGGGTGAGGATGCACCACCACAGCAGGCAAAGCACTGGCAGTAACCAGCACTGCATAGCAGTCAAGGACTCTCAGAGCAACAGCATCAGGGATTTTTCTGGCCTGCACAGAGCAGTCTCCAAGGCTTAGCTGTCCCATGTACTGTGTTAAAAAAAAGCTACCAGTAATGTGTGCCTCAGGAAGCTGCTGGTAGGTGGCATGGGGCCAGTGTTCATTTAGGGTAGTTCATGTTGCTGCCATCCAGCTGTGCTGATCTCACCCCTGGAGGATTTTTAATCTATGTGGGATTGCTTTCGTCTGTGCTCTTCCTACATCTCCAGAAAGAATGGCTCCTGAGAGGAGGAGCACTGAGACTTTCTCTGCCTTTGAGCCACCACTATAGTGCTGTTCTGTAGTAGGATTTATTCAAAGCTGTGCATAGTAATATTGGGAGTTTATTGTTTGGAAGGATTTGTGGTTTGTTTGGTTTTCTTTACATCCAGAGTGCTTGTGTGAATTAATGCTACTTCATATACATTTATATATAAAAGTCAGGATGCATATACTGAATTATCTTTCAATGAAAAACATTCTTCTGAAGCTAAACTGGATGGCACATTTTCTTGTTTATTGCTCTGCTGTTAAAGCAGATGGAAATGTCTGGCGTCTTTTTTGCCACGGGTATAAACTATGTCCTATCTTAATCAAGAGGCTGCACATTGTCAGTTTGGAAATGCCAGCTGAAACGAGGCTTTGTTTTTCAAGTCCACTTAAGGAAAAAGAAGGTTCAATATATATGGGCTCTTTGGAGCCTTCACACCAGATGATTTTCAAATATAATAGGGAGTGAAGCCTGCTCTACTAGCAGCTCTGGTATTGTATTGCTTCTTTTTCTGTGGCAACCAGCAATTGCCTGCTGCTTCACTGGCCACCTGCAAGCGTCAGGGTTTCCATAGCAGGGGCCTGGTCCTGTGCAGAATGCCCATTGGGAAGAGGAAGGGAGATCCTGCAGGATAATGATATCCAAGCGTGTGTTGTGCACTATCTGGTTTTGCAGGACAGGAAAACTTGCATTTGAAAGACTGTGGTCTTTGGTGTTATTTCCCTTCTCTGTACTGCCCTAGACAGGAAGTATTCGTTAGTTTCAGCAGACAGATTTTATGCCACATGTGTAAGACTGCTTTTGAGCAAAGCCCCATTGCATTTCTTCCAACTGGGAGAAAAAGAGAAAAACGGAAATGCATCTGGATCAAGCCATTGTTTTAAAAGGTTCGACTGATATACAGAGAAAGGAAGACAGCAAAGAAAGCTTGACATACCCTTACCCTTTCACATAATTTTTGGGGTAATTTAGAAACAAACATGTTAAACTTCTGCAATGTTAGTTTATTATTTAAGCCCTGTGATGATACTGAGAAGGACAGTATCTAAATAAGCTGCTGCAGGGGGATTTTATTCAGCTCATTAGCTGTGATAGCAACACTGAGAAGTGTATAGGGAATTCTAGTACAGATTTTTGATGTTCTAGAGGTCAATCTAGTCTTAAAAGAAGAAATAACTTTTTCAGATGCTTCACTGGCTCAAAACATGCCTCATCCTTGCAAGGTTTTCTTCATTGATGTTCATCGGTTATTAACTTAAACTTTACTCATTTCTCCACCTAGAACTTCTGATGCAAAAACTGTATTTTAGATAAGGCAGTATCTGCTTCTGATCCCATCTAACTGGCCTCTGCACATGGCAGAGCAAATGTCTCATTTTATATGGATTAGCAGCTTGCACCCTGAACCTGGGAATTCTGGGCATAAAAAATACCATAGCTGAACAATCATTTATTTTTTGTCTAAGCAACAATACAGTGTAAAGTTGCAGTGCCACAAAAAGATAGAAGCAGTACTCACAAATTATGTATTCCAGCAGGTACTCATTATTTGCCTGCATAGATGAGGCCATTATTCTGGGATTAGTTGCCAGACATACAAGAGACAGAAATCATGGTTTTAGGTGTCACTGCAAGCACTGTTATTACAGGGAAGAACCGATGAAGCAATTCTGTATCCAAACAGCACCTTAAGGAAATCATGTTTCTTACAGGGTAGGGCAGATTTGCCCTTAAGCACTTATGAGGCTGTAATAAGCTTTGAGACTGGTTGCAAATAATGTCACAGCTAAAAAAAAAAAAAAAAAAGTGTTGCTCAGTCATTAAGGACAAAGCCCTGTAGAGGTTCTCACAAATGAATGAATAAATTTGAAATGCTTCCTCTGATGTGTGAACTCTGAAATTAACACCACACTAAGAATAGTACAGGGTGTCAGCACTGAGGGCGGAAGGGAAAGAGAAGATACTCTCTTCCAGTCTTCTGTAGCATTCAAATTGCTTAAAGCTTAAGCTAAGTAGTATAAATGGCTACATCTGCCATTTCAGAAGTTAACTAAATAGTGCTGTAGTAGAAATATCCCTGATCATTGGCTTGACCCAAACCTTGAGCAGTGCTTACTGCAGGAAAGCAAGTGTACAAGCGGATGTATTTTCTGACCTTGGCACTTGTGTAGTGCTTACAGTCACTGGTGAGCAGGTTCTGTGTGGGCTGTTGGCCTTTTAAGAAAATGCTTAGTGTCTGGATTTCAAGCTGAAGAGAAGGAAAGCCACACTGTTTTACCCTACCCAAGTAGGGGAAAAAAGCACAGCTGAGAATGGTGCAGATGGCCTGAAGCAGACTGGCACATTGTGCTGGAGTATCAGCATCAGATGACTGCCTTAAAAAGTGAGGTTCTGTCATCTCCCTGTTTTCACTGGAGATCTCATAAGCTGCTTTTCCAAGATTATCCATAATAGCAGTTTGTCTAGCTGAAAATATCCCTCACAAGAACAAGAAGAAAATTATGTGAAACCAGAATATATGAAAGGCCAAGAAAGAGAGCATATTTATTTTTTTTCTTACGGATGTTAAACTTCATCAAACTAAGCTGATAAAAATATAATGAAATAGAAAAATTGCAGTGCTGCAGGATGTATTTTCTACATGGTGCTCTTCCTGGCTCCAGGCATTTTTTTCCCATCAAATTCAATGGTCAGTCAGCAAATTTTATTAAGTTTGATTGTCAGTTTCTCATGTACCTCACAGCCACTGCTAAGAGCATTAATTCTCCAGGGAGGAAGTCACTGCTCCCCTTGCACAGTGCACAGTCCATCTAAATTCCTTCACAGTTGTAGAGTGTATCATGAACAATGTTGATTATGTTTTCAGCACTTAAATAGTGCTGTTAAACTGCTGCTCAAGAGCGTGCCCTATTTGGCACAAAAGCATTTTGAGTTTGGGCTTGGAATAGAATTTGCAAAGGGGACTGAGCACAGAGCTGGTACTTTGTGAAGTTTAAGGCTGCAGTTGCGTCGAGGTTTTATATAACAAATACTTCATGCCTTAGTCAGGGCCACTTGTAGTGACAGTAACTATAGTAACAAAACAAAGTTTCTAGCTAGTGAAGGAGCATTTCCAATGAGCAGGACATCAGTTTCTGATCCAGCCCCTGAAATATGCTTATTTATCAGTTTTGTGTGCAATGCTATTTTAATAGCCACTACTGCATTTTGAAACGTATTCAGAAATTTTCATTTGTTTGCTCTTGGTGTTATTTTTTTTTCCCCCTCTTTTTCCTGCAACCTATGGAAGGACTTGCTCCTTTTGCCTTCAAATGGAAATGTTCTAGTTATATTCCTGTTTTTTAACTTGTTTTCCTAAAGAAATGGGGATTATGCAGTTGGGCTTTTTATACCTTGAACACTTTTGGAAATACTGACTGATTTAAAACAAGTTTTGACAGTGTGTTAGAAGTCCTGAAGATAAGTTTCTGCAAGTTTTCTAAAGCAGCCTGCTGAGTCAAGGCTGGATGGGGGCAGGCAGAGAGGAGCCTTGTGGTGCCAGGGTTAAACAGCTGCCAGCAGGACAGTGGGGACAGCACACAGAGACATGGCAGCAGCACTGCCAGGGTCTGCTGGCTCTGGGAGAAGGGATGGCTGAGGGAAACAGAGACAGACTGCGCTGGGGGATAGGTGCAGAGGATGCAAATCTGTAGGAAGTTGCACGCCACCTGGGAAAGGACAGTTTGTGGCATTTAAGTGAAGACTATATAAATGCATACTGTTTGTTTCTGTGTCTTATCTGCTCATTTGCCTGTGTAACAAATCATAGCAGAATGAGTAAGGAAGGAAAGGAGGGATGTTGCAAGTGGTAATCTGCACATTTTAGCAACACCTGCGCATGTTGGGGGTGAAGTAAAAGGCTGGGTCTCAGCAAGGGCTGCAGGAATGCACCTCTCTTGGAAACCAGGTAATGGGCAGTTCTTACGTTTTCACAGAAATTCTAGCCTCAAAGTGGCAGTCTGGTTAAAAAACAGCAGAAAGAATTATTTTTCTATTAATCGAAAGGTCTTGTAAAACTTCAATGGAGAGCTTTTCTGTTGCCAAATGGGTGTTTTATGAAGAGCAGAAAGACCTTTTTAAAGAAAGCATGGCAAGCTGAAAGCACAGGAATGGCCCCAAAGCTCTGATTGCTTGGACAGTCTGCCTGTGAGTTTCCTTATCCTGGCTTTGTAAATTAAAGAAGTGTTGTTTTTTGAAGTGATCCCTAACCTTCTCTTCTATTGTCTGTGAATTGTCTTTTCTAAAGTTTGGTAACTTTCTGTTCAAATGACTCGTGAAACACCAGTTCACATTACGAGTCTCCGATAAAACTAAATGTGATACTGCGCTATATTTCCTCTTTCAGGCAACAGCTACTTGCTCCTACTAAATTCTCTAGCCATTTGGTGGCTGAGTATTTGGAGCACCAGGCAAGAAAATGGAGGTGAGAAAAATAGAAGGGAAAAGAGTAAAAGAAAGCCAAAAATCTGTTATTTGGAGTTGAGGGTAGGTAGGAAAATCCATCTGAAGCTTTTATGTAGATTTTTGGAGCTGTTCTTGTAACTCAGATAATCGAGTAATTCACCTTTTCTGCATAGTGAGAGGTTGTTTTTCCAACAGCAGACAGGGAGCAAAAAGCTGTTCTTTTCCAAAAGCACATTTCCTAGATGGTGTATAACTGTAGTAAAGCATTTCAGCTCCAGACTCCTTGCAATGATACTTTCTCTGAATTTCCCAGGAGCCCTGTGATGCATCAAACATTTTGTAATCACTTCATGCACTGGTGAAGTGCAGCTGTGGTTGGGGAAGAGTAGAACAGCTGTGTAACAGGGACCAATAATATGTATCTGATTAGGCTGTGAAGGTGGGAAGAATAATCTGCAAATTGAAGTTGACAAGATGGTTGTAGACAAGCAGGATATAGAGGACAGAGCTGGAGTTTTACCATATCTCATAAACTAGCACCTGTGTGAGAAATGGGACTTAGCCTCCTTAATATCTTCAGTTAATTTTAAGACTTGGGTATTACATTTCATTTAAAATAATGTCCTAACAGGGGAGGGGATAGGTATTAAAATGCTCGAATCTTAAGGGGACAAATGTAATCTTAAAAGCTCCAAATAAAAGCAATTTAGTTCAAAGTGTTAAGGAAAGCTGGCCATATATAAATGAATCTACCTCTTTCATTTGATGATTGAAAAGACTTTTTTTGCTTCCCTTAAATCAGCTACAGCACTAAATCCCATAATAGAACATTCTAAAATTAGTAGAACTGGCTGGCTTTTCCATCTCTGCTGCACAGTGCTGGTTAGGGTTATTAATGAAGAACTCAACTTTTGCTTTTCTCTCTGTTTTAATAAATTAATTATAGGATGAGTTAATGCAGGCAGTAAGTTTCAGGCTTCATTCTACTGTTCTGTTTTCCCAAGAGCATTAAACTTTCTGTTGTGGTATAGCAGCTCTAAGAGTGCAGCAGTTTCTGCATGATGTCTTCTGCATAAGTGTTCTCGTGATCGGTGGTCAGCAAACTAATGCTTGTGGATTGGACAGGTTCATCCCTTGGGAACAAAATTCCCAAAGCTGTAGATCACAGTTCCTGGCAGGATGGGGGTAGTGCTGAAAAGAAATAGCAATACAGCAGTTGACGAAGCTCCATTCTATGGGTACAAGGGCCTGACATGCTGTGATCACTGCTTTTAGGGTTGTCCCTTTTTCCTTCTGCCAGCCCACTGTGTTCATCAAAATGCATTCATAGGTGCTTGGGGGACTGGCCTGTGCTATAAAACTTAAGAAAAATTGTCTGAGGATCCAAGCAGAGACACAATTTAGAGCAGTCATAGTATTTCTTCCACTCTTGTAATTTAGGCCTGCTTCCTGAGTAGCAGTAATAAACCATGGAATGACTCATTTGACAAGGTAAGTTTAACTTTTATTTATGGCAGCAAAAGAAAAATTTGACAAGTGGACGTGTCCTGAGAGACAGGGAGAGAAGAGGAAGGGATGAGTCCAGTGCCCTGGCTGGTTTTTCAGTTACACAGGGATTGCATTGTATATCCAAGGAGGGCTCTTATATGTGAGTAGAGCCTCTGTGTGCTGCTGCAGATGCTGCCCACAGCAGAACTTGGCATCTTTAATTGGGATGGAGCAGTTTGCAGTGGTGCAGAGCTGTACCAAGCTACACTAGGCTGCGCTGTCAGTGCAGTTAGCTAGTTTTACAAGAGGGAACACACAGCTTAGGTGGAGGCAAAATGTTTCAGTGGTTTAATCCATTCCCTGGGTGGTCTTTGCTGGGTTAACTCCTATAGAACTGTGCCACAGAGGAAAACAAGTAGATGATGTGTTTTGCAACTTAAATGATGTCTCCATGGTAGCTTTTGTGGACTTGGGCATTATATGCTCTATGGTGGTTGTGATTACAGTGGCTTTGCAAAAGTGCTGTTTTTGTACTTGAGGCTTCAGTTGTCCATTGGTTGTAGTCCTGAACATAAACACCAGAATTTGTATCCATTGGAAACAAATTGGAAACAGCAAGCTGCTCAGAGGAGATGGCAATCTGAAGTACATAGATCTGCAGGGATTACTGAAGCAGACTTCAGCAGATTTGGGTCAGTCAAGCACATCACATTATTATTTAGTTTTCAGTGGAGAAATGAAACTGTTAGTGTAACTGGAATCACATGAAAATCTGCATTGACACTGACTTGAGTGGCAAGTATTACATGAAAAATAAACTTGTACCTGGAGGAACCTGACAGATAGGGCTGTGATCTTGGCCTAGAACAGGGGAAGAAAGGGATTGGGGGAAATTTAATGGCAAAGCCAGTATCTCTGTCAAATCTGCCCAATGTCGATACAGTTGAACCTCATTATAAACAAGGAACAAAATGGAAGAAAAACCACAAGGAAAAAAAATCAGTCATGCCATAAGCAGTCACAAATCTGATGCATTAGGAATTTGCCAGCTTCCAGCAGAACTGGTGTTTCTCCAGGTTAATTCCTTCTCTCTCATATATGCTATAAGTGCACTGCAACTCACATGTCTCTACTTAACTAATGTCTCTAGGGCCTCCAGGAAAAAGATGTCCAAGAAGTTTATTGACTGTTGTCCTGAATACTCCGTACAGGAATTGACTTTGAGGATGTTATTTGCAGTACTGTTTCGTCAGCATGATGGGTTTTGTGTTGCCATTTCTGTTGGAAAGAATCAGTCATGCAAGCTGATGCAGGATATCCTTGTCCTGTGGGTAGGAAACACTGCAGTTATCCTGAGTAAGGATGCAGTTGCAGTGTCCTGGAACTGTGCAAGTGAGATACTTGTGCCTGCCTGCTGAGGCAGGGTAGCACTAAGCTATCCTGGCTCTTTATGACAGCCACTGACTTTCCCTTTTCCACATGTGGTTTCACTTTCCTGGGTAGCCACACAGAACAACTCATGGCTGAGTCAAAACCACAGGTTGTGTGTGTGAAAGCAGTAACTCACTGCTATAGCTGCCTCATTCAGTCAGCATACCTACCCACCCTTCCTACATTTTTGGCTTCAGAGACCCTTTTATGTGGCAGATGGACTTGATACTTTCACATGCTCTTGCCCTTCCCTCTCCGTTCTAATTTTAGCCCAATTTGTGCCTGTGACTTGACAAACACTTGCAAAATGCTCTCATTGCCATTCAGCTTGGTATGTGTATATACTGAGGCTTTCATAGCCACTCTTGCCATTTCACTTGGAGTCATCTTGTGCTGAAGCCTGATGAACAGGGTAATTATTTGAAAAAAGATTACAGCTCTGAATCTTTTCCACTAAGGCTGAAGGAAGCTGTTACTTCATCGTATATTAAATGGCATGTGGTAATTTTAAACACCTTCTGGAACTCTAACAAATTAAATCAAATCTGTTCAAGAGCAAAGCACACCGATTTTTATCTGCATGGTTCAACAGTTCTTAAGCCAGTCTTTTTATGACCATATTTAGTTTATGCTATATATCTATAGTCAAGGAAAATAAAAATATCAGCTCTTCCATGGCTGCATCTTGGTGTTGGGAGTCTATTTCAAAATGTCAAATTTCTGGTGCTTGCTATGTATTTGAACCATGCTTCCTCTGGATGTCATTCCCTGAGGGAATTAATTATGGTAGGATATATCACACACATAATGACAGGTTCTGTTAAGCTTTCTGGAGGAAAATCTGTCAGTCAGGTCAGCAGAGAGTCTGAGCACTTTGCCTTGGCGAACTGAGTTCTGCACAGCAGCTTTTGAATATCCTTTCAATAAGGTACTTAAGGAAAGGTGTGGACGTATTAATGAAAACACAATGCCCTCAGTGTGGTGTGAATGGAGAAGAGCACTACCTGTGTTTTGCATATATTGGCTTGGAAAAGAAAAGAAACAGAAATTAGATTGTGAGCTCTGAATTGCAGCTGGTTTGCATGGTGGCCTTTTAAGAGGGAAAATAAAGGCATACATAAATACAAGGTGTTTTTTATGCCTAGTGGTAAATAGTAAACAGAGCAGTTATAACATTCTTAAAGCTTTTAGGCTGATATCTGTTTTTCCCCTTCAGATTTACTTCAAGAAAAAACTGGTACATGCTGCTAACTTACCAGAAGGCACAGATTATAAATATACTCTTCTGATTATCCTAGTGTGCTCTGCTCTCTTACTCTGCAGAGAGCTCTGCACTGAGTTAGCAGGATATGTAACACTGCATAAACATGAAGATTTCACTGTGTTCAGATTTCAGTGAGTTCAGTCCAGCCTCTTTCTCCCCCTCTCCTTGGCTGAGATGTTGAGGTGCAGAGTTTGAACTCAGGCTGCTGTGCTGCAAGGCTGCTCCATGGTCAGCACTGGCAGCTCATGCAAGCTGGGCATTTCTGCATAGGCTTTCTCTCCACACAGGAGGAAGGAAAGTATAGAGCTTCTTCTCTGTGAAAGGCTGGGGCTTACTGTGCATCGTCACTTCTGTTCCTTTCTTTTTTTCAGTTGCAGAATTCTTGTGGATATATGGAAGGCTAGAATTCTGCAAATGATATTTAAGGGCATAAAGCAGGGAGTCAGCTGATACAAGATGATCAAACTCCAGTGACCCTGCACTTCATTTCTATGTTTATCTGATGCATGCTCATCTTTAGGGAGTTAAAGCTGCCTGAGCTTTTCTGACTTGAAGCTAGAGTGACAGATCCTCAGCTAGTTTAAAAAGACGAAAGTCCATTCATTTCAGTTGAGCAGAGCTGATTGCCTTCAGCTCACTGTCAGACCCTGAATGTTGAGTTATTTTTACCTGTTTTATTACAGCTGTTAGCTCTAAGTTTTGGAACAGAGTTCAGTTTTAAAAGCACTATTGTGTTAAAATATGTAAAGGTCAGTGGTTGCTAAGTGCTGGACTGGGTCTCAAAAAAATCCCACCTTCTGTGAGTGGGTGAAGAATACAGAAGTACACCAAAAACCAGTAATCCCGTCACCTGCACTGTATGGTAAAATGAAACCTGTTTTTCAGCGTCAGACCTGGTTAATTCCAGCCAGTGTTTAAATTGTATTTGCAGTTTTGCACTAAGGTGTTTTTCTCAGGCTGTTATTGAAAGAAGGCCAAATATTTTTGAATGTTTAAAATGTAATTACTATGCATGTTTTCTCAAATGATTATTCTCTAATCACATATGCAGGGCTTTAGATGTATAATGTTGTGCCATCTTCTCTCAGCACATCTGGAAGACCAGCCACAGTGGGGTGCAGTATATTGCAGAAAAATAATCCATTAATCTGATTTTAGCTTCAATCTGCTGTAGATTCTCTTTTTAAGTTTGATTTGTTTTGGGGTTTTGTTTTCTTTTTCTTTACCATGCATATATATATATTTCTCACCTTTCTCTCAAGGCTTTTATTTTTTGTTGGCAGTTCTAATTGAAATTTAGGTATGTCTGACAGGTTGAGACTGCTAATTGTTGCTTGTGAGCAGTGACTCAGCTTACTTGTACAGTTTAAGGTGTACCTGCTGGAGTCAGATGTGCAGCAGTTCAGTTCAGATTTACTGCAAAGCTAAGGAATAAAGCTTCACATTTAATATACAGCCTGCAAGATCCTGAATTACGTTCATGTTCAGCTGAACTGTACACAGCTTTCTGCTGCGAAAACCTGATACTGAAATAGTAGTCAGGGATGCAAGCTGTGGAACTGGGTTCTGTAAGTCAGCAATGTCCTTGGGTCGATGTGTGTAGTTGAGGAATTACTAGGAAAAAAATGGCTGGAAATAAACCTAGCTGCTCACAGTTATATTCTGGGTTTTTATCTCAGAGTAGTGGTTAAGGAGAGCTATCACAGTATCATTTCAGCTGTCTGGCCCAAGGTCTATGGGGAATCTTTACGAGGGGGGAGGCAACAACATGACAAGAAGTGCCATCTTTGCCAAAGCCAATCTGTATGGTCTCAAACCTGATGGGAATTAGGGGCTACAAGGCCTGACTGCAATTAGCCTTATACACAATGAAAAGGAACTATAGAGTAAGAACTTTGTAAGGAAATTTAATTCATCTTCAAAACACTGTCTGTGATGAAAATGGAACCCAGTACTACCATGAATACAGTTTTGTCTGCCTGGTTTTTCTAAGTCAGTCTGCTGTGTTGAGTCAAATGGTAACACAGGTTTTGCTAGGTTACCTCAATTGTGCCAGTGAAGGACTGAGTGAAACTGCAGTAGCTGATCTTCAGCACATCTGTTGAAGTACAGACCTGAGTCTGTACACTGGTCCCTAGCTCTGCATTAAAGGTCATACTCCTGTGTTTTCCTGCTGCTGTTCCTGCACTAATCATGTTCCGCTGCTGCTGGCATAAGCTGCAGTTACATCATAGATTGGCTTTGCAGGCCTACTCAAATGTCATTCCTGATGGTAGCAAAATAGTCGTTTCTTTCTCTGGAATTTTCTTAGGTGAAGCCAGTAGTTTTCTGTCTACTTACCAAAATGCAGGTTTGTTCTACATACTGTGGTTTTGTTTGGGTTTTGGTTTTTTCTTTGGAGGTTGTTTTTGGGGTTGGGTTTGTTTGGGGTTTTTTCAGAAATTAAGCAACTTATGTCTGTCTTCATTGCTGTCACTTCTTTCACCTGTTAACCATGTGTTTACCTATATTTTTTCAGGCTGGCATATAAATCTGCTTCTTCACATCTTGCAGAACAAGCTCATCTTGTAAAAAGCACTGCCTCTGAACTCTCATGAATATATGGGTTGTCTTAGCCAGAACCTCAGTTGAAACATTCCCACCTGTGCCCCAGAACCAGTATTTTATAGTGAAATTCAGTGGTGTTTGACAGATTGATTTCCACCTTTTTCAGCTCTGCTGAAATGTGTAGTCAGTGTGTGCTAAATATCAGCAAACTCTGGCCCTTCTTGTGTTACTCATGTTAATACTTTG
Organism: Chaetops frenatus; assembly: GCA_013400775.1. Taxonomy (NCBI): domain Eukaryota; kingdom Metazoa; phylum Chordata; class Aves; order Passeriformes; family Picathartidae; genus Chaetops; species Chaetops frenatus. The sequence goes on along the minus strand of VZTR01013037.1, from coordinate 184,725 downwards.
TCCTCTGCAAAGTTAAGCAGTTAGGAGAGAATCTTGTAGATCATTCTCCTCATAAAGAGCTGGATCTACCAAAGTTCTTAAGCACACGCTAAGTTTTAAGGAAAGGAATAGTTGGCTTCTTGTTGACTTCAGCAGGACTCACGCTTAAAGTTGAAGACCTCTTAAAAGTGCGTTACTGTAAGTAGTGCCAAGGTAGCACATAGTTTATTGCTCCAGATTAAAATCATAGAAAGAGTGAGGTCTGTTTACCAACATTGCATAATGCAGTTTGCAAAAGGAAAGCTTATGCCTATTGTTTTTATAGCAAAGCCAAATTTCATGTGGTTCTAATGTACTAATACAGTGGGGGCATGATGCTGTTTCAAAGTGTTGGCTCCAAGTATCAGTAACATGCAAGATTTCATAAATATGTCAAGTTGGGTAGAAATGTTTTATTAATCCTTTATGGAGTTTTGCTTTACTGTATTTTTTTGCATAATTTATGCATCCATAATAAGAATATGCTATCACTTTTTATTACCTTGACACTGGGTTAATTTGAAGGTATTTCACTCTGTTTTAAATACATGGATCAGGATTCAGGCATACACTTCCAAAAGGAAGCTATGTTATTGGTTGCAGACTGAGGTGACTTGGAGGTTGATGTCGAGTGTTACTTTATGAGCCAGAGTCCTGGTATCCTTTCCTCTAAAAGCTGCCTAAACTACACATAGAAGAAGCTTATATGAAAAATACAACAGTTTAGAAGTGTAAGTGAAACATCCCGTTCTGCAGTCTTTGGGGATAGGAAATGTTAGCAGCATGTTAAATATTCAGTTAGGTCTGTTAATGCTCTTTTCTTGTCTGGGAGGATCTCTGCTAAGCATTCAGAGACCCTAGTCTTGGTGTCCTTTTTCATTTCTGTAAATCAAGAGTTATTCCAGTGGTTGTGGCAGCATGATAGTTCTCAGCTCTGCCCTTCCAAATGAATTCCTATTTGATCAGGGCTGGCTGAATTCATTCAGGGGGCACATCTGATGAAATTCTGAAGAATCAGGCCCAGCTGATGCGAAAATGTTTCAAAAGTGCTGTCAGTTACAGAGGAACTCAACCTGCTCCTTCCTGTCCACAAATAACTCTGAAGTTGAGAGCACCCGTATTAAGAGATTAAATGTAAAGGATATGGGGCAGGCAGTGATGAAGGACCTAGTTCTCCAAATGCTTTGCAAAGGTCATTCCCGTTATCTGCTCTGCATTTGGAAGAGTTAAAGCCCAGTGGCCTGGATTGACTTGCCCAAAACTGGCCAAGAAGCTATGCCAGAGAGCAAGGCATAAAAAGTGGCTCTCCTGGGTTCCCAGCCCAAGCCATAGGATGTTTGCCATGCTGCTCCCAAGGGTGGAATACAGTGGACCATGTTCTCAGAACACCTCTGAGATCACAGTGACATTTGCACATAGGTGTCTATTTCCACCCACAAATGAGATTCTGCACCATAGAGTCACCTGAGTTCAAGTGCGAGGGCTTGGATCTGCTGGATGGAGAAGCTATGCATTGAACTCCTACTGAATTCATGATTGAAATTAAATAAGAGGTGGATCTCTAAGCTCCTAGCCTTGAACGCCAAAGACCTGGCCCTTGTTTTCAGATTTGTTCATGACAGTGTCCAGCACAATGGGGAATATTCCATGTAATAGGTGGAGACTGTAGAAGAAGAAAAAAATTCACAAAACAATGCTGGGGGAGACTTAGAGAACAAACCTCAGTTTAACATCCTCTGAAGTGTTGCAAGGGAAAATTTAATACACTGTTCTTACAAAGGACACCTATTTTTATATTGCAAATAAAAATTGGAGGTGAACACACTTCACAGCAAAACTGGGAACTGTTTTCCAGGTTTTGCTGTAAAACTTAAAGCTGTGAAAATTATTTTTGTGTTTATTCAGGCAAGATATGGACTGAAATACACATGATTTGTGATAGTACAAAATCGTTTTGTTGGCAATTCCTCATCAGGGTGAGAGGAAGATAAAAGCTCCTTTCAGGTGTATCACGCAGAGGATCCTATGTAACAGAGTGAGACAAGCGTCTTTATCAGCTCTGCTAACAATTTGCTTCCTACATTTTTAATAAAAAGCAAAATACCACAAGTCTGGGATTCAAAAGTAATGACTTAAGTAAAAGGAATGTAGACAATAATTCTTATCACCCTTTTTTGTGCCTTCTTTTCTTGGGTATTACTAGATACGGCTTGATACTGAAGACAAGTGAAGATAAAGAAGAATTTCAGTGTCTTTTGGTTTTTTTTTCTTTCCAAGCAAATCAGCTTGCTTTTTCCAGACTACTAATTAATCATTGCTTTTCCTTCAAGTGACAACCAGCCTGGGCTTAGCAGATAAAGGAGGTTTGTTACAAGATCCCCTTCCAATGTAAGGAGCACTTTCTGAATGGACCACGTAAATATTCATAGTTTCATATTTGCTCCCTGTATCAGAAATTAATGTGATGGACCTGAATGCTGAAATAAGTGCATGAGGTTGCTGGACTGGCTGCGGACATCTTTGTCTTGGGAAGAGTCTTTTGGGTCTGTGCAGAGTTACGCAATGTAGTCCATGGGCAGGACCTTCACCTGACAGAATGCCTGTCTGCTATCAGGTGCAAGCCGCAGCTTGCAGAAGGAGGCAGTCCGAGAAAAAATATCCACAGTTTGAGCCATGCCAGTGGTTGCTCCCTTAGTTTTGCTTTGCAGTCTCCTCCTACAGTTGTGGCTGTGATCTTGGTTTTCCTGATCACCTCTTCTTGTGTTTCCCTCCTTCTCTATAAGCAAGAACCTTCTAGGTGCTTTGTGCCACGAGGCTACGCCTTGCAAATTGTCTCCATTCTGTTAACTTGTAAATAGCCTAGAATCTACCACCCTGGAAGTTGTTTTCACCCTGTGCTGGAGCAGTCATAGCTTGTGGAGCAACTTCAGCCAAATTGCTGTTGTTGTGCAGGACTGATCTCTGAGCAGTGCGTCCTTATAAAGAAGGAGATGGCAGCTCTCAGTCTGCTAGTTTCCCTGGGCTGGGAAGATAAAGCCAGTTATTCTTTAGGCATGGTGACAGATTTCTTATTGGTTTTGGGATTTTTTTATTGTTTTGGGGGGGTTTTTTTGTTCATATTGGGGGCTAAATGGGCAGGGAGCCATAAAAATTAGGACTGTATGTCTGTAAAACTGTATGATCAATTTATTTTTGTTGGGGAAGTGATAGATAACGTGGCACAGCATGAAGTTATAAAAGGAGGTTGCAGTCAGAGTTGCTGGCATTAATTTAACTAGAGAATGTGCCCTTAAATGTCAGGAGACTGCAAGAAGCACAGAGTTATTTGAGAAGACAGCAACTTTGATGTTGATTTTATCAACAAAAATACAGGAGATTAAAAGCAGCTCCCCAGTTTTGTCTCCTTTTTTTCTTATTCATAATTTGACTAGGACATTAGCAGGTGTTGTGGGAAGGTTAATGAAACCATAACAGTTATGGTGAAAGAGTATCCATTATCTAATTGACTTGTACAGGTGACTCACCACTGAAACTAAACTCAATAACTGGGGAACTGAGCAACTGATTTTCTGTGAAGATACTACAGTTCCACTTGCAGATAAAACAAGACTAGACAATCTGGGTTATAAAAAGAACATGGTCTGCAATCATGTTCCTGCTGTATCAAAATGTAAGAGTGGCCATACTTGATCAAACTAAGGGCTTGCCTGGCTTCAGCAGGGCATCTGGTGAATGCACAGGGAAAAGTGTATAGAAATGCAGCAGTAGGATGATTCTACCCCTCATATATGATCCCTGCTTCTGTCAGCAGATTGGCTCAGAGGCTTTTGGAGCCAGAGGTTGCATTAGATTGTCTTTAATGCTCCTGATGGGCCTGTCATCTGAGAATTTATCTAATCCCGTTTTGAAGATATTTGTGTCTGCTCCAGAATATCCTGCAGCAATGGGTTTTGCACTTTACTTTTGTGTTGTATGAAAAAGCACTTCATTTGCTCATTTTAAATTCACTGTTTGATTGCTTTATTGGATATTCCTTCTTTCATTGAAACAACACAGATTGCTTTGGCTTCCTGATCTTCTTCATGCTATTAATGATTTTATAAATCTGTCATCTCTTCTCTCAGAGAAGAGAAAGTCTGTTTGCTATCTCTATATATCAAAAGCATTCCAAAACTTTGATCATTTTTCTTGTCTCTTTCATCCTCTTTCTAGCTCTGTTAGATCAGTTGGTGTCCTGTATTCACCTGTATCCTCCTTTTGTATCCATTACTTTAAAGAAGAAACTGATTTAAGAGTTAGTGATCAAGGTGTCAGGGGTTTGAATCCACACCTCGCAGTTCCTCAGAGGGCGTACTCGGGTCCTCCACCCATCCAGGTTGTGGCAGTCCCCTGCTTTTGTTGGAGCTGGTGTGGAATATGCATCTGGATTTCAGAGAGATACTAGGGGGAGCTGGTCTCTGCTGTCCAGAGGCACTTTGCTACTCCACACCCCAACAGCCAGGCATTTGAATTGCATTTGCTGCTCTTGGGGCTGTCACTGGATCCCATCTCCAGGCAAATGTCCATACAAACCATCAGGCACATGCATCCCATCTTTAAATAAAAGAGAGGTACAGAGTACACATATTAGGTCAGTATCTTCAGGCTAATGTACACACTTGGCTGCTGAATTGAGATACACTGCTGCAGGTTTTGGTGGTTTGTTTTGTTTCCTTTGCATTCAGAATCCAAAATAACCTGGCAGCTCTGTGTGTGTAGGTAGACAAATCTGGGTAAATAATGAAAGACTTCGGGGAATGACAGCACCAATCTGGTAAATCTTGAAGACGTGCAGAAAAATCAGCAGATCTTTGAGAAGCTGCTGATGAGCTCTGAAAAACTGGAGGGGTTTTAAGCAGACAGTGAATGGCAAAATATATAGACAAATGACTACATAATACTCATTAGGCCTAATTTAGTCTCTCAACCTTGAAATGAGTGGAAGGTGTTATTGTTTGTTACAGTACTGGCATTATTAATTGCTTGTCAAGCGATAAGACACAGATCCCACTGTGATGCTGTATCAATATGTAGTACAAGGGCTACATTTGATACTAAGAATTCCATTCTAAAGCAGGTTTTAAAAGTCCCAATAATTAACTGATTAATAAATCTTACAGAGTCCTAGAGCACCCATAAAGTCATCAAGTGGTTATTGCTATACACAGCAACTTACAACTTCCACAGATGTGCTCATAAGCATTTATAGTATACATATGCACTTGTGAGATCTTCTGATAATAAATATTAGCTATTAAACCTCAGTAATTAAATTGTCAGGGATGGGAAAGAATTGACTCTTTTCTTCATGGGTAATATTAAAGAACCTAAGGGCTGAGCATTTAGCCATGTAGGATTAGAAGACTCTTGGAAGTAAGTGCTAGACAGGTGTATTTGGCCAGGCCTTGAGACATCATGAGTATAAGCAACTGAAATCAGTCTTTATGAAGACGAATGTTGAATACCTTCTGAAATCAACCAAAGTAGCTTTTTTGCTTCTGAAAAGTTTTGTAGGTCCTCCAGGATTCCAGTCTCTACCTTTTTTGTCAAGGCATGGCATATTATAGTGATATGGTCATTTATACTATTGAAATTTTTTTTGAATTTTCAGAGCTTCAGGTCTCACTGAATTCGACTGTATATGGATTTTAATTTGCCAGAGTTAATGTGATAGAGTGATAGATGCGTGTCTTTGCTTGTGGCAGTAGCCTTATGTTATATCAGAGAATAAAAGCCTTTGCATACTGTCCACATACACCACAAAAGAAAACCTCTCCTGAGAGGGAGCTTAGAGTCTTGTATCAAGACTAAGTACTGGTTATTTTCCATTGGTACTGTCCCTGAAATCATACACATTACGAGAATGATTTGTAGATTTTTTTTGCTCTGTTTCCTTATGCTTATGTAGTAGCAGTTTATATGCTCGCTTTATCTTAAATTTGTTTTTATATTCACAGGCTAATAGAATTACCAATGACTATATTGATAATCTTGGGGCTATTTTTATATGTTGAATCTTTTTAAAAAGTCTACACTGCTTAATACTAAAAGCATCATACAAATGTACAAGGATATTAAGAAAATATAATAAGGTGAGATCTGTGCGTAAGTAATTTTTATTTATGCCCCTTAAATTGTGCACAGACACTGATAGGAAACAACACTCATTAGATTTATGTGTAGCAAGAGTGCTAGCTCAATAATAAAATTATAAGCTTGAGATAAGTGATGCTACTTCAGTGTTTTCTCCATGTATTTACTTATCTGGTTTCACTGTTAAAAAGCTTATTAGAAACTGGGAAATACTAACAGCATATACCCTGGATGCAGCCTGATACCCTGATTGTATTTCCACCTTTTAGTTATCATGTTTAATTGCATTGTTTACTACTGCCACTACTACTGGTATGGTTTGATTCCTTTTACTTCTTACATTCTTCCCATTTGTCTTTTGGTTTGGTTCATTATAAGACTACATGATAACATGGATAACACTGTTCCCAAGGTGAATTGCCACAACAGCTAGCAGAGCATGGTATCTCTCTTATCCTGTAGCGTGCCTGTGCCTTACAACTCATGATAGTATTGTGCTGAGGCTTCATTATCTTTTTGTGAGAGACTTGTTTTTCTCCCTGGTTTCATTAGTTGTTCTTTCTCCTGAGATAGAACATTGTGTCTTCATCCAGAGCAGTTGACATATACTCACCGTAAGCAGTAAACAGCAGAGTGTTGAAATACTTGCTTTGTCTTTTTAATGTTTAACTGCAGTGTATAAAGATATTATGCAGTGATTTTATTTGCATGCTGATAAGCCATCTATGTCCCTACTACTGTGAAGAGGAGGAGCCCTTAATATAACCCTCCTGTCCAGGAGTTTGACTGTTAATAGATTCTTCTATTTAATTAATACTGAGAGGTACCTTTCTGTACTGAAAAGTGTGGCATTATTCTGGGATGCAATATGACTGGTCTCTGGGCCTTGGTCTCCTTGATCACCATTCTGCTGCAAGGAGGGCTGTACAGTGCTTTAGAAGGTCTTTAATTTTGAAAGTTTGTAGTGGTTTAAAAATTACTCTGTATGCTTAAAATCATAGCTTGTTCAATGTACTTCTTTCTGGGACTAGAAGAATATTTTAAATAGAGTAACTTCCTGAAGGAAGGTGATGTAGTCTCACCTCACTGCACAGTGCAGCCCAAAGAAACTCATGAGCCTATGCATCAAACCCACAACTTCTGTTTGTACACTACCATTGCTTTCCAGATGTTATCCTGCCTTGCTGAAAAGGCTTTAATGACTACAGAATTTACTGTGCGCACAAGGTAGTTGCTGCAAAGATTATTTTACTTGATAGTTATCTGAATGCATTTCCTTATAAATTTCCATTTGACTAGTTTCAGCTTCCAACAAATTCTAAGATTCTCTGGATCTTTTCTTTTACATCAAAGACTCACAATGAGAGGCTTCTCCATGTAGATGCTTGCAGACTGGGGCAAAATAATTTCTTTGCTGCTTCTTGGTTAAAGCAAATAAACTGAGCTTCTCAAGCCTCTCATGAAATACATTTTTCTAGCCCTCAGATAACTTGCATAACCACTTTCTGAACCATATCCCATTTTTAGTCATCTTCTAGAATCAAAGAGCAAGAACTAGAAACAGGATTGTAATAAGTGTCGTGCTGATGCTATGATCAAGAATAGCCACGTCTTCCAGCTCCTACCTGATTGCATTTCTGTATATGGATGCTAAGGGTTGTTTGACCTCTTAACTGCATTGTTGCTCAGGAACTTCATGTCTTTTGTAATGCCATTGCACTCCAGGGTGTAACTTCCCATCTTTCTAGTGTGATATGTATTCCTTGTACCCAAGTGATTGATTCTATATTCTGTTGTATTGGAACAAGCTTGGTTCTTATGGGCCCAGTTCACTGGGAATACACAGCAGCAGGCATCACTGGCCAGTTCCATTGCTAACCACTCCTTTGATTTCAGACTCATTTTTATTAACAGTGCACTCACTGTTACATCTTTGTCCCAGCAAAAATTTTGATCAGTTGGTGTATCAGCCTGAATCATAAGGCATTTCCTCTCAGTGAGGGGGACAGCATCTCTAAGAGCACATGTTTTTATCAGTATTTGTTTTGCTCACATCAGTAACAACAAAATCAAAGATATAGAGTAGGGATATAAAATAGTAAAGGACATAGACAAACTCCCTTGACTATGAGTCTTGATCTGCCTTTCCTAGTCAAAGTTTGTACCTGAGGAATTTAGTGGAATGCTTGTTCTACCAGGTGGAATTGTAGCAGCAGCCATGGGCATATTTCACTATAGCAATTGATACAGTTGGGTTACATTTTGATCACTACCATCCCCACCCCCCGAAGAAAGACCAACCAACCGAACAAGCAAGAAATCCAAAACACAAATGCCCACTCTAATGTTTGTTAGTGCCAAATGGAACTGCCATTTTAGCACATTCCTGTAGGTACGCACCACACAGTGCTGGCAATAGATTTTTAATTATTCCAAGTGAAGGACCTCCTACTCAGCTGCAAATTCTTCTCTAGCATCGTACATGCAGTTTCTCTTGTCTCTTTCTGAAGTAGTTTGGATTCCTTAGGAGCCTGCAGGTCACACTCACAGAACTGTTTTTAGGATTCTTAACATTCAGCTGTTGTTGTTTGCATGCGTGTACACATATGTGCTCCCAGTGGATTAACTGCTAGCCATATCAAGTGGATTAAAATTGTGTTGATATTGGACTTTATGAAAACATTTAAATCAGAAAAGTAGGTTTGCATTAGTATAAAAGAAGTAAATCATCTTCACGATTAAAATAAAATGGGTGCAGTGAAGGATGGTGTTAAAAGCCGTGCTGGCAGCAAGTGGTAGGTTGTGTCATTGCCAAATCTGTCTTCTAACCTCTGCGTGACCCAATTCTGCTGAATTCCAGTGGTCTGTGCAAGTACATTTTCTCTAGGTATAAGAATAGTAGCAGCAGTTACACTACCTAGAACAAGAATGTACAAGGCTATCAGCTGTCTTGCCTAGGGGCATGAGATGTTTGCCAGCTGGGGTTAAGAAAAGGCATTTCCTTCCTGTGAGGCATTACATAATTATCTGTGTATGTTAAGTGTGCTGGGGTTTTTGTCTGAAATTTATTATATAAGCCAGTGCTATCAGAAGATGCCAGACTAAGAAAACAGCCTGGGCATATGTATTATGGCAATTCTTTTTTCTCCTGTTTTTAATACTGTCCAAAATAAAATGAGATTCAGTATATGTTTCACCTTGTTAGCTTTGCAATGCTTTGCTTTTAACACTGTCCTGCCAGCTTTGTGACGCAAATTTGACTGCAGCTGAGGAATATTGCTAATCCTCTCATCTCCTTGTGGGGAATCAAAGTTGAGCCAAATGAAATGTTTTGTGCTACAGTGTTTTCTTTTATTGCTGCACATACAAAGCAAGTAAAAATGCTGCCTGCCAGGATCTCTCCAGAGTGATACTGATTCTCTACTTTTATGAGATGCCAATAAAATAGGAGTTACTCTTTTTCATCTTGCAGCTTACTCTTCACCAAAGTAAAACTGGAATGGATACATAAAGGACCCGAAGAAGCTCTGGTGACATGCAGACATATGTTGCAGATGTGGCAGATGGTATACAACGTTTTGCAGAACAGGTAGGGTTTTGCCACTGTAGCAAGTTCAGATTTGTTATTGGCAATGTGGTTACCTATTTTAATTTTCTAGATACTTGAGTTATTTTGCAAAAACGGTGATAAACAGTAATGTTTAAAAGATAAATAATATTTCTAGCAGTGATTTTTCTTTTTAAAAGGGAAGATTGTAATAACCATTATTAAAAAAAAAAATAAAAACCAACAAACGCAAAACCTTAACATTTTAATATCAAAGAAGCAGTTTGAACCACGAGTTTCTGAAGCAAATGTCTAAACATCTCTAGCCATATTTGGATGTCCAGAATGGAAGACAGATTTTCTTTCTCCCCAGTAGTGCTGAGCTTTCTTCAGCCATTGTTCAATGTCTGCAGTAGTTGGCACCACCCAGGAATGTGTGGGGGTGACAGAGTCTTGAAGTGAGTAAGCCAAGGAAAGGCACACTGCCAAACTCATATGCTGTAGTTGCATGCTGGTTGCAAAGCGTGGTGCTAACTGGGCAAGGAAAGAATGGAAGGATGTAGCATCTTTCTCCCTTCCCTTGTCCTAGAAAATCTGCATTCACACAATGCTACATTCCCTGTTCTTTCCCTTTCATCTGCTGCCTCACTGAAAGGTAAAGTTCAGAAAGTGTGGAAGATACTGAGTTGGGTTTTCTTCTTCCCCTGCCCTTTGGATATTGCCCAAGTGAAGGTACCAGTTTACAGTGTCTTGGGAATATTATACCAAGATCCCTGGCCCATAATGTCCACAGGGGTTGTATTTGATGGGAAGGACAACATGCTTGATGGCAGCAGTCAAGACAGCAGGGTGATGTAGCTTGAGTTGTTCCCCAATTTCTGTATGTATTTGCATAAGCTTTATAAACACCAGAAGTATATGTACAGAATGGTGCATGTCTATGTACAAGTTGTCCTTGAGGGATTATTAGTAATTCTTGTTGATTTAGCTAATGAGCAGCAAACCAAACACAAAAATCAAGATATTTACATAGCAGCAGTGGTCTTTTACAGACTTGAATCATTGATTTCCTTAGGCCTTAGTATCTTTAGCTAAGGATTCAGTCATGTACCTCTCACATGAATAATCTTTATACCCATGAGTAGTCCTCATGAAGCCGATCAAATCCACACTGAACAGTTATGACTGAGGAAGATTTACTCTTGTAAGGTGGGGCTGCAAGCCTGAGACTGTAGAGAGTACACTGGAAAATAGACAAATAACTAGTTCAGCCATTTGGACTGCATTTGGATCCCAAGCTGTGCTCTGGCTCTTACTATTAAAAACCCAAGATGTGATAGCTTTAGAGGCTTTTGATAAGCTTTAGCCATAGAAGCCTAAACAAAACAAATTGCTTTGCTTTTGCTTTTAAAAACTCTAGTATGTATTTCACTGCTGTTCCCACCAGGGGCTTTTTTTTCCCCTTTCTCAAAAACTACATCATAAAGTATTTTTTATTAGGAAATACTACTGGAAAGGTAACAAGAATCAGCTTGGTACCTGCAGTTTTAGACTGGATTCAGTGACCCAGGAAGCCCCTTCTATTAAGCAAGTTGTAAGAGTATCAGCTAACAAGTATGTAAAGTATTCTGGGTAGGGCTTGCAAAGGAACTTAAGGGGAATTCTTATCAGTGATACTTGGACAAAAACGTTTTTTAGGGCCTCTTGCAAAAGAGAAGTTTGTATTTACGCGAAGTTGAGAGCTGTTGCACTCAGTAGTCTTTACTAGTTCAATCAGTAGACAATTGCCTACACAATTAAATGGCACTTTAGTAGCATTTGTCTGGCCTGTTTCCTGGCTTTGCAATCTTCCTGTGACTCTGACAGACTAAAGTCTTTCAGGGCCCAGTACTTTATCCCCAGCAGCTATTCATGTACCCTGTTCAAGTCTCTTCCTGTCTTCTCTCTTATAAACTGATGCCTCTGCAGTTTCACAATCAAATGTTCCACTCAACATTTTTGTCACCATTTTGTCCACTGTCTCAACTACGTTTCAGAAACATGGGCAGTAGATGTCCTGCTGTCAGCCTTTCCAGTGCTGTATGTAGAAAGCAAGTCATCTGCCTACTATTCCTTCCATGGTGCATGGAAAAGCTTTCTTGGCTGAAGGCTTTGTGCTGCAGCTTTTAAAGGGTAGTTAATTTTCAGCCCTGCTCCAGGATAACAAAGCCATTGGGAGTGGCTGTTTTGCACAATGCATTAAACTGGGTTTTCAGCCTGGGATTTTCCAATCTCTTCACCTGTCCTTAGAGTAGGAGTACAGTGTATTAGCCAGTGTTTCAGCACGTGCCTGCACAGTGACTCCATGGTGGTGGCTGCTGCATTAAGCCAGCACTCACCTCACGGCAGTAATATTTAGAAGTGCAGCTGCCTTATTCCTGCATACACAGGAGTAAGACAGAGCTGCCCCTACAGTTCCACCAGCAGCTCCCAGCCAGGGCACTTGTATTTGGGTCAATCCTGTCTACGTAAGGCTGAGGCGTAGGACAGATAATTTAATTTTCCCTTCTATCTGTCACTACGTGATAATCTCAAATGAGTTATCAGTGTGGAAAACAGTATGGAAGACAAGAGAAAGAAATTGGTGCAGTCCAGTGCCCAAGAATTCAGAGTGCATTGACAGAAACCATTATGTTTGATCCCAAAGCCCAAGTAAAAGGTTTTTTAGCTGTTGTAAATATGATTGCTGTTATGATGAATGACAGTAAGTGACTTTCAGTCTTAGGTTATTAGCTGGGAAGCACAAGACTTGGTTTATCTTTTGCTGTTGTTTTCTGTGATAACAGAATAATCATGTTTAAAACCAAATAGCAGTCCCAAGTTAATTCTTCTGCTAGATTAATGCAAATTCACAGGAATTCTGTGCAATCCCTACCAAAGGACTCATCAGACTGAAAGATGGGGCCATCCACACCAATCATGTCTCTCTGACAGCTTGCTTCCTGGAAGGAATATTGTCCAAAGGCTGAGCTGCAGGCTTGGAAGTGTGCCAGAAAAAGTAGCCAGGGCAGTCACTTTTCCTTTTGGTATTTTGTCCCTTAATGGATGATGAGAGGAGATATCATCACCACTGATCCTTGGGAGATGGCAGACTATGTGGTGACAGGAAGGCTCAGGAGATCTGTGTTAAGTGATTTTTTTTTGGGGGGTGAGTTTCTGTTTGTAAGGCCTCTCCTGTGAGGACAGAAGTCTAGTAGAAGAGCAGACCAGAGGTTCCCTGTTTCATAAAGCAGTGCTATCTGGTAGCTTTTATCTTCTTCCTCTTTTTGAACAGAACAAAGGTGGAAGGGAAGAAAATAAGCCCTTTGAATGAAAATATGAAGAAATTAGCACCCAAGTGGAAGGTGGTAATTGATCAGTTTCAAAAGGATCAGCACAGTAGACCTATGACCAAATTATTCTGCAGGCAAGCCCAAGAGATGGTGGTTCTTGCTGGGTGTGGGTCTTGTAGTGGGCCTCCTCTGGTCCAGCTTCTAGCTGCCAACATGTTTCTTGTCCGGTGGTTTGCAAAGACCTATTTTATTTATAGCTAAATAAACTAAATACCAGTGTGTGCCCTGGAGCCCCTGCTGGGCAGTCTCTGAGCTTCCTGTTCATTGGCATTGGGGCCAATAAGCTGATTTCTCACAGCTGGAAATCTGGATTTTTCACTTCCCATGGCAGCTAAACTATTGCCTGCTTTGAGGGGAACGTTTCTCCACTGAGAGATGTCCAGGTAACACAATTTTGTTTCTTTACAGTGGCTCTGAGAAAGGAAGTAGCGTGACAGAAGCACCAGTAATCAAAAAACATAATGGACTGCATCTCACTCTCCCAGATGCTCACGATACCGATTCTGGTAAGGGAACAAGATATATGCTTTCCTGTCCTTAACACATGCTTTGGTCAGAGGTGAATATTTCATTTTCTTTGGAGAGGGTGGTGAGCGTGTGCACATCCATGTTGCTGGGCTGCTGGTCAGGTTTACCTGTACCTTGGCTTCCCCATGGATAACACAGAGAGGAGTTTCTGCTTTCTTTCACAAAGCTTTCTGAGATGTGCAATTCTGTCTTTTTCGGTTTTCATTTGTTTGTTTGTGGGTGCTTTTTTTTTTTTGTTGTTGTTGTGGTTGGTTGGTTGGTTGGTTGGTTTTTTTTTTACTCCTTCCCTCCCTCAGCCTGCTTCCCCATTTAATTCTTTTTAGATGTCCTGATCAAGGCAGCTGCTATTGTTGGTTTTGGAAAGCTGAGTGAGAGTGTCAATTCCTATTAGATGGTGATTTGCTTTGGGATTTGTGCATAAACCTTGTGATGCTTTATTATATGGTAAATACATATTCACAGTAACAGATACAGTCAGATGGAAATAACTGAGACATCAAAGCTGATCTTGGCAGTAAAGGGGAAAGGAAGCTTTCAGAGAGCGCTGCTGACTTGTGATTTTTGTTGTAAGTCTCGTGATATTTGGTACTTCATTAAAACCCTAACTCAAAATTTTGATGTGAGAAACTTGCCTTTTAACTTGAAGGGTGTTTTAGGGAATCAAATGTCTATCCTTGTGGATGTAGAAGAAACACTTGCAAAGAAAGTGAACCTCAAACTAAAAAACTGGATGAGAAGAAAAAATAACACATAAATCTTACGGATCTCTAGGGAATTAGGGTTTGTCTGAGTCTTAATTAGGCTCTATCCCATGGTGCTGCCTGCCAGAAAGGGCAAATTAATGTAAAGTACAAGCTTCAAACCAGCTTTTCATGCACCTAAAGTGATTTGCACTGAATGCAGTTTGCTTTTAGCCAAGAAATATATTCCTCCTCCACGTTGAGAATCCAGGTTTCCATGCTAACATGGCTGCCCCCACAATGGATGTAAGAATGGAGCTCTTACTGAAATTATACCACCCACCTTAGTGTGGGGCTGGCACTGGCTGGTTTCTGCAGGGCTCTGTGGCTCCCTTCTCTGCAGACTCTGGGTGCTGCTGTTCTCCATCTGCAGAAGGGAGGCAGCTGGATCTGCTGGCCCTCTTGGGAGCCTCTCTGAAGACAGCAGTGAGATTGGAGGGTACAGCTCTAGCCCATCTTGCCCTTGTGCTTCCCCAGGGCCAGGGCTGTGGCTGCCTGCTTTGAAGGACGGAGGAGGTCTGATATTTCTGCATTGCTGTGGAACAGGCAGTGCTGTGGAACAGGCAGTGCTGTGTGTTGTGAAATCCCCCGGGAGCCTGCAGCAGCATCGCTGTTCTGCGCAGGCGCTCTGTCATCTCTGGGCTCATCACTGAAGGGTGGGGGATACTGTGGCCGGGTTTGACACTGGCCTCTCCCTCAGACAGACCACAGTAAGATTATTTGCTGTGCCAGAATTTTAGGTTTGCTGCCAGAAAGATTAATTCCTCTTTATTTTCTTCATCTTCTCCTAACTGAAGCAGTGTTCCTAACGAAATTCACTGATATCAGTCAGCTGCCTTGCTGTTTCATTCTTTTTCTGATTTAGTCTTATCTTATAATGCTTTTGCCTGAAGTGATGGCAAAAGCTGAAGCTTGGGAATTCTGGGTTTCTTATAAGCCTAGTAAATCTACTGAGCTCCATTTCTATTTTGATAGCAGTTTTCTCATAAATGCAAAATATTAAACTTGGTCTTTTTGGTCTTAAAACACCCTAGAACAGTGCTTTAAAATTATTTAGATAGGTTTTGTATGGCTTATGTGCTGAGCTCATCACAACAAAATCAGTTTATTTTCATGAGTTATTTCCAAAATGTGTGGAGGGCTTTATTGTAAAATGTGAAGTTTATATTCTGTCTAGTAGAGCTGTTAAATAGAGAAAGAGACTGCACTAAAATAACAAATTGATATGATATCTTCATATGCCAACATTTGCATGTATTTTAAGGCATGACATTAAAGTTCTGCGAGACAGGTTTTGTGGGGAGGTTTTTTTAGGTTTCTTTAGGAGGAGATATCTTATAATGAGACGTTCAGATACTTTTTTTTTTTTTCAA
Organism: Chaetops frenatus; assembly: GCA_013400775.1. Classification (NCBI taxonomy): domain Eukaryota; kingdom Metazoa; phylum Chordata; class Aves; order Passeriformes; family Picathartidae; genus Chaetops; species Chaetops frenatus. The sequence continues at coordinate 169,016 of VZTR01013037.1, read as the reverse complement.
TGTTACTTGAAGTTTTTCCATCTCCCCTGCCACCTTTAGGTCAGAGTCCTGCCAGTGAGACACGTGCTGATCTCCTCTCTCAGGATATAGGTGTGTTAGAGGTAGACTCCTTTCTGGTTCCAGTAGCCATCAGCTCACTCCCAGGGCACTGTATTGTTTGCCTGAGAATCAGAGATGAGCCCCTTTCAGTCCAGAAGGGCCAGGCTGGCAAAAACCTTCTCTTAGAGCGTTTATTTGGTCAGGCAAGCTTTAAGGAGAACTCCTGTGAGCATCCCAGCAGAGATGGGCAAGAACAGCAGTGGCAAAAGTGCAGTATGCGCTGGTTTGGAGAGAGCCTGATCATCTGGCATATCTGTGTCTACAGCAAGGAGTGTACCTGTGTCTGAGGCCAAGCAGGGATGGCGTGGTCTCTGCCTCTGCTTCCTCTTGTAGGCTGGAAAAGGAGCAAAAGAAAGTAAACATAAAAGGACTGGAATGCCAAGGGATGTTAAATGCAAAAAGCCTCCATGTAAATTGCTAAGTGACCTGGGTCTCATTTGTCTGGCTGTGCAGATGCCCACTGCACTGAGCAGGATCAGTCTCAATCTCAAATTCCACTGTTGGCAACCACTGGGCTAATGAAGATAAGACGAGGAGCAGCTAACTTGGGTTTCTTTGAGAGCAGCTATGCTGTTATATTCCTGTCTGCTTTGGGAGGGAAGGATGCTTTAGTGGATTCTAACTGGATCTACTTAGGCAGAGTGTGAACCTCTCCAAAATGCACAAAGGTGTCTTACAGTGATAGTCTTCTTGGATTGATTTGCAAGGAAAAGAGGATTTCCCTGAGCTCTGTGAGGCTGTGAATAAGACACCAGCTCATCTGCCCACCCAATGCAAACAGCCCAGCATTACATTTGGGTGCTTGCAAGAAACAGCTCTATGAAGCCTCTCTGGGAGAGGGCACTCTTAGCAGAAAAATGTGGTACTGAAAGTTGCTTTCAAAGCATGCTAATATAAGAGTCTGGTTAGGCTGACTGCACAATCCACAAAGCACATGTAATTTTTTCCAAGTTTGCCAATCTAGAAGGCAAGAAGTCTGCCCTAACTTCAAAGCTCTGCTAATAATATCACTACCTGTTCACGTGTCCATTTTCTTGTCTCTGCACTGCAGAGAAGCTGTCTATGTTTTGGATGGCTGGGGATAAGCGCTTGGTGGTTTTTCCCTGTGTCAAACAGCTCTAGTCTGACTTGAATTTCTGGGAGTTTCAGTAAAATTCTCACAGGTGGAGATAGGGATGGGGGGAGAGGAGTGTGAGTGGGCAAGGCAGGGGGAGGAATCTCGTGCAGTGAAATAGGCTGAAGGTGGATCAGTTAAATAAACTGTTAAATACAACGAATTCTTCCTGCAAAGCTGAATGGCTTTTACCCATACCGTTAAAGCCATAATTGCTACATTACTGCACTGTCATCTCTTGGAACATTAGATCAGGAATGCCTTTGAAAATATGTAGGAATTTCAGAAATGCATCTGGGAAGAACACATTTGCATTTTCCAAGGGAGCCGTGGGAGGCGCCTGCTGCAGGGCTGTTTTGAAGTTCTCCTGCTTGAAATGAATGACATTGGTTAGCGATGAGATAATAGGACAAATATTTCCCATAGCAGTTCTGGGCTTGGAGTTGCATTTGTGGTCTCTCCCAAGCCGTGACATGCTCACCTCGGGTTAAGTGGAAGCTGCAGCCATGTCCTGCCTCGCAAAGCACAGGTGTCCTGGCACAGGAGGGCAAGGCAGAAGCGTGCCTCCCCTCATGCCTGGTGGGAGGCTGTGTCCCTGCTCAGCATCCAGAGCGGAGATGGCCGGGAGACCGTGGCTGGGGACCACGGGGTGATGTGTTGGTCTGCTGGCAAAGAGGTGTGGTTTGGCAACCCTCTCTTCAGCACACTCCAGCTGGAAAAGCATGGAAAAGCATGCTGCACTGTCAGAGAGACCATTAAGTTTGTATGCCCCATAGCTGCAGGAGAGAAAAAGTGGGATTTTAACTCTAGGAGCTTGTGGTTTGTGAGGTCAGCCTGTGAGGATAGATTCAAGAGTAATGCTAATCAACACAAGTGCTTCAGTCACAGCAGTTCTCCAGAGAAAGAGCTTATCAACCATAAAATCACTTTAAAACTTATGTATATTAAAATATTTATTTCTCAAAGCTTTACAAAGCCAACTCTGAAATCTCAGTTTGTAGCTTCTTATTTTGTTACCACCATCTTGGTACCCCTCTGAGAGGCTGGCTCACCAGTGTAATCCCACTTGCTGTACTGGAGAATGTGGTCTCTGCCCATGCAGCCCTCCTGGGATAAGCTTTTGATGTGATCTTTTGTCCCAGAGATGTGGGTGCCAAATACGTTATTCCTGTGTAAATGCTACAGTGCATACTAAAGGTTAATATAGTCAAAGCTCTGAACTCTCTGCTCCCCAAGGTTAAGTGAAAAACCACCCTGCCTCTAAACCAGTAGAACAATGTTGATGTCACTTGAAATGCGTGTGCTGTGTGAATGGGGCTAAGGTACCTTGCAATGCTGTATGAATTTTTTACCTTAGTGGGGCACATTTTGTAATTGTATGGTGACTGTGCTTATAAAATGAGTATTTGTGGAAAATATTTGATGCTAGACTCCTGCTTCCCAAACGAGCAAAATATGGTTGCTTCCTTGATGAATGCTAAGCAGACCTTTATAAAATTACTGTCTGTCTCTTAATTTGCTTGTTTAAGCTTGCAGCCCTTGGATAATTTAGTGGCGTTTTTTTCAGTAAATTAACCTTTTATAAAACATACTTCTCCAGTTTGTCATGCCAAAATTCAGCAGAGTTTTTATTACATAAAACCAATGCAGTGAGTGGAGGATCAGACCACTGCCTTAGCAAGTCAAAGAAATATCATAAATAAGTATAAATTACATTATTGTTTGGTTTTTTTTTTTGTAGGATCACAACGAGCCTCTTCCCTTGCTGCATCAAGACTGGAACAGGCCATGTCTGAAATAACTATGCAGAGTAGCACAATGAAGCAGGGACCTGTGAAGCTGTGGACAACTCTTGAACAAATTTGGCTACAAGCTGGTAAGTTTGGGCCACCTGGAGTTCCTCTTTCCCTCCAGTGGTGAATCAGATGACATAAGTATTAACAGAGAAGGTGAGGTCATTAATTGAAAATTGCTCTATTCCAGCAGAAAATCCGCCTTTCTATCCCAGATGGTTTTTGAAGCACCACTTACTTGATTTTGACCCCAAAAAATACTGTAGTAGTGTGGTTTTTCAGCTCACTTTTGTTTTTCCAAAACACACAGGAAACTAATCATCACTGTAATATGCTTTTTGAAAAGGTAGTTCTTCATTAACAAATGGTAGTTCATAAGGACAATTATTTCCGTTCTCCTTTCACTAAATGCTTCCCTGTAATAAGAGTGTCTAAAATGTGATTTAAGCTTTCCAATCTTTGCTGAGGTTTAAATGAAAATTTTTGGAAAGAACATGTTTTCCACTCCGTCCTTGACTGTTTGAACCTCCCAAGGTCTTGTAAGTTGAGTATCAATTTGAGACACTAATATAGAGATGCTGCAACAGAGCACATGAGGGCAAAAGAAAACAGTGAGGAGAGACTCTACCCACAAGAAATCTCTAAACCCATGGAGGGGTTTTATGTAGGACATTTGGTGAGGAACAGAGTTGCCCCGCACATTCTGCCGTTTGCATTCCAGCGTTTCAGAACTGATAGGCTTCCAGCCCTGTAATTTTGTTTTTAGGAGACACCGTTTTTCTTCCATAACTGGGCCCACAGTTGTGCACTTGAAATTACCTTTGAGTGCTGTGATTGCTTATTAGATGTCTCACCATTTGCAAAGAAGAAAGAAAAGCAGAACCCCCTGGAAGGCTTCTGATAGTTTTCTATTCTTCATGCAGGGGAACCTTTCAAATTCTCATTTCGCTAATCTGTGCAATTGACAGTTCTCACATAAGACCTGGCAGTCTCACCCTACTTCTCAGCAAAGATTTTCATAGCTGTTTTTGTGGGTAGTTTCCTACCAATTAGACTTTAGTTCTAGAACAAAATATATGACATTGGTTTTGCTACAATTTGATTAATATTAAGAAAAGAAGTCACCTTATAGAATGCATCATCCTTTTAGGTAATCACATGTGTTCACCTTAATGACTTGAGTGGATGTAAATTCCAGTGATGTGCTGTGGGCTTCAAAATCATCAGCAAGATTTTGCTTTATTCAGTTTATACTCCTGATTTAAAGCTGCAGAGAAGGCTGATGGGGAGCAAAATAAATGGAGTTTATTATGATGAGAAGTCAGGTGTCTGTTGTCCATCATCCTGCAGATAGCTCTAGGCAGTTTACATTTTTGCTGCTCCCTGAAAAGACAAAAGCAATAAAGACCTAGTGCTTGCTGTGAATTGCTGTGATTGCTTTTCAGTGTGAATAGAATGCCTTTCTGAAAGGTGTTAATTAATTCTTTTAGATAGAATTTATTTTTATAAGCTGTAACTTTTCTCTCTTATCACTTTTTAAGCCTTTGTTTTGCTTCATGCTTACTTTTAGCTGGACTCGATTCAAAATTGGTATTTTGAAAACATGTACTGTGACTGCTTTGTAATTTCATTACTGAAGTCAGTTATTGTTATGGATGCAGCTTAATGAGCTCCTGCTGAGGTACTGGTCATTCTCCTCTCACAGTAGTGTGGAAGCTACTGCATTCTGGTATCCTGAGGGATTAAGAGAGATGCAGGTATTTTGGGGTAGTCCTTACCCCCTGTGGAGAAGGGCACAGTGCCTGAATAATTAGAGGACTTCTTGGAAGTGGGTCAACCTTATGCTGGGCTTAGTGCATGGAATAATCTTGAGGGTGTCACTGACCTTCACTACTAGGATCTGTCCTGCCTGAAAGGAGGGCGAAGGAGGAACAAATATACTTGTGAGAAGTTAGTAACTTCCAAAACAGAGATATTTCATAGACAACAAATTAAACAGAAATGCATGGTTAGAGGAAGTTGAGGTAGTCAGGTGGTTTTGCATTACAGCTCACCCCAAAATTAATGGCTGTGGAAAGCAACAGACAATTAGTGTAACATTCTGATGCCTGCATATGGAGTCACTTGATATTCATGGACGGTCAGCATCAGTATGCTGTAGGTTTTTATCAGGTTTAGCTTGGGCTTGTCCTTTTTCAATCAGTGACTCATCTTGTGACTCCAGGCAAGTTGCCTAACTTTTTCATACCTCAGTGTCCTATCTCCAAAGGGAAAAAATGTTAATCCGCCTTTGGGAAATGACTCGTGTGTTGTTGTTTTTGTTGTCATTAACACTTCGACCTTTTTAGCGTGACTCATAAATCCTTAGATAAAATTATTACAATTTCCTAACCTCATACTATGGTAAATCTATAACAAAGCATCTGTCCTTCTCAGACACTCACAGGATGCAGCTGGCAGCGTCTCTGTGCATGGGTATGGGTTGAGAGTGCCAGGTTGCAATCGTGTCTGGGTTCCATTAGAGCCATCACAGTTCCCATGCCCCCTCCTATCACAGGGCATGAAAGTTAATGGTACCAACCAGCTGGTCCAGAACTTTGTGCGCTGAGATTGGGAAGAGGCACACAAAACCAGCTATCCCACAGCTACACAGGGCTGCTCTTGCAGCCCTCCAGCAGCCAGGCCAGGCCACAAAGCCAGCACATATACTTGCAAAAGGGACTGTTAGTGGGTTGTAACTATCCAGTGATGCTTGCATAGGGAATCCTTACTGTACCATCCTCCAGCTGCAGCTGCAGTACGAGTTCCTACCTTGTACAGAAGAGTCCTTAGTCCTTCCAAGTTGGAGACCCCTTGTTCTCTAATGGGTTTCACAATTAGCTTATGAGAATGTGTGCATTCCCTTAACAGTGGCTGAAGGGAAGGCTGTGAACCCTGTGCAAATAGTTAATCCCTTTTGTGCTGTGATAAAGATACTTATTTCACCCATAAGAGGGTATACACTAACTTTTCTGGGTTTGTGACCAGTGTAGTTTTGTAGGGAAGATGATGAACCGCCATCTTTGGATGTGCAGCTGCCAAATCCAGATGTGTTGCACTGTAAAAGATGCTGCACCTTGTCTTTCCCTGTAGCAATGCCTGGTGATCTTTGGCAAGCTAAATTTTTGTAGCCTCCTGAAAATAAAGAGCTGCTTGATGGATCTGTGGCCTCTAGAAAAAGTCCTTTTCTCTTTCAAGCATCAAAATAAAACTGTGAATTCTCACTGTTAATCTCATGTCCAGCCATCTCTTACAGGACCACCTTGGAGTACAGTCATCTGCAGCAGGGTACTCAACACATTTCCTTAGTGAGCTCCCATATCTTCCTGTTTCTGCACAGGTAGTCACAGCTTTGGAAGAGTAGTGTGCTGTCCTCAAAGACTAAAGATGCCTGCTGCAGCAGGCATGCTTGGTATACTAACAGGCATATTCTATTTCCAGGCGTTCTGCAGCAAAGATTGTTAACACAGCTTGTCTGGTCCCTTTTAACAATAACCCCTCTAGTCCTCCTGAATGTAATGGCTGCTTAAAAAGAGTCATCTCAGAACACTTTAACATTTATGAGCCTAAACATTATTCTTGGCCCCATGTCTGAGAAACAGCTCATTTCAGGGAGTGCTTAGGAACAGTGCTACAGTGCACACGCTGTGGTGGTACAGCTCCAGGAGAAGTGGTCATTATGCAATCCATGTGCTCATTTCTCCTCTGTGTTCTACTTTTCATGGCTGAGAGTTTGAATTCAAGTTTGAGAAGAGGCAAGGAACTTTGGTGGCACTGGTAAAACTTAACTCCTCCCTCTTCCTGCAGGAAGAATTGCAAGGGGAATCCTAGAGATTACTAGTGCTAATACTTCTAAAAGTCATGCTAGTACTCCTCTGTTTTGTTTAGAAAATAGAGTCATGCTGTTTGGCTAAGGAAAATATACTTGCAATTGTTCAAATTTATGACCAAAATTTACCTTCATTCAGCATTTTTATAAGACCACTTTTGACCCAGAGAGCAAAGCATGTCATTATTGGAAAGAAATAGTGTTAATAGTTTTAAGCTCTTTGGGTAACTGGAATGATTTCTTATCTGAAGTATGTGTGATTATATTTCAAGGCAGTAATAACTGTATGCTCTATTTATATGGAGCATTTTAGAATGCTACAAGCCAGTTTTAATAAGAATTCTAATATTCTAGCTCCTGTTACTGTATTATTTTAAGCTTTACTTTTAACTACAAGGTCCACTTTGTTTGTCTTTACTAGTAGTTTATATCTGACAATTTAGCTTCTTGACTAACCCAATACTTTACCAAATATGGCCACTCACAGCAAAGTAGGTCTGGTAATTTGATCTAAGTTTGGCTAAATGCCTGCTAAGCTCTGCCTGTGAACCTCACCAGGTAGACCCTAGGGCTAATTTAAAGAAGGATTTAGAGAAAAATGGCTAGGATACTATTTCATGTACTCACAGTGGGGCCAGAGTGGGCTACCTGCTGTCTCAGTAACATGCTAAAGTTTAACCTAGGAAAAATAGTTTATACTGGACATGCTGCAAATAAGAAACGCAAAGAGAGCCAGTGCAGCGGAGAACAGTGAGCTAATGGAAAAACATCTGCTCCCCCGAGTTATGTACAGCAGGAACTTTTTTTTTCCCCTTCGCAAAACACTTGTGATTTATTTATTTTATTCCATATGGGCCAGTTCCTGGGAAAAAAAGCTGTGTTAGAGGAGATGGGCTTGGTTCCACAAGAAAGTGTCATCGGAGCCAGCGGGCTGAAGTTTCCAGCGTGCTGGTCTGCAGGTGTGGAGTCGGATCCCGGCAGCAGCCAGGGGTGCAGACAGGCCCTGCTCTGCTGCCCCTCTGCTCACCCTGCATACCTTGTGTTTGCACAGCCTGCTCATGGGCACTTCAATGTTCTTCTTCCTTCTCCAAGCTTCTAGCAGTCCTAAGCCCCCACAAGTTATTAACTCTGATATTAAAGGTGTTAATCAAGTGCGGGAGACATCTTTATTGATACTGCCAGCATAGCTGGATCAGATACTGTCCTGTAATGCAGCACCTGTTGTTGAACTAATTCTAATATTTCTCTTTCTTTTTTTAAGTGCTTTCAAATTTTAGATTTTCAGATTTAGAACTTCCCCATTCACTGCTTGGATTCTTGAGCTCCATAAATGCTGCTAATTTTTGTGTCTCTTTACAGTGACACAAAGCACTGTGAAAAGCTGGACCCCGGTGAGGGGGAACAGGAGAGAGTCCTTTATTACACTTCCATTTCTGAGGACAATAAAGGTGTACTGCAAAGATGGCTCCCCTGCAGTATTTACTTACTAGGAGGGATTAAGAACACTTCAGCTGGTGATAGAAATGGTAAAGTGAGCTGGTTTTGTCCCCTTTGAAATGAAGGCTCAGCAAGCTCTGTGCTAGACTTATGGTAGAGACAAAAGATCACTAAATTCCCTATTTCTCTTCATCTGAACATCCTCAAGAGGGATTGATAAGTTTTGTTCTACACTCTCCAGTTTGATTTATTTTATTTTCTGTCAACAATGAATTTAAAAAGTCAAAAGGATTCTTGCAGCCTTACGTCAGTACAGGGCATTTGGGATTGCCCCCTCCATTCCTGAGGCTTCTGGATGTTTCTCATTGCTGGGGCAGGATGTGAAACTTTGTGGACTGGTAATTCTTCAGCATGGACAGTCTTCAAAGAGCACATACCATTTCTCAAAATCTGGGACATGCAAACATTCACATGTGTCTTGAACACTCACTTGTGAAGGAACCAGGCAACAGCTACCAATGCCATTCTGTAGAAGATTTGCCAAGAGATGGAGAGAAACCTGTTGCACTGCCAGAGAATGACTGAGGGTACCAAAAAATAGCATTTTCTCAGCTGCTCAGTAAGCTTGGACAAGTGATAAAGTGTACACAGTCATGAAGAAGGAGGCGGGACATTTGGTCACAGAAAACAGGAATTTATACTTGACTGGGCTGTGTAGTCATGTTTTGACTGCACCATTTAGTAGAGAAGGTAGCTTGTGGCACTTCTGTGCTGCATTTGTAAATAAAGAAGCTTGGTGGTCATTTCAGGCCCTGGGAGACCTGAAGCTTGGGAATTTAAAGCCAGTCCCTGAAATTCAGTTTGCATGCAAAGAGAGGATGTGAATCTGTTGCCTCATTCAGAAGAGCAAGTGGCTGAGCACAGGTGTATGGGAACAAGTAGCAGTTCCTGTACTTCATTTCTGTATCAAATATTTGCATTAAATGAAATTATTGTAGTCAGGATATGCCTTGAGGAATCTTCTGTCTAGTCTGCCACAAATTGTCAAGCCATTGCATGCAATGCAATGTGTCATAGCATGGAACAATGACTAAACCTCACCTGCCAGAAAGGAAAGGCAGTGGGGGAACCCTTTGTCATGGTAATAGCTCAGTAGTCACTGCTGATGGCAGGACTGTGTCAGAGTGGGTCTTTCTAGCTGGCTAAGGGCTCCTGCAGTAACAAACATTAATAGCTCCTGAAGGCAGATGATATGGTATAGAAATCACCTTCCAACACACCCTCACAGATGCTCTCACCTTCCTAAATGTGAAGGGCTGCTCTGCACTGTAGCATCCTCCTGGGTATTTATCTGTTACCCTGGCCATGTCACTATGGAGTAACAGTTTTGGGGTGGACCAGAGTGCATTAGACCATCAGGCACACACAACCAAGTGATGTGGAGCAGTCTACTTTGTGGGAATTAAGTGCTGCCTCTTGGATAACACCAAATGTGATTCACAAGGAATGAAATTTTAACTTTTGGGTTGGTCACATTGCAGAAAAATATTTCAAATCTGTTTGATTTCTTTAGGCTAGAATTAAAATTGCTGCTGCAGTGATAAGCACTGTAACTCTTGAAACTGCTTTGACATGGGGAGTAGAGTCAGTGTTCAAGGTGATGCTGAACAGCTCTGTTTCTCAGACAACAGTGAGATGCAGACATGACAGGATTACACTTGTTATGCCCCTGATGGACTCCCTAACAGAACTCTGCAAATAATTTTATCTTGGGCAAAGTAAAGGGGCTGACTGTAGGACACCCAGCTTTGTCAGTGTTCTGAGAATTGCTCTTGGTCTGTGCATTTTTTAGTGGTCTTTGGAGAGCAAGTAGATGATATGCTTCTGGCAATTTTCACTTGATTAAGGATCTTCACTGTAGATGAGCTTAAATGCTAGCAGAAGCAGCTGAAAGAACTAGGAGCTTGTATTAGAGGTTAATAATATTCTCAGTGCAGAGGCGTGCTGCTCTCAAGGACTGGGCCCAGCATTAAAATGGGTGCATCAGTCCAGTTTCAAGTCCAGACAGAAGAGGCCATAGCCACAAGAGAAGACAACTGTTGTTTGGAAGAACAACAGAATAGGTTGGACAGTACTGCAGGAGAGCAGAAATAGGAAACATAAAGTGTATCTGATAAAGGAATGAATCTTGCTAGGCTGAACCTTGAAGTCAGCTGGATAGCTGTCTGTGGTCTCAGTGCAGGCACAGGCTCCAATAACTGAATAAAAGGAGAGAGTGAACAATTCAGCCTGTCTTTGCCCATCCATGCAGTGCACTGTCTCTTACCCTAATGTCATTCACACTCAGAGTTCCTAGCATTATTCCAGAGAGAATAATAGAGGAGTGGTACATCCAGGATCATCATCTCTCTGCTCAGTAGCATTCTGAAAGCTTTTAGTTCAAAACAGAATGTAAATTGGTAAATTTATTTGTTTATGGAGATGGTGTTAAGTGAGAGAGAGCAAGGCAACTTGGTTTTAGATTCAAAGCTCTGAAGAATGTCAGTACCAAGAACAATCTAGTTCAATAATTAGAGGTTCATAAATGGTTTCCCTGAAGCATTGAAACTTTCACAGGATAAGAATTACAGGTATTAGATACCTGTGTCAGCATGAGAAGGTATTCTCTGCTTTGGAATGGAACTGGATGCCAAGTCTCTATAACAGAACTTCCTCACAAGGGCTCCTAATTTGGTTAAATGTTATTTACAGCAAAATTAGGTTGTATGAAGAGATAAGCTGATTAATCCAATGGTAAGGAAGCTACTAACCCAGGTAACATGAAAGCAGGTGTTTCAGTGAGGGTTTTACCATGGTATATTTAATAGGTCCTTGTTTTTTGGGTTTGATTTCTGCCTCTAGCTGTGCTTTATTTCATGTTGCATAAGCGTATCTTGTTATTCTGTAAATAAAATGAGTTAGTAATAGAAGTGAAAAATGAGTTTACAGAAAACACATTTTAATGCAGTCCTAAATGATGTCCTTTAATGTCTATTTTTAGTTGGGTAGCTAAAAATTTTAGCACTCATTTTCTTTCGTAACCAAAAGGCACCCCTCTCATTCTTTTTTATGCAAATTAGGCCTCCCACACCATTAAATCATTTTTATTGACTCTTGAGCCTGCAAAGAAATGGACTAAACTTTAATATGCTACATTACCATACCATAAAATACAATTTGTAGTTCTTATTTAGATTCTTTGTTGCTGCACTTCCTCTAAATAATTGTTATTACTGAAGAAGATTTACAGGCACCATTGAAAGAATAAGCACTCTCTATTTTGCATGCATTGAAACACTGGCCGTGCATGATTTCACATCTAAACCCACTTACTCCCAATACTGTTCTGAAATGAAACAAGTCACACCATGCTCTTAGTTGCTAATAGAGCTTTTAGTATGGCAGTATCCAGAACTTCTGCTAACTTCAAACAGTGCCAGGGTTTCACCCCTTCCTTTGTGCTGCTAAGTTTGGGCAAAATTTGGGGATGGAGTGTTCATCTTCAGGCTGTGAATTGTCGCTTTGCACATCCCCAGGCTCATTAGTGCCACATGCGTGGCATCAGCTGCTGTGCAGCACTTGGCAGGAAAATGCTCTGTTCCTTGGAAGTGCAAGGAAAATTCTGTCCTCCCACAAATTTTTGCATAAGGCTGTGCACATATTCAGCTTGACAAGGTACATGGCCTTGCTTTCTGTTATTATAGATAGCTGCAGCCTCTTGGAGCCAAGGGAAGGGATGCATGCAGAGATTTTATGATTAACCAGAAAGAAATGTGTATGAGTCATTCTGAAAGAGTATAACTCTTCTGAAGGAACTAATATTTTGCTCATGTGGACAGCCTTGGAGAATGACATTTACCTCATACCACAACCTAAGGATGGCTGAGAAATATTCAAGCATTTTCTCGACAGTGTCTCACCCTTCTTCTAGGAGGGTCACCTCAGAAGTGGAAAGGTGTTCAGCCATGCTGTCACTTCACTACAGAATCATTTTTAGCGTGCCAGTAGAAATGCTATTTGTGATCCCTGTCTCATGTCAGATAGGCCAAGGTGGAACCTTCCCACAGTCAGGCAGGGGACTGCCTTTGAGATGTCCCCCTGCTCACCTCTAGCAAGCTCCACGTCACCATGCCAAGTCCCCACAGTAATCTGGGTCTCCCAGTGTTTTGAAATTGCAGAGTTCCAAAGTTATTCAAGAGGAATTTTCACTCTAATTTCCCTTCTCACGGGGACTTCCTGAGAATATTCACTGCCTTAAAAAGTTAGGACATTTAAGGTTGTGTCTAATTTCAGAATAGTTTTTCTAAATCTGGAGCCTAAATTAGTAATTTTGGATTGGACTCTTGAACTATCAATACTTACTGCATGACAGAAGTTTAAAAAAAAAAAGATAGACACTGAGTTTTTGCAGTGAGAACATGTAGAACACAGGTTATGAATCAAAGAGTAATACCTGCTGTATGAAAAAAGGTAGTTATTTTATCTACATATATGCTTACATATGTGTGTGTATATATATAAACAGTTTCCCTTTTCAATTACATGTGGCAGTGAAAACTGAGTATTACTTTTGACCTTTTGAAAGAATTTAATATCTAATAAATCTAGAATTAGAATAGAATATTTCAGTTGGAAGAGACCTACAACGATCATCCAGTCTAACACCACAATCATCTAGTCCAAAACCTGAGAAATGTTAAAGTTCAACCATGAGATATGTTTTGAAATTTATCATGAGAAATAATTTAACAAGTTGACATTCAAACACATAAGCATGCCTGCTACATATTTTTCCTAAGAAAACTACTAAAATAGTTGCTGACAGTTCAAGAAAGTAAATGAGCAGTCTCTTCCAAGAGCTCTGTTTTGGTTTTTTGTAATGTATGAGGATGTAAATGGGTGAATACCCAATATAAGTAAGTCTATATTATAAAAGCCTTTTGATTTTAAGTGTCTGAAAAATTAAGAGACATTATCTTATAAACTTGCCAAATAAGCAGAGAAACACTCCTGATCATCTTTTTAAATGGGAAAATACTCTCTTAAGTAAGTTATCTAGGGTCCAGCTCAGATGTGTCCTATTACTCTGACATTTTTGAAGTTCTCAGTAGACAGTGATGGCTTATTCTGTTCTTTTTTCTCCCCCAGATTATTTGGAAATACCTGTGATGACTCCAAGTAGCTACCAGCCCTGCTTCCTTAGGGCTCAGTTCAGTGCTGTTTACTTTCCCAATGGAGGAATCCTTAAGGCCTCTGTCAGGACACCACCCAAAGGTGTCCATGAACATCTGTATAAATCCTTAAGCATTAGGAGAAGATACATGCAGTGAATCCAGGCATGATAGTAAGCACTAACCATAGTACTAAGTATTGTGCAGGATCATGGCCTCATGTTTTAATATGCTTAAGGCAGATGATATATAATTAGTATGAAGAAAGATCTCTGCTTCATTTCATCTAATGGTAGGCTGTTTTGTGCTTTATTTTTATGGCTTGGTGTTTTGTTTTTCCTTCAGCTGAACTCTTCCTGGAACAGCAGCATCTCAAAGAAGCAGGCTTTTGTACCCAGGAGGCAGCTAGTCTTTTCCCCACATCTCATGCTGTACTGTACATGCGTGGGAGGCTTGCAGAGATGAAAGGCAATTTGGAGGAGGCTAAGCAATTGTATGATGAAGCGCTCACAGTGAATCCAGCTGGAGTGGAAATTATGCACAGCCTGGTGAGTTTGCAGGGGCTCAGCTCCATTATAGTATTTATGTTCCTGATTAACTGTAATAAGAGGGGAGAGGGCTCATGCTTGCTCTGGATGCCATTGTCTTCCTAATCCTGAGAGCAAGTGACTGTTCCAAGAATAAATTGGATAGTTTGAACCTCTATTTTAAGACTGGATTGAATGTTTTTAACTAATTAGGACTTGTGTCCAAAGTAAATATTTTAATTGACAAAGGCTGATACTTTTGGAAGTCAGTTCACTGCTTTGTCTTTTCTGCTTTTCCTACTGTTTTGCATTTTAAATAAGCAGTACAGTGATGTTTGAAAGATCTGAACTAAGTTACTACAGAGATATATATTTATATATATGTGTTTGTATATACATGTGAGATTTGTAAAACTTGGGCTGGTTTCTTGTGTCTGCTCAAATCAAGATAAACTATGAGTTTACAATAAAACGAATGTTACTGTTGTAAGCTGCAGCTTAGTTCCAGCCTTGTGTAGGGGCAATGACTCCGCATTTGTGGGGGTTTTTTTGGTAACACTCCTACCCAGCAAGTACTCTTTTTCTGTGGCATCAAGCCCAAAACACACTGTTTTCCAGACACAGGGCCTAGAGCTTAATAGCAACAATAACTATACAGGGAGCTTTGTGGAAGACCAAAACCAACATCTCTTGTGAAATCAGAACAGTTAATCGTATTTCATCAATGGTGTGTCTTGTTAACTGTAGCCGTTACCTGATCTCGCTGGGATTTTGGAAGTTTGTCTTGACTAATTTAATTTTTACAGGAATTCTATATCCATGTGACTGCTTAGTGGCTTTGCTAGCACATTTGTATCTCTTGGCATAAATTGGGTCCTGGCAACTGGTTTGCTGGCAACTCCAAAAATGAGTGTAAAGACATCAAATGTAAGTGAAGTTACAATTGAGAGAAAATAGTAGAACCTACAGGCAAAGGGCAAGATATTTGGTAATAATAAGTGTTCAGTACAAAAATAGCAAATGCATAGCTGGTACGTGTCAGGAGAACGTTACAGGACTGCTGTACACATGTCAGGCTTATATGGGGCAATAATATCACTTTGTTGTTATAATACAACCTTTACAAATTCACTCAGTAAAAACCTAGCTAGCTGGAGTGATGTTCTTTGCCCTGTGTCATGATTTCAGAGAAGTTGCTGATACCAGAAAAACAATCAAACTAGATGCCAACATGATACTAATTTTCATTTCATCTTATTTTATGGACATAACCACATTCTGTGTCTTCACATTACAGTTGCTTGCAATTTTATGAAACTATAGTAACTTGGAATAAAAGTTTCCAAAGTGCACATCTCGGATGTTCTGGCCCAGTTTACTTCAAAAAATGTCATCCCAACATGGCTTAGCTGTTTCTGAAAAGGAGGCTAAAAAAGAAACCTTAAAAGCTTCTGTGATATCTTCTTTACTGTGCCTTAGTGCCTCCAGGTTTTGTCAGGAATGCGTAACATATCAATGTGCTTTTTACCATCCCTGAGAAAATATTTTCTAGGTTATCGAAGTTGTAACCTTTAAAAAACACACACATGCTTAGTAGATAAGTATTTCTGAAAGCTTTAAGGTGTCTGTGAATGCTTATTTTGCTCAAACTCTGGTAATTTTCAAGGAGGGCAAGAGGAATGACCCTTGTAACCACAGGCCTGTCAGTCTCACTTCAATGGCTTCTAAAATTACAGAGATTATTCTGGGAGGCATTGAAAAACACCTGAAAGACGGTGCAGTCATTGGTCACAGCCAGCATGGGCTCATGAGGGCACCTGCCCTGGGGCCACCCTGGGTGTGCCTACAGCCTGGGGCACAAAAGGCTGGAAAGCTGCTTCACAGAAAGGGACCTGGGGGTCCTGGTCAATGGCAAGCTGAAAGTGAGTCAGCAGTGCCCTGGCAGCCAGAAGGGCCAACCCTGTCGTGGGGGCATCAGGCACAGCATCACCAGCTGGGCAAGGGAGGGGATTGTCCTGCTCTGCTCTGCACTGGGGCAGCCTCACCTCGAGTGCTGGGGGCAGTTCTGGGTGCCACAATATAAGGATATTAAGTTATTAGAGAGTGTCCAGAGGAGGGCAACAAAGATGGTGAAGGGCCTTGAAGGGAAGCCATATGAGCAGTGACTGAAGTCTGTTCAGTGTGGAGAGGAGGAGACTGAGGGGGGCCTCATTGCAGGTACAGCCTCCTAGTCAGGGGAAGAGGAGGGGCAGGTACTGATCTCTGCTCTTTGGTGACCAGTGACAGGACCCAAGGGAATGGCCTGAAGCTGTGTCAGGGAGGGTTAGGTTGGATATTAGGTCAAGATTCTTCACCCAGAGGATGGTTGGGCACTGGAATGGGCACCCCAGAGAAGTGGTCACAGCACCAAGCCTGCCAGAGTTCAGGAAGTGCTTGGACAATGCTCTCAGGCACATGGTCTGACTCTTGGGCTGTCTTGTGGTCTCACAGACAATCTCGATGATCCTTGTGGTTCCCTTGCAATTCACAGTATTCTATGATGATGTTTTAGTCAAGGGATGAATGTAAAATTTAGAGGAGTTGAAAAAGACAGTGAGATGAGAAATTTGGGGGCAGAGACTTCAATCTGTAAGCAAGTAGGGAAGAGGAAGAAAACTGAAAAAGTGAGAGAAATAAGGATAGATAGAAAATAAGGTAAGATAGATAACACTGGATAAGGCTGGGTAAATAAGAAGACACATGGATGGAGAGGTGGGCATGCTGGAAAGGATGAATTTAAGGGGTCAGTCTTAGGAGAATGGCAAAGGAGCAGGAACCTGTAAGAATACTTCATTTCCATGTCCTTCAGTCGCCTTGAGATTCTGAATCTTCCCACCCTGGTGCCAGCAAATATCAGTGAAAATCACTTGCTTAAGCATGTACCTCACCTCCTTCAACTTGGTCCTGCTGGCAGCCTGTGGTTCACACCTGTTAGCTAAGATAGCAAAGGTCTGGTCTATCCCTGCTGACATGAATCATGGCAGTAGTTATATGGTGCCACATAATGGCATTCCTTTGTGTGCTTTTCCAAAAGCTAGGAAATTGCACATAACAAGTTAGAAGCATCTGATGAGCACTATAGAAAAGTCTGTAAAGAAATTAATCATTCTGCCTTCAGAATAGAGCTGGAATAATATGCAGTAAACAAGGCTTTTAGGGCTATACATCGAATAAAAAGGGCGAAAATAAAATATTGAATGGCTTTTCTCCTGTGTACTGAATGAGACACTGTCCCCATGGAGAACTTAAGACTGGGTTTATGCAATTGAGGACGTAATGTAACAAGTGGTAAATTCTGAATCTCCTAGAGGCTATCAGAAGAAAACTAAATGTTTTTCTGAAATACATGTATTAGCCAAGTACTAGCTGTACTTTTATTAAAATACAAGTTCTTGAGCACAGTATGTTCAGTCCCCTACCAGAGAGAAATATATGTCTTGGATTATGCAAGAGGGCAAACTAGATTATGAGCTAGTTCCAAGGGGTTTGAAATGATGCAAGACGCATACACAGGCAGATGAAATTGAATTAACACATGTTTCAATGCTGATCCCCCCAGTTTGAAAACATTGTTTTCCCACTCTAGTAGTACTGTTGTGGATATGTAATAATTTAGAGAAAGAGGATCTGTTGTGAGAATTACTGTTTGACTTGGTACAATTGCCATCCAACTGACCTAGTCCACTTTAAGGGAAAACTCTGCTGTAGACAGTGCCGAGCCTCCCTGGTGTACCAGCATCAATTAGCAAAGCAGTCATGTCTCTTCCCCTGGGCTCTCGGAACTGGGTTGTCAAAGCTATATTTGGAAAATTCCAACCTGAAGACTGTTGCTGGCTTTAAATGAGGGGCACAGATCTAGCAATGAATGAGTCCATTGGGTGTCAGTAACTTCACCTTTGCACGGGGTAGAGTCACCACCGTAACACACACAAGCTATTTCTCTGCACAGCTGCAAATGGCTGTGTTTTGCTGTGGCTGTAGGGTGTTTACAGTAGCTGTCAAATCAGCATGCTTTCCATGTAGAGCACACTGCTGCATGGCAGAGCAGCACCGTACAGCAGCACTGCATTGTCAGGAGTATCCCAGGGCATGGGTGCCATGCTCTGCTTCATCCCCGGGGCCTTTGGCACTTGGTGTCCAGTGCTGTGGTTGGGAAACTATAGGCACTTCGAAAATGCCACACAGCTGTGCTGCTTCCTGTAACACTTGCAGTTTCTGAGTGATGTCACAGGATCCTTAAGCCTGTATCAGGAATCCACCATTGGCCTTTACAGAGTAAGTGCTACTGGCTAATACCTAATCTAAGGAAGTGTATTTGTTAAGGAATTTTGTTTTCATTTGAAAAAGACACACAGAATCAGTTTTCAGGTCTATTTGAAGCATAGGCCTGGTGAGGTGAGCAGCTACTCCTTTGCTGCCAGAAACAGTTAGCTTGGGTTGGCCCCTAAAAATTGTTCATCCTGTGAGACCATGGTTTCTTTAGTAAATACAGCTTGCTAGGATTCTTTTTCTGCATTGCTCCTGATTCTGTCTCGCATATTTCTGTCATCCCTTCCTTTACTAGAACAACTGTTTCTTTCTTCTTCCCTTTCACAGGCTCCTTCTGGAGCCTGCTTGCACGGGTCTTCTCCCTCCTGGGGGCTGATGGAATTTCTCCTGAGCAGATATCTTTGCTGGTCTAGAAACAAGGGCTTAGTCCATATCTCCTTTTACACTGTGACAGCACATTTCTACCACCAAATAACTATGGCTTACTTCTTGCAGTATGTACAAAATTTGGTTATATAACATCATGCAATACACAGCTTTGGGATGGTGATAACAAAACTGACATGTGCCCAACCAAGTCAGAAAATATAACATAAGCTGGGGCAGATGACACCTCTGTGTAAAGCAATACACAAATCCACCTACCTGCATGTAACTAGAGAAAGACACTGAAGTTTGTTAGTTCCCAGCCAGTGCATCCAGTACCATTTTCACTTTTGATTCAGAGGAGGAGAAAATCAATGACAGCATGTTGGATTTGAGTCCTAAAGCTCTGCATTGCAAGTTAAACTAAAAACATACTGAGATATTTGGAAGACTCCTGCCCAGCATGCATCTCACATAGCACTTTGTTAAGTCACAGCAATTCTCAACATGTTTTAGTTCAGGGAAGAAGAGAAAGAATCGTCTATTTAAAAGGGAAGGAAATGGCCACCCTTATCTCCATCACTGTGCCAGGTTTAATGAAAATAAAAAAATACCATCAAAACAAAGCAAAAAAATTGCTTGACTCATACTTGGATGTTACTGAATGCAGTGGAAAACTGTAATGATTCCTCACTTCTCTTGAAGGCTGGGGCAAAGACAGTAAGGTTGGTATCAGAATGCCATGTAGCTGTCTGCATGACCTCATCCCTATCCTTGACAGCAAAACAAAGTGAACAATATAGTGGGTTTTGTTCATAGTGTGTTTTGCTGTGACCACATGAATGTGTGGAAAACATGATCTTGTGGACACATACTTGATTTGCTCCATAACAAAATCAAAGAGAATATACAGTTAACAGAGGTTGTGCTAATCATGAGAGTTGTTCTTTGGCTGTCATCTGCACCACAAAGCATAAGATTAGCAGCCATGCAGGAAGGGATCACAGTCACAGAGTACTCTCCAACTGAAGTTGGAAAAACAAACTTCCCATTCACCTGTGTTTAAGTCACCTAAGCTGGGCCAACAAATTTGGTGACCATCATTTT
Organism: Chaetops frenatus; assembly: GCA_013400775.1. Classification (NCBI taxonomy): domain Eukaryota; kingdom Metazoa; phylum Chordata; class Aves; order Passeriformes; family Picathartidae; genus Chaetops; species Chaetops frenatus. The sequence continues at coordinate 149,187 of VZTR01013037.1, read as the reverse complement.
CCAAGATTAGTGTAGATTGTGGTCTTTCCACAGGAAGGCCTAGTTATTGTTTGGGAGAAGTTCTTTGTGGTAAATGCAGCTGGGGACATATTACCCACATACCAGAATCACGGAATGGTTGAGGTTGGAAGGGATCTTGGGAGGTCTTGTAGTCCAACTCCCTGCTTAACAGGTTCAGCTAGAGCAGGGTACCAGGACCATGTCCAGCTGGGGTTTGATTATCTCCAAGGAGGAAGCAACCTCTGTGCGCTCTCTTCCGGTGTTTGATCACCCTTACAATAAACAAAGCTTTTACTAATGGTTAAATGGAGTTTCTTGTGTTTCACTTTGTGCCCATCCAGTCACTGGATATCCCTGAGAAGTTCTAAGAAGTTCCACTTCTTTACACCTTCCCATCAGGTATTTAACTGTACTGATGAGGTCTCCCCTCTCTTGTACAAGGCTGAACAGTCCTAGCTCTCAGCTTCTTGTATGACAGGTGCTCCAGTCCCTTGATGATCTCAGTGCCCCTTTGCCTGGACTCTGTCCAGTATGTCCATGTCTTCGTTGTATTGGAGAGCCCAGAACTGGACACAGTACTCCAGGTGTGGCCTCACCAGTGCTGAATTCCCTCGACCTTTTGGCAACACTCTTCCTAATGCAGCCCAGGATACAGCGAGCTGCCTTTGCTGCAAGGGCACATTGCTGGCCCATGGCCAGCTGCTTGTTCACCAAGCCCTTTTCTGCAAAGCTGCATTTCATACAGCCATCCCCCCCAAAACTGAATCTGAAGCTATTACCAGGAATTCTTTCTGCAAGTAGATACTAAACATAACATTGGCGTGACTGTAACAGGTCAGGCCAGAGGTTCAAATACTCCTCCTCACCACCAGCAGCAAAGAAGTGCCAAGGAAAGAATGAGGCCAGGGCAGGCATACAAGGTACTTCTAAGGTTAGGACTTAGCTCGGGAACATCCCAAAGTGGATGTAGATTCTACTTGCATAGTAATTCCCCATGGATTTCTCCTTCATGAGCTTGTCTTGAACCTGTGTTAGAGCTTTCATCATCCACAAATACCCTCTGGCTAGGAGACCCACAGGTCTCCTTTCTGCTGCACAAAGAACTGCCAGATTCTCTATGTTCTTGATGCAGTTCTTCTTAGCCATCTTACTCACACTTTGGAAGACATAACTTACTGCTGATTCTTACTCATCCCCTTCCCATTAATGATTTACAGGTACCTGCCACTGAACCAGTTCTGTTCTTTCATTATTGCTGTTACTTCTCTCTGAACTTCTTACAGTTCTTTTTAAGATGAGCAGGCTAGAGCAAATAATGCACTTACAGAAAAATAGCTTAGCTTCAAAGGCGGTGTTGTAGATTCAGTGTTTAAAAAAACCCTCTCCACCCCTTGGTCTTTTATTCACATAATTATATCTATATACATTTTCATAGAAATACGAGAAACTGTTCTATTTCAGCTGTTTTGTATTAACCTGATTTTTTAATCAAAGTTTTGTGTCCATCTCCTCATGCCTGTAGGGGCTGGATTTTATTTTCTGAATGGTCAGCATCTCTGATAAATGAGTGGTTATTTATAATAGCAGTAAGCAGTGTAACACCCATCACAGGTCCTTGCAGAGATGTTGGTGTCCTGGTCTGAGAGTACAACACAGCCAGCAAGTGTGCAGTTCTAGTCTTTGATATATATCTATATCTGTATGTACACACTTCATTTTGCTTGCCAGAGACATCCTTTTAGCTGGCAGAATGCAAATCTCACTCTGCTGGTAATGCTAGAAGCTGAAGAGCTTGATTGAGAACAGACTTTTTTATAGATTCTGTTCCTTTTGCCTAAGATAAGTGCATTGCTCTTGATTACATTTGAGTGTTTAAAAACTATATGATGCTTTATTTAAATCTTATGCTCTTAGTTGTTCAGTGGGGTGCAAGGGCTGAATAAAAAGAAAAAGACTTTGCAAAGTCTTGAACTGTTTAATTTGTCCTTCATTGTGTACTTAGGATGCAATTTCATGTTCATTTTAGTAGAAGAGTCAACCTATTGTCTCCAGACTCACATTTGGTAGCATCAGGGTAATTTGAAGACTACAGCTTCTACTGATTAGAACATGGAAATGAATTATTTCTGTTCATTTATTTCATTTTACCTCACAGTATGGTGCATGCATCCTTGTTTTCAAAGGCATCCATTCACATAATAAAACATGGCTTGATTGCTTAATATTTTCAAGGATGGCATGCATTACTTCCTTGGGGATTTGTTTCTTGCTGCCATGCAGTAATGGTATAAATCACAGGGCAGATTCTCTGCGTGGGTAAATTATCATGGCTCCATCATACCAAGGTCTGTATGTCTTGTAAGGTAGCTAGGATGCTAATTAAAAGCATTTTTACCTTGAAAACTGAAATTATTATACATTCTGTGCTTACATGTTAGAACAAAAGCACAGGAGCTGCTTTATGTCTGTAGTTTACTCAATTTGTTGGCTATTTTGTAGATAGGTATGCCATGGTCTGTTTCCATTTTCTAGTGACATTTCTTGCTCAGTTTTTTTAATTTGTGTACAGAGAATTGAACATCACAATTAAAATGCATCCCTCAGTTGTTGGGACAACTGTGCATTTGTCCTCAGTGTAATTAGGTGGATAATTGCATCTAGAGAGACACAGCGAGCGACCTGTTTTTGCCTGTTCTGGAGAGACTTCTTCCTGGCTGCGTGACATGCTGCTCCCCTTGCTCCTGTTTAGGCAAAAGTAATAAGCAGAGTTAAGAACTGGGCAATTTTGAGGAATTGGACAGTTATACTACTTTTGAGATACTGAGAAATAGCTTTCATTTTTACAGTTAGTACTTAAGGGGAATCTTTGAAAAACTGCTGTCATAAGAACTTGAATTTCAGTAGGTAATGCCTGCAGTATAATTTTTTAACTATACTTTAACATACAGAACCACTGAAGATTTACTAGTAATACTTTCTAAGGGTTTGGGGTTTTTCTCCTTCATACACATATACTTTGCATTCATTACTTTAAATATTTTTGTACGGTATCAGATGTAAAACAACGTAAAACCTGCTTCAAGAGAGGGTTATTTTAAGGTTTGAAGGTATATATTGACTACAGTTTTTAATTATATTCTGTCTGTGTGATCCTAGGTTGGTGTGGCTTATGAGTCACAGTAAAAATGCATAGAAACAGAAATATATAAACCAATATTGCATATTAAAGTATTCAGATACTCCATATAGCACATCCTCCAAACCTGAGAAGCCCCGAGCTGTGCTGTTGGGGCTGGGGCGGGGGGTGCTGCTGCAGGGGGGATCTCTTGGTGTCTCAGAAAGAGAGACACAGAGCACCCAAAGCAAATGTATGAGAGCAAGCCAGCTCCAGGTTTCTCTTCCCAAACTCAGCACCGCTTCCTGGTATTTATCAAAGCTCTTCGGGCTTGGGGTTTGCTACTGTTGTGCAACAGGGTGTGCCTTTCTCTTCCAGAGAGCAAAGGGCTGCAACTCCGTCATTTTCCATTGAAGGCAATTCAGTGGAGAGGCTGGAGAGGAGGTGGAGCCCTGGCTCTCACCATCTCTGGCACGGCCAGCCCTGCTGCACTTTCAGCTCTGATTATGTGTCGCACTTTACTCTAAACCTCTGTAAAACAGGGATGAAGCTACTAATCTACTTCATCTGGGGTTTGTGGAGCTTAATTAATATCTGCACATAGTTTCAGATTACAGACACACTGTAAGCGCAAAATCTTATTTGTTCTAACTATATGTCTAGATGCCTTTATTCATGTAGGATTTTGGACCACCAATTATTTTGGACAAAGTGCTGGAACTGTTCGGCACAAATGATGTGCTTTACAGCTTTGAGTACCCTTCTGTCCCTAAATGTAAAGTAGTGCTGAAAACATTATTGCAGTGGGAGTGGGATTTAGGAGGCAGATCTGTGCACTATTTCTTCCTCTAGCAAGGGTTTGTTTTCATTAGAGGAATGTGCTGTGCCTGTGTGTTGTGCCTTTCCCTCAGCTGTATTGATACATTTTACTGTGGTGTTGTGAAGGGCAGAGTAAAACAGAAACAAATGTGACTCTGACGACTTTCTAGCATAGCCCTCTCCTCTTCCTGGGGATAAGATATGACAACGCTTGCAAAAAATAGCTTTTTGCAGGGGGGAGGGAGGGTGCTTCCTTTCTCTGGCAGTGCATGTATCCTCCTGCTCTGCAAATTCAGTACAAGCAGAACATCTTTCTACCAGTACAGTTCTGCAGTTTTTCCCTGGTGAGAGGGGGTTTGGATTTTTAAGGGAGAGATGACAGACCTAAAGGTAGAAGCAACATTGAACGACAGTCATTACAAGCAATTCCAAAAATGGAGCAACCTTGAACAAAGTGCCTTTTTTTTTTTTTTTTCCTTCCTTAAGTAAGTAATAGTGACAGTCAACAGGAGATCTGAGCCACCCAAAGGAAGACCAGTGACGTCTTCCTGCCGCTGCAGCTTTGAGAGCCAGAGACACTGGGACTCTCCTAGGTCTCCCTAATATGGACTGCACAAGAAAACATTGCAAGGGTGAATTTGTTAAGTCCTAATATCCAGCAGGATATTTTTGGACTGCTCTGATAGTACAAAACATTTAAACATTTCAGCCCACCCCGTAAGTTTTCCATCAATGTGGGTAAGTCCCTATATGCTGTGAACAATTTTTCTCACTACTTTTTTTTTTCTGTTCAGTGCACTGCATTTCTCCAGTACGTTTGGAGAACAGGCAGATGGTGATAATATAGGTGCCTAGGAGAGAAGGGGAGGGGAAAGAATTGGAAGGAACATAGAAGAGACAGAAAAAAAGATAGACTGCTGCTTACTTTAAAAATACCAAGATAAAGCACTGACCATTCAGAGACAGTTAAAATCATGTTTTTCTTCTTCCATTAGCTGTTCCATAGGATGTTTCTTTCTTTTCCATATCGCTCCACCTTGTAGATTTCTGCAGGACGTGAACCCAACCTTGATTTGTCCCAGATGGCTTTTTCAATGCTACTTATTTGCTATTTTATCCAAGAAAAACAAAACTCACTAAGAACCTTAAGTGCACTTAGGTCAGAAGCTAAGAAGTTCCAGTGATGTTGAGGGAGTATCTGAAAACAACAGAACAAACAATCCAGGACCAAGAAATTGGGAGGAAGTCCTCAGCCCTTTGGAAAACTCAACTCCTGAGGCAGGAACTTACTATACATTTCCTGTTTGCTCTTTGAGACATCTAAAATTGTGCATCTTTTACGTGCTGAAAACATTCCTCTTTCTCCTTTCCTCTTGTCCTTCCTCACACTTCTATAAAACTCTAGTCTATCAATGGGCTCCTGTTTAATATTGCTAATGGGACTTTTGCCTATGTTTTTGCCAAAGTGGTTGAGAGAATCCCTGACTGGAAAAAGATGAAGTGCATGGGGGAAGTCACAGAGAAATGAATCCCTGTGATCATCAGGGATGGACAAGAGAGAGCTTGACTTGTCATGGTAGTAAAACAAGGGCTGGGAATGGATACATCTGCTCTCTGCAGATACATGTGCAAACAAAGAGGGAATGCTGTGGGGAGAGGAAAGCTGCATCAGCTAGAGGAGGCAGCTTTGTCTGGTCTCAGTTGCTGCTGCAGATGGAAGAGGGTTCCCAGCCACTGGTGCAGAGAGGTCCTGAAGCAGCCTTCTAGGTCATGATGTGGGAAGAACAATCTCACCCCTCTGACACTGCAGCTTGATCAAGTTACGAGAGAGGGACTGGATCACCCCAAAAGCAGGACTTTACCAAACCCAAATTAGTGGTTGTCCATTCAGGCTGCTCAGCCCAGACCACCAGTGACTGAATAATAATGTACTTACCTGTGACCTGAAACGCAGAATACCCAGCTAAAAGTGTTTTGCAGGCCTTCCTGCTGTCCTGCCTTCCTATTTTCATTTTCTGCTGAAGAACTTCTATTCCCAGAAGCATTTTGTAATTATTTTGCTGTTTGTTTTTTTTTAATTAGAGGTGGAGTTTGAATGTTAGTAGGGCTTCCCTGGGATGTAGCCTTGACTCTCATTTTTTATATATATTTTTAATGAGTTGTCAAGTGTCTAGTGTGTTGTGAAGTGGAATGATGGATGTAGCTGGGCTCAGGAGAGTTGCATGGAAATTCTCTTAAGCAGCATTGTGGCAGCTCAGCTCTATTGACAATAACATCAAGTGGGATTTAATAGTGTGGTTCTTTATTGAATGAATCCACCCTGTAGGAAACAGTATGACCTTGCTGTGTGTGCTCAAGACAAAAAAAATCAATGTTAATCCCTTGGGAGGAAAAATACAAGATTAATGGAACAGTTGGATGAGTCTAATGAGAATTAGATGGCAAGAATGTTGATTTGGAAAGAGATACTCATATGAGCTGTCTGAAGGTATAGTGTGGTAGTTTCCATGTATCACCAAATGCCATGTATTCTTAGATGTGTGTCTGCTAGGTGTAATTTGATGGATTTGCACCTCTTCTCTATGGCTTCCTGACAGAACAACAGGGGATTTTCCAGCTAATCACCTTTCAGTGGGGAGATTTATGACCAGTTAGCCCATCCTTTCTTCCGTCTGGAAGGGCATGGACTGGAGACAGTCACTGGGCACAGCATACCAACTGGGACCTTCTTAATCAGAAACAAGCTGGAGCATCTCTGTCTCCTGGTTACTCTCTGGAGTCTTGCAGTTTACGGGCATTGTCAAATACAACGTTTGCCTAAGTCAGTCCTCATTATGGATATTTTTGGACATTGGATGGATAATGCTTCACTTAGTAGCCATTGGCTGTGTAAGGAATAAACAAAACAGTGGACTTTTATACTTCCTCTTTGCTTCTGAGAGTCTGAAGTGGTAATTTTCATGTATATGGGGAAAATTCACATTGCCAAGTTCTCAGCCTTTGGCTCAGATGAGTTGGTCACTCTTTCTATCTGTTGTTCAGAGAGAGGGATTCTCTAGCGTTAGTGCAGAGCCCCTTTTGTTAGGCTGCTGCTCTGCATTGCCTTGTGGAAATCTCCCTCTGTTCTTCCCCTGAAGGTACAGGGACTGTGCAATTAAAGTGGGTGCCTATGTTTGTGTGGCTCACATACCTCTTTAAACTGTATCACATGAGGCAATTGAGTATCTCCTGGTGCACAGCCTAAGGCAGGAAATGAGATAAAATACATTGACTTGTTTCGGAGAAATTACTGCTTTGATGTTTTCATAATTAGTCCAATTCCCCCTTTGCTTGTGTTCACCTGTTCAGCATTCATCTGAGTTTAAAAGGCAGACTCATAAAAACATCAGTTTTCAGTTGCATCACCTACCAGGCTGTACCTGCTTTCTGAGATTGTCACCAGCATAGGAGACTGCAAATAAAAATCAACTAGAATACAAATGGCAGCATCTCAGTATTGCCAAGCTGTACAGTGGAGATTATTTGTTTATGCTTTTATTTGCCAGCATTAACTAAATGAAGATAAGAATGTAAATGCTGTAGCAGAGCTTCCCAGACAGGATTACAGGGGTGATAGGAGCTAGCACTTAGCATTACAATAATAGATACCAGTGTGGAGAGAGTCACTGCCCTGTTGCTCCTCTTCCATCCTAAGAGCAGAGCAATAAAAGAAGAGGCAGGTCTGTGGAGCTCTGTGTGAGGTTTGCTGCTTTATGCAGGAACATTAGTCTTTTAGGGTTTGATTAGTTAGGTTTGCACTCTGTGAGCTTTGCTCTGATCCCTCAAAATCTAAACTGTGGTTAATGGGACTCTGAAGGAGAGCCTTATTTTGTGAGCCTTAGTAAGATTTACGATGAACCAAGCAAGCTCCGTGTAAACTCTGAACTGAGTGGGAACAGACCCTCAACTCAGCTCATTTTGAATGTCAGTGTGCATGGTACAAGGCTAATTGAGATACACAGAAACTGCCATGTGCCTTTTTTAATTGCATTTAGACAAGATGTACAGTATTTGAGTCAGCTTGGCAGTGTTCCAGCTGATGAAAGTGTTGCTGATACCTGACACCAGTGATGATATATTAAGTGCTCTTAATATCTTAGCACACATGTCATGAGGCACATTAGAATAATAGAAGAATTCAGGTGAGAAAGGGCCTTTCCTCTGGAGGTCATCTGGTCCCACTTCCTGCTCACAGTGGGATCAGCTTCAAATATCTGTATTTGATATAGGTAGGTCAGGGCTGTGTCCAGCTGAGCTTTGACTATTTCCAAGGATGGTTATTCCACCACCTGTCTGGGCACAAGTTCTGGTGCTGCACCCTCCTCGTGAAGAATTTTTTCTTAATAGCTACTCAAGCAGAATTTTCCTTGCTGTACCCTAATCTGTTGCAACTGAGCACCTCTTAGGAAAGTTTGGTCCTATCTTTCTTCCAGTCACCCATTAGATAACTGAGGATGGCATTTGAATCTCTCCTCAGCCTGGAAAGGCTGAATAAATGTTCCTCTCTCAAACTCTTCATAATATCATGGCTTCCCAGCCATCTCAGTGGCCCTTCACCCATCCTTCTCCAGTTTGACATCATCTTTCTGCCACTGAGGAACCCAAAACTGGTGAGACCACTCCAGATGTGACCCAGATAAAAAGAAGTACTTAATTTCAGTCTGCTGTGGTGCATTACCTAATGCAGCACAGTAAGCCATTAGCCTTGGGCACTGCATGGGTGCCCTGCTGGCTTGTGCTCACTCCTTGTCCACCAGCATCCCCAAGTTCTTTTCTGCAGAGCTACTTCTCCCCAGTTGTCCAGCCTGTACAATTGAATGAGGTTATTACATCCCACGTGCAAAATATCACTATTCAGAAAATGCAGTTCTTCCTAAAGCTGCAGGGAGACTGGGGCACAGAAACGACAAGCAAGACCCGTGTTGTTAAGGGCCAGAGGCGAATCTCACATAATGACCACTTACAGCAAGTAAAACCTTTACACTCAGAATAAGTTGAAAATTAGGTTTGCTCAATGCTTAAATAAGATATAGAGCTGCCATCTCTGAGTTATGCTGAGATTTTGGTATCAAGACTGAATTTTTCAGCAACTCCCAGTGCTCTTCCTACCAGAAACCACACAGTGCTTACGTTTGGGGTTTTTTTTACAAGTTAGGCCTTTTGGGAATTCACTAGTTATTGGAAAGCTGTTGGAGGAAGACGCCTTTGATAGGAGGCTCCCTGATGTGATTTTATGCTCTGTGTACACACACATATTTGTGGACATCTTAGCTACACCAAGCATTGTGCCAGCTGGTTTTAGCAGGCTCAGATTTGGTTATGAAACCCAAATGGAAGGAGCATCTCCTGGACCATCTGGGAAAACTTGAGTGGCTGGGGTCTGGTGCTTTGGAAAGGGGACAGGTCCCCAAGGCTGTTTGGGAAGTGGGCTGTGCCCCAGGACAGAGAAAATAAGAAGGTATGAGCCACATTGCAAAGAAGATTTTTCCTTGCAGAACTAGCCAGGTGAGGGCAGGAGGGAGGAGTCTCATTTGTTGTAGGAGTGAAGCCTTGTTTGTAAGCAGTTAGCGATCCTGAAGTGAGTGCAGTGGGAGGCTGAGTGAGGGTAATGCTGGGTACCTTAGATGGAGAGTGCTGAGTTGACCATAGCCACCCCTTTAGCCACACACTTCCAAAACCTCACCATGCAGCCCAAATACCGAGAGACACTGAGAGGCTGCCATCCTTGCTTTGGCTCTCATGTGTCTGAGCCTGTTAACCCTGAGGGTCAGGAGAAGCTGCTGTTCCATACACAACACCTGCTGTTGCTGTTCTGTGGTGAACTTAATCTTGTGGGCTCTGTCTCCCCTTGTGTTACAAGCAACAGGCCCCCCTTCTTCTCCACAACCTGTCAAGTCAGTCTGTGCCTTGCAGACTTCAACACCTGCATTGGACATGACATGAACCAGCACTAAAGAGGCAAAATACAGCTGTACCATAGATTGGTTTAGGTTGGAAAGGACCTCTGATATCACTGTGTCCAACCATTACCCCAGCACTGCCAAGTCCACCACACATCTTTTAAATATACCAGGGATGGTGACTCCGCTACTACTCTGGGCAGCCTCTTCCAGTGCTTGGCAACCCTTTCATTGAAGAATTTCTTCCTAGTATCTGACCTAAACCTGCCCTGGCACAACTTGATGCCCCTTCCTCTTGTCCTATCACTTGTTACTCAGGAGAAGAGACACCTGGCTACATCCTTCTTTCAGGTCATCGTTGAGAGTGATATGGTCTTGTCTGAGCCTCCATTTCTCCAGCCTAATCTTACTGCAGGAACTCCTAGACTGCTTCCTGTCTGCTGTGTTGTATTTCCAGTGGACATCTGGTAAGTTGAAGTCCCCCACAAGAATGAGGGTTAGTGACTGTAAGACTTACTCTTCCAGTTCCTTATAGAATATTCTGTCTGCCTCTTCATCCTGACTGCGTGGTCCATAACAGAATCCCACCAGGATATCTGCCATGCTGGCCTTCCTCTCAACTATAAACACTCAAACCTATCATCACCATCATTCAACCCTGGGCAGTCAAACCTCTCCCTGATGTACAAGTCTCCCCCTCTGCCTCTCTTGCCTTGCAAAATGAAATNCAACTATAAACACTCAAACCTATCATCACCATCATTCAACTCTAGGCAGTCAAACCTCTCCCTGATGTACAAGTCTCCCCCTCTGCCTCTCTTGCCTTGCAAAATGAAATACGATGAAATGAAATGAAATGAAAATGAAAATGAAATGAAAAATTGTTCAGCACGTTTGGCATGACATACCAACCTGGCTAAACAAAATTGTTAATGAAGGATGAACTATGAATTGCATCTAAAATAAATTCTCAAGCTGCTCTGAGATTGTGGCAATTTTTTAAACATGGAGAAAGGTTGGCTTCATCCGTATGTAAATACTCCCCTGGCCAGTGTTTCCCAAAGCAGCTAATGGTGAGCAGGTTTGGCACTTCTAAAGGGATTGAGAGCAGTATTACTCCCTTGTATCTAGCAAAGAGTTTCTGAAGATGTCAGTGTACTTCATATAATTAGTTTTTATAGTAATTTTCGTGGCAGATTGGCCAGCAGAGGTATTTTCTCTTTGAGGCTGTCACTTGCAACTCAGCAGAGCACAGGAGTGACTAATACAGACAAATGAAGCTAGGTCACATTAAACAAATGCCACAGTGAAGCATTTCTAAAGTCCTGTATAATCCCTTACTGCATTGTGAGGCTCAAAGCTTGATGTTGTAGGAGAGCTTATAGATTTGCTACCACACANNNNCACAGCCAGACCCCACAGCATTTAAGTCTTTTCTGAACTGAGATTATTTACGCAAGGATAGTTCAGGACAGGCTTCTGCAGTACAAGCAGATACCAGCTCTCCTTGTGACTTCAGTGAGAGTAAGAGATTCTACACATATTTCATGCACATTAAGAGCAAAATTGCCTGCAGTATCGTTGGCACTGGATTCATGGACCATTTGGTATCCTGTTTGCCTGAAAACTGTCTTGCCTTGAGAGCAAGAAAAATAAATAAATGCAGAGAGAGACCAGTAAAAAGCACAAGCCCTGGAGAATTCTGGGCTTCAGGAGCAGAAACACTCACCTTAGCATTCCTTGCTGTTCTTGGAATACCACAAATATGTCAACCAAGCAACCTTGAAAGCTCAGGACTGCTTTTCACTAATGATAAATGATTGTAAAGTATTTGAGGTAGGTGTTAATTTCACATTTCTGCAACTTGAATTTTTTTTTTTTTTTACCTCACCATAGTGACCAGTGATTAGAAGACTTTCTTAGCTCATAGGTTTTGTTTTCTCAGAGAAATTCTATATATTATTTGCTGGCTGACGCAGCAAATCAGACTAACTTGAGGCATATATCATTTTAACTTACCTCTTACTTTGAATAGTGAAGGAAGAACAATCAAAGGAAGTAGTTTGCAACTGATTCATTGTTTGAAATTAGCTTTCCTAAGCCAGAAAATATAAAATAGCAGCATCAAAAATAGTAGCATCACAAAGTAAAAATGGTGTATATGTGGGTTCCTTGAGCCAAAAGACAGCCTATTTTTTATATATTTATTTTTAGCTTGGTCAGCTGTACTAAGTGATTTTATCAATGCAGCTAGTCTCTGGAATAAGAATGCTCACATAATGTAGTGTCAGTACAGGCAGCAATGACAAGTCATGATGTATACATGTAGCCCAAATCCTTTCAAATCAAATTCATACAATTAAAATTCTATATTAGTTAAAGTCTTGGTAGTCATGCACTACTCATTTTCACTCTCACAAGCTGTCATTGAACAGGGACAGAGGAGCAGCCTTGTTGGAACTGCAACCCTGCTATTTTTGCCTACTTTGAACTAGACGATCTGCAACCTTTTTCCATCTCAATGGTCACAGAGCCTGTCACAGTTTGAGAAGAACCAGGACTGCTTCTCCCCATCTCCTATTAGAAGAGGGCTCCCTTTAGGAGAGACTTCCTTTGCTCAGATACCATAGATGGTGAAAAGTGAAACTTTTCAAATTAAAAGGAATTACAATGGCTTTTAGGTACCTGTGGCAGAATATCCCACTGCTTGGGGCAAGGAAGAAAAGTCTGTAGCATGCCTTGAACGCTTACCTAGGCTTGAGATGTTTTTCTCAAGGAAGGGGATTAGAGAAACAACTGTGTGGTGTGGATGCCACCCCCTTCCCCAGGTGACTAGGACTGCTGCATAGAGCTTTGACAACCCTAAATAACCATGCTTGAACATTGCTGTCCCTCACTGCATGCAACACAAGAATCTGATGCTTCCTCAACTCCCCCAGTATGCTGGGGAAACTTCAAGAGGTAAACCAGGCACAAGATAAAACTTACTCTCCCAAACCAAAGCCACTGTGCTTCCCCATCCAAAGTAGAAGAGGCAAAGAAGGCCTTCAAAGTACCTGCCTTTCTGCAATGCTGTATATCTTAAATGCTGCTTATAGAGCTTTTACACCACAGGCAGCCAGATAACAGCAGTGTGGTCGGCTGCCTTGGCCTCACAGCAAAGCATAGGGGATGGCCAAGGTTAACAAACACAGATAAGCAACCAGTCTAATGCCTTAAAGAGGGTGAGGGAGGGCCATGGGAGGATTTTTTATATTACTGTCCAAAACCATGAGGAGGGTTTCAACACCCAGACAGCATACAGACTTAAAAGCAAAGGAATTTCAACTGCAGTAAAGTAGGTGGGCAGTGCATAGAAGGTATAAGGTTAATTTAGAAATAAATGAGAGATTTTCTAAAAGCGCAGTGGAAGTCTGCAGCAGGTATAATCTGAACGTGACCTGCTGTGTCCTGCTTTCTGTGCATTGTGATACACTGCATTGTGGGGTTGTTTATCATCAAGAGAGCATGGTTTTATGTTCAGCATTATCTCTGTTATTCTCCATACCACAAACACCCCTAAATCAATATTCACATACTCAACTTCGTGTGTTTGGCCCAAGCATCTTATGCTAGTTCCATCTGGAGTTATTTTCCTTCATGGGTGATCTTGTGAATGATTTTGCCCTGCCATTAAAAACCAAACATTCAAGTATACCTTGGCAAAGTGCTTTCCAGTCTGAACAAGGCCAGTGCAGGAGTGAAAAAAAAGAAAAAAAAGCCTATTTTCAGACTTTCCTAAGTGCAGCAGTGTCACATAGATTTCTCCTTAAGAAATTCCTGCTACTGTCCATCAAAGATAGCCAGCAGAAAACGCTGGAAGCAGAACAGGGGCTAGGGGAGGGATTTCGTTCTTGTACTGGGCCAAATCCTCAGAACAATGAAGCCAAGTGAGTAAAAGCAAAAGACATGTTAACTGAAGCGAGCTGAACTGTTCCTTCATCAGTGCCTGAGGCCCTCTCAGTTTACACTGCATTTAATTCAGTCGTTTTGGGCCCTAGTCCTGCACTGATGTTGAGAGGGTGACTTTCTCTACCCCTGCCATAGTCCATCAAAAACCCCAGACTTTAACATCGTGAAAACCAACCTGGTTACTTGGAATTTTTGTTTAAACCAAGCCTGAACTAAAGGTGTTGTTATTTAACTTGAAGCTCTAGTTTAAGAAATAATGAAAATCCAGTGTTGCATGTGATAAACTCTAAGTTAAGCTATACCCCAAAAAACACAAAATGGAGATGATGTTGAAAATCATCAACCAGCCTCACTCTGTTAAAGCTACTGAAGTTTTGCCTGTATGTCCTCACTGGAGCTGTAGCTAAGGGTTTAGTTGGTCTGTGTTTGTTCAAAATTGTCCCCAGACTACTTGAAACTAGAGGCCCAGGATCTCTTCAGAGCCACTGGGCATTGTTTTTATTTGTTTTCATCTGTGCATGAATTTCTTTGAAAATACCCAGCAGAGCAATAAGAAGGGATTGTTTTTAATCTTTAGAGATGATAGCATGCTGTTACGCATCAAGGACACTCAAAAACAAAGCATCAGATAAACTGTACCAGGAGATTTTTTTTTTTTTTTTTTTACCTCCAGGCTTTTCCAAAAATAAAATGCCTTCTGCATGGGGCTCGCTGTTGATGAGACATCTATAGGTTCAGTTTGGCATCCCAGAAGCATTAATACCACCATGTTCAGACAATTTACATGTGTGCGTGTGTGAAAATGCAGCTGGATTCTGCCTGTGCCCAGCACCCCGGGGGAGAGTGGTCATTATCACTACAGGGACAGCTGGGACCTGGCCTTGAGCCAAGACCTTGCTTAATGCAGTCAGAAGATTTCAGTGATACAGAGAGGATTTTACATCCCCTTCTCTGGAAGAGGGTGGCTGAAGTCAGAGTTCCACGTCCTACAGCCACCTGAGTTTAAAACTAATATGTGCATTTTTTGTGTGACTCCGGACAGCACAGTGGACAAAAGAGCACCTTCTGCCATCTGGGATTCAGATCCCATTAACAAGTTATTTACATAGCTGCAGATTGATGATTTCTCTGGTTTGAGCTCCCTTCAGCAGTATCTTTCTTTGCCTGAATGAACGAGGTTATAAAACACAGTAATTATAAATCTCATTGACTGCCTTGCATTCAAGGGCGTGTTCCCCCCAAGCATTGCTGTGAAGCGTGTTACCCAGGAGACTGTCCTGTACAATCCAAAACAGAATTATTCTGACCCAGTGAGCTTGTTGGAGGGGAGAACATTTGGGATGTTGACCTGCTGCCTCGGCACAGTAAATGCATTTTTCTCATTTCGCAGCAGGGCAATGCCGCAGTACAACAAGGCCATTACATTCAAATATTCTTGTGAGGTATGACTTACATCTCACTGACAACTGCTGGCTCCCTAAACATGCAGAACGGGAGCCTAGGACAGCAGTGAGAAGCCAGAAGTCCTGCTGACTGTCCACACAGTTATAGCAGCTTTCTCTAAAGGTTTGGTTGTCTCAGACCTTTCTGGGCAAAATCATAAATGCCTCAGACAATGTAACACAGCATGAATAAAACCCTTTCTTAAAATGTTTGAGTCAGGCTGTGCTCATAAAACAGGTTAAGAAGTGTTTAGTGACAGCTGGCTGTTGTGCCTTGCACTACCAATCATGGTATGATTCAATACCATCCTTTCCCTTGTGATCTGATCATAGTCAGAATCTGCATGGGTGCCTTCCTCAGACCTAAGGGATTTAATGCCAGCATTGATCCTAATATCCGGCAGTCAGGAAACTACACAAAGCCCTGTCAGTCACCCACTCTTGCAAAAGGGCTCTGAAACCTCTGATGCTCTGGAGGGAAAAAGAAAAAAAGAGAGAGAAAATAAAGCAGTTTCTAGAACAGTAGCAAACACAAAACAGGCTGTTGCCATCCATTTTCTCAATTACTGTCAGTGCACAAAAGGAACACAGTGCTGTGTGGTAGCCTCGGCAGTTGCATCCTCTGTGCTCAAGTAAAAGCAGGAGATGAGGTGCAGAGCAGTCACTCCCAGCAAGTGTGCAAACCAATTGAGTTTAATTAGAAACATCCTGCTGAAAATGTAAATGTTTTACAAGTACATCATCCCCATCAGAGGTTGCTGTTGCTGGAGTCTGTGTTTTGTTGAGGCTTTGCCACAGCAGCAACTGAAGATGCCCTTCTCATTTTCTGTCTCCTGTGCTCCCCAGACACCATGGGTCTTTTCCACATTACTGCCTGCCTGGGCATCTCAAAGATGCAGGCTGGTTCATTTAATATACCCATGCCCATTCCTCCTGGGACAAAGGCAGACCAGGCTCATTAAAATGAAAGGGCTTTGCTAGACTAGAGAATGGATGCAGTGCTAGAGGTTTTATTTCTCTGTAAGCATTCTGTTCACTCCATATGGATAAAAAAGACTTCATGATGTTTGTTATTGTATTTTTCTTGCTTGGGACTCTGGGCAGTGCTAAAATGTATCTTATGTGTATGGTTCTGTGATTGCAGCAGTTACCACGCTTGTTATGTTTAGACAGTTGAGGTTTTTTAGTGGTTTGCTGAAAATCCTAAGAGATTGGTATTACCTACTTAACTGATGATCAAGCAGTTCTCTGGCAGCTCTCAAGAAAATTTGTTCCAAATACAGTATCCATCATTAGACCACTGTCAAACTATGTAACCACCAAAATAACTGGTCTGTAGCGCAGGCAGCTTGGGTGCCATCTAAACAAGAGATACTTCAGAGAAGTTCTTGGTCAGTTCAAATCTGGTTCAGTCATTAGAAGACATCCCCTTACCTGTTGTTCCTGGAGAGGTTTCAACTATTTTTTCCATTCTCTTCAATTAAGTGATGGGCTGATGAGCCCATGCCTGCAAGGGAGGCGTGCAGATGCTCTAGGAAATAATGTGTATGGATTCTATAGTTGGCAGGCTGTCTAGAGTCAATCCTTTCATACAAAGAGAATTAGCTATTCCTCCCCGCACATGGCTTTTAGACAGCTTTGTACTGCCTTAACATTGCTCAGAGCTCATGTAGAGCCATGTAGCTGCCAAGCTGACAGCTCCTACGGTGCTTCTGTGGGAGCAAGGACTTCTCTGAATGAAGTGCAACTGAATAGTTCTGCTGCTGAACCAATTCTCTACAAATCCCACGTGCTTGTATTTATGTGAGATACCAGCACCTTTTCTCACTACACCTACATTGCTTCTAAAACTAAAATGCAGATATTAGAATATAAAGCTAGATACCTTAACCACATGCCAACAAAAACCATTAATGATTGCTATATTTTGGCTAAGTATTTTGATCTCAAGTATCTCTCTATAAAAAAGCATTGTATCACTTTGGAGTTTTAAACAGTTGCAGAAATGAAGCCAGATTCAGACAAAATATGCTTGGTGCTTGGATGAGTAACATTTTTTTCATGCTTGACTTCCAGAAAGATGACTGCTATGGAAGTGTCTGGTGTGCTTATTACATGACAATTAGCAGTTGTTTCTCTGCTGACAGATGTCCACATCAAAAAGCACTGATTGTCTCTTTTGTTTGCAATTTTAGAGATACCATAATCAAGTAGCTTGTTTCATCTCCAGGAGATGTTGTCCTTTGCACCAGAAGCACAGCCTCATTGCCTAGGCTCATGCCAGGGAAAATCAGATTGTGAAATATAACAGCAGATGATTTATGTGGAAGTTTAGGCCCTTTCTCCCTGTGCAGACTTAAAAATTGCAGTTATTTCTGTGGGTAGATCTCTTACCCAAGATAGATGAGCAAGCTGCATTCCTGCATTTTGTTTACTAAGGAACTGTTTCGACAGTGGTGCGACATAGAGTATGCACACATCATACTGGTAGCATTGCCCATCTGGGACTGCTAAGAAGCAAGTGGAGGGAAAGGAAGAATTTTAAAGAGGGGAAGAACAACTTCACATGAACAGATTCCGGTGAACGAAGCTCACAAATTCTCTCTGCGCAGCTGTAGCAAGGAACACGTCTCAAAAGAAAGCTTCTTAAAATGTCACAGACAAAATACTATTATTCAGATAATTCAGGGGGAAGACAGCTGTTTCACATTAGTGTTGAAAGGAATTCAGTGCAAGCCATGACCTAAATGAATATTTCTGCCTGTTATCTAGAGGCCTGTCCTCTAGCCTTTCCCTTCTGCGGCCTACTGAAGTTAAAAGGAGACCTTGCATGAGGGGTTTTGCCTGAGGTAGGGTTGTAGAATGATGTGTTCTGTGCCTGGCAGTGTGATTTTGAAACATTTGCTAACAGGCAAAGGTCTCTGGGAGCAGACATGAGACTGGCAGGTGGGATTTAATAGCAGAGATTTTGTGCAGCTGCCAAAAAATCACAACCCAGATGCTGGAGCTCAACACATGCTGCCTGATAGGAATGATGTTCTGGGAAAAAGAGGAAGCCAGCAAGTGTCTGACATGTCAGACACTGATTCTGAGTCCAGCACTGCCTTGCCTTGTCCTTTTCACAGCACTGTCTGTGCATCAGTAACTGGCTGGGCCTGGAGGT
The DNA here is from genome assembly GCA_013400775.1 of Chaetops frenatus. Lineage (NCBI taxonomy): Eukaryota > Metazoa > Chordata > Aves > Passeriformes > Picathartidae > Chaetops > Chaetops frenatus. The sequence continues at coordinate 130,758 of VZTR01013037.1, read as the reverse complement.
GTACTGCATTTTTTCATTATGCTGCACCCAAAAAGTACCTCACCAGAGGCAAATTCCCTACTTACCATCTGCTTTTCTCTCTCTCTCTCTCTCTCTCTCTCTCTCTCTCTATTTCTTCTCTGCATGAAATATCTGCTCTGAGCTCCTTATTCCCCTCCCATGTTCATTCTGAAAGGTACATTTTTATTGTTGCCCCTCAGAGACCACAGTCTTCCCAAGACATTGATCTTCCTTCCTTTTTTCTTCATCCCTGTTCTGTTGGAGGTCAGTTCCCTCTCTGAAAACTCCAACAAAGAGAGAGCAAGCATGCATGCATTGAAACAAAGAAAAGCACAGCCCCAGACCAGTCATCTTTTACCCTTTCACAGCCACCCTGATCAGGACTAGCACTGTATCCAGGCTGTAGGAGCCTCCACAGACTGACTGGTGAGTGACATGCTCCCACACTCTAGAATGAAAGATCTGGGCAAAGCCAGCAGCCTGCAAAGCAGGCCAGGCTCTTCACCCTTTCTGCCCAAAGGAGGAATTTCCTAAAAATACATGTCCTGACATACCACTGAGCCACATGGCACAGTGAGTGCAATCCTATTTTCAGCCTGCTCTGCAGGGTGACATAGCTAGTTACACCTCCTTCCAAAAATGGCACGTCAGCAGCGCAGCACTTGCTGGTGGACCATCAACACAGTCTCCTGTGGGACGGTGCTCTCCACTGGAATTCCCCAGCGAGTGATCACAGCTCCTTGTACGTAAGGCTGTGGTTGCAGGGAGCATCCCCAGTCACACTGAGGGAAATCAAGACAGCTGCCTTCTGCCTGTCAATACTACAGCAGTACCCTGCAATCTCACATAGTTGCGTTATGGGCTGGGCTGGGCTGGAGAAAACCACCAAAACTAATTCTTATCTGACCCTAAGAGAAGCTCTCCTGATGGATATGATGCCTGTCCAGCACATACCTTTTGCATCTCCACCAAGAAGGACAAGAGTAGAGCAACATTTGGCTTTTGGAGATGATTGGTAGTCTGCTTCCAAACCATGGCTGGTTAGCAAATTCTGTTTTTCTAACTCCGAAGCTTATTGCAGAATCCCAGGAATGTTCCTGTGCTTCAGATATCCCAAAATAACTGCTCTAAGCTCTCCTTGGGGAAAAGCAATCCTTAGACCAGCCTCTTAACTCAAATTTTTGTGTTGAAGCAGCTGAGCTTGAGGGAGAGAACTTGACTTTGCCTCTAGTCACGGGCTCCCAGAGGAGAAATGAGCATTTTGGATGCTCACGTTAATAAGTTTGTGTGTCAGCTCACTCACTGTCCAAGGAATTGCAAATACTTTGTTCTCCTCATTTCTGTTTGCTGCAGAAACCACCCTCCCCCACTGCCATCCTCCCAGCAAATCCATTAGTTAGCTGGCAGCTTCTGTAGCCCAGCCGTCGGAGCAAATCCCTGGCAGTGCAGCAGGATCAGGGCTCCTGAGCACCAGTTAGGAGCTGACAGAGTTGTTTTGCTGGTTTGGTGCCCGTTCTCTTCCTCTGCAGTTACCAGGCTTCCTTCCTCCATCCAGAGGGGACAGTGAAGCCATCACAAACAAGGTGAGAAGTGATTCCCTGACACCGAAACCATCACTTAGACACCACGAGTGGCCATTTCCTCTCCTGGGGGAAGTGTGCAGTTCCCGTGTCAGCGAAAGGCAGGGCCTGCTGGGGCATTTGGGGTCGCTGGAAGGAGCAAATCTGATCCAGTGCACAGCACAGAGATTTCAGTCCATTAGCGAGAGAGGGCTGGCGCTCTGCTTCTCAGAGGTGGATTATCCCCGTTTCCAGGGAGTCTGTAGCTCCTGTTTATCTGTGCCAATCACTTGCTTTCCTCTGCTATGGTAAGTTATTCTCCATGTCCCTAAGGTGCTCATTATCACATAATTCAGGCTCTGTTTATGTAACTTTAGAAACCACAGTAAAATCCTGCAAGACGAAACTCACCAGCTTTTCTCTGATCTCCTCTCCAAAGTGTGTCTAACACCTTACAAAATAACCCAATACATTTCTGAAACCCATTGAGTTCCTGGGGTGATTCAGTCATCTCTGGAGAATAAAACTGGCATCCATGTCTAAAGACATTGTCCTTGGCCTGATCTTAACCTGCAGCAGATGCTTCTCAACTGAGCTCCAACCTGATCTTGCAGGTGATTACCAGCTTTAGTTATGATTTCCTATACACAGACCTCGAGATACCACTGCAGTTTTACTAAGCAGTATTGTCCTGTCTTGCTTTGCTCTAAGATCAAATTAAAGCCTAGAAACTTTAGTAGTCAGATTGATCTGTAGCTGAGCTCATAAATGGTATTTCAGAAAATGCTCAGGGAACTGTCAGAAGGGAGAAGGGGTAGAATGACTATCCCCTTTATACTTCAACCTTCAAACACTTTTTTTCATAAACAAGGAAACCGGTTATGATTAGTTTAAATTCTGTGCTATTTAGGCTGCTTGTTATCACAGGGACAGGACAGAGTAATAGACTGTAGTGATACAGTAAATAAAATAGTGTGTAGCACAATAGCAGAGTGTGCTGCCTCCTGGTACATAAGACACAGCTGCACAAACAGGGGCGTGGGAACTAGCAAGGCTTCCAGGTTTTCAGTATCCTTTCTTGCCAAACAAATGGAAAACACGAAAACATCACAGCTCTCCAGTGTTGCGGAAGCTTCCATTTGCGCTAATGTTATGTGCAGTATTTATAAAGTCTTTCCCTTCTCAAGTATTTTCTTCATTCCTTGTCTTTTGAGCATGTAACAGAAAATGCAAACTATAATTCAGCAAAATCTCTTTTGTACGTGGAGCTTTGTACTTTAGGAAAGATTCTGTGTTAAGAGACAATAAGGAAACATACTCCTTGCAGGATCAGAGGCACTGGAGCAGAATCTGGAGGCACTGGCTGGACCACAGCAGTGTGTTCCTGCCCAGCAGCTCAGCTAAGCTTAGTGCTCAGCTGCGATACTGCACACAGAGGCTCCGGCTGTAGCTGTGTGGAGGATATCATTAATCACATGCTATCCCAGAGACTGCCAGTAGTGGAAAACGAAGCAAATTAAGATATTTTAAATACCTCGGCTCTCCTTTCAGAAGACATCTGCTGTAATCTACATTGGCATGCTGTGTGCTTCTGTCAGCGTGTCTTCGCTGCACTGCGCCCCTCCTCAGCACCATTCCAAATGCAACACTTGCTCTGGCAATGAGTTCTGTGGGACTGAGGCTCAGGGACCCTCGGCAGAGCTGAAGCTGTTATCTGTGAGAACCTGTTTGTGACTCATACATTCAGACAAGATGTACTCTGTATGCAGAGGGGAAGATAACATGCATGGGAAATGTGTGTATCAGCCTCTCTTTTGTTGACAAGCAGTCAAAATTGGGGAAAGATCCAGCACTGGCACTGGAGGGATACCTAACAAAACAGAAATTCCCTATTCCCCAGCCACAACACACTGTGGACACTCAGATTAATTGGGTGTCCAATTCTTAAGCCTAGACATTCCCCAGCTCTCTGCAGCAACATCTTGTTAGGTGCAACAAAATATAGGCACCTGCTTACTATGAAAATAAAGGCAGGGTTTTTGCCACCCCTGGGGCAATGCGGGTGGTTAACAGCTGCCCTACCTTCTTAAAAGCTAGATGTTAGCGTGTACTCCCTGGGCACAACAGAGCCAAGTTACAAACCTCCTTAGCCTGAGAACACTTAAACCCGGGACTTCTGCTTCCCAAAGCTTGTCCCTTGATCCTGTTCCTGCTGTCTGGATTGTTCCTGAGTAATGACAAATTATTCAGTGTGAAATGTATTAGCAGCCACTGGAGCACGGCAACTGCTTTCTAGTCGAGTGCTTTAGCCAGCTGGTTACCTGCCACTCTTCAACATCCTCCATGTGTGTTATGTGCCTTTTCTCTCTTTGCTGATGGTTATCAGTTTCAATTCTGCAGACTTTGAAATACTTTGCTATATCTAGGCTGAATCTCACTGATTTCAGAAAGGCTTTCTGCCAGGGAAGCCGGTACAATGCACAGCAGAATTGGGACCTTACATTATAAATTATGTGTTCTAAATGGTTATTTATTATTAGTTTGGGACCTTCTTTTGGTGCATGTTTTTACAGATGACACCATGAGCCTGAATCGTAGTTGAATCTCCCATGTTCTCTATTGCAACATTACTATGACAACTGCTAAGATCAGGGCTGGGAGAAATCTTTCCTTCCCTAGGAAAAGAGACTGTGAAACAAATACTGGATTTAGTTACTCTCAGATGTGTGGCTGAGGCATCCTGTTAGGTTTCCTTGCTTCCTGCTTCATCTCCATGAAGGTCTCGGCAAGGGAAGAGCTGTCTAGAGAATATTCAGCATGCAGCAAACGATTCTGCTTTGCATGAAGCTTAAGTGACGACAATCCAACAAGGCAGAAAAACTCTTCATTCTCCCTAGGCTTGTATGAGCCTCCCTGTGAAGAGATCAGAGCCTCCTGGTTTGAAATGCTGCCTTAGGGTTTGCTTTTTATGTCAATAAATGTTTTATCACATTTAAGCTTCAAACACGGTAGAAACATCCCTGCTAACATTTGGTGAACTCAAACAGAGACAGCAAGCCTGGGCAGAGGGCAGTGTGCAGCACTGCACAAGGCTTTCCTTCTGCGGGGCGGGGGTGCCTTGGCCTCACAGGGGGCCTGGGTGAGAGGCTGCCTTTGCAATTACTCACTGCCTTGGAAAACACATTAGCAAGCTAAGGGAGGGGATGTGCCTCTCTTCAGGACTTCACCACTTTTGATCTTTTCTTTCTTCTGCTTTTTTCTTCTCTCCCTGCAAGCGCTACCGCACTGTGATTGATAAAGCATATCCATGTGCCCAGGTCTCTGGTGGGCGTCAGTCATCACTGTCTCCACACTCGGCTAGTCTGTCTCTCCTGATACCTCCTTGCAGTCTCATTTCTTCTCTTTCCTCACACTCCTCTGTAACACACAAAGAGGCTGCAGTGAAGTTTAAACAGCAAAGGCTAGGCTGCTTTTGGGTGCCTGCAGTACTGGAGCTGAAGTCTCCAGGCTGAGCCTACTGAGTTAAAACGCACAGGCAGTGCACAAGTGCTACAAATTGTGATGCAATCTCAGGATTTTTGCTTTTCCCAGCACTTGCCAGTTCCCCCCCACCAGTGCTGTTCCTTCATTTCTATTTCCACATTCTGTGTTTTGCTGTGGCCCTGCCTGCCTTCCCTCTCCTCCCTTCTCCTTCCCCTCCTCTGCTTTATCAAATGCAGCATTTCAGCATTCAGTCAGTGCTCACTGAGTGACAGGGGATGCAGCAGCTTGGGCAGAGGAGACGGATGGGGGGAAGGAGGAGGAGGAAAAGCTGCTCCCAGCAAAGGAGGCAGCAGAAACACTGAAAGACAAGCTTTCTCCCAGAAGTGAATCCCAGTAATCCTTTATTGTGCCAGCAAATTAAGATGTGGTTTCTAACTCAGTTCAGTGAGAGGACCCTGACACTCCTACAGTGTCTTTTCAGGGAACAGATCTCAGATGTATAGCTCAGGTTCACCCCAACCTGGACTGAATCAGCAAAACGGGTGATTAGCTACCCCCACGCTGCCAGGCGCTGCATGGCGAAGTGACAGCACAACAAAAACTCACTTCAGTGCTCACAGCTAAAAAAACCCTGGCTCTTCAGAGATGCAAAGGGTCGTGAATGTAGGGGGAAAAAATCACGGAGCAATTGGCTACTTACAAGTCTGTCTTTATTCTAGAAGACCAGAGTTAATCTTCGCCATTTTCCAAAAGGACTCTGATATTTCATGGTTTATGCAACAGATTTTACTTACAACTTATTCTGATTGCTAAATAATTACAGAAGCGTGTGTTGCCCTGTAGCAGTGTGGATTTTTCTGTTACATGAGACTGTTATCACCAAATGCCAAATGCATCTTGAAAGGCTTTTTGTAGGGTTCTGCTGAATAAGCACACTTCTGAACGAGCACTTTTCTGTAGCATGCCCTGCTTTTGCCAGCTGCCGATTACTCTCCTACTAACCATGAGTGACATGTCCACATTACAGAATGGAGAAATTAATTAAATAATGCACTTAAGGAAGCCCAGCAGCAAAGTCTTATTTATTCCGGAAACTTCGTGGGGTATTCAGACAATAATAGGCAGAAATGCTCTGTTGAATAGAGACAACCTCACTTTGGAATTAGAGTCTCATGCAAAGATAGTGAAAATCTGCATTTAATGTGATTTTTAAAATCTGTTTGTAAAGGATAAGAGTTTAGTCCACCTGTACAAATTCTCTAAAAATGAGATGACCTTGTAAGTACAACAAAAAGCAACCTTCCAGGAATGGAATCAAATGTTTTTCTGGACATCTCTTTCCAATACAAGCCCTAAAGGAAAGAACAAGCTAATCTGTGCCACCTATTTGCAAGGAGACAACTCCCTGCAGCTCATCAGGTGTTTGAACTAAACATTTGCAAAGGAAGTTTTGATTTTCATTACTAAAAATAAACTCTAGCTTGTACATGAGGCTTATTTTGTAGTCTTCCATAGTGTCTTTCCTGCACTATTTTTTGGGAATTTTATGAGCTAACATTCGAGGAAGTTTTGTCAAACTCTAAGCAAATACAGGCACAGATAGAAATTTCACGACCTTCTAAAAATGGGACTTCAAGTGTGACTTATCCTCGCTTTCTTTATTAGCGAAAATTGAAATTAAGTCACTTTTTTTCTCATCTAACTTAAATTGAAATATGGCTCTCCTATTCTAAAACAAAAATAGCCTCACCAAGTATCAGTTACTGAGTATCACATCACTGAAGGCAAGCAAGTCCAGTCCAGTGTCACCATAGAAATGGTTTAGGTTTTGTTTGTTTTGCATGCAGATGAGGTCAAAAATACCTTTGAAAAAGCTTCCCATAGGCACCCTCTGTTCCCTGAAATTAAAAACCATCAATTCAGGAGTCCAGCTGTCAGCATAAGGAACACTAAATCAGCAGACCAGGTTCTCTGTCCCCTCTCAGCCTTTGTACCCTGCTTGACTGTCCCAGTCTCAGCCCTTCACCTCAGATGAGCTTCTGCCAGAGCTTTCAGTCTTTCACAGTCTGGCTTGTACTGTCCCCACCACTCTGCCTCTATTTACAAGATGTGAGGGTACATCTTCAGGCCTTAAGAAGAAATTAAGTTCATTTGTGAAGGTTACCCTCAGACCTTCTCAGGTGAGTGAGTGAGTGAGTGAGTGAGTGAGTGAGTGAGTGAGTGAGTGAGTGAGTGAGTGAGTGAACTCACATCCCAGCACTGTGCAGCTGCATTGGTGCAAGTGGGACAACGAGATGCCTGTGTGTGGCTGACATGAGCCTGGGCTGCCCACAGGAGTCTGAAGGAAAAATGATTCCCACTCACTTTTTGAGTTGGTTTGGGATTTTTTACTATTTATAATTTGCTTGAGTTTAAAAATAAGTCTGTCCTCACTGCTCCTTAGGGTCTGACTCAGTACCAACTCAGTACCACTCACGGAGAAGGCCATACTTAGAGGTAGTTTGGGAGGAAAATCACTGGGCAGAACCAGAAGTGCCAGTGCTAGCCAGGAGGTGGCAGAGGAGTCAGGCTACCTTGTACACCAATTTCTGCATTGGTTTGGCAAAAACACAAATAGAAACCGAGGAAAGAAAACAAAACCCAGTCCTACCCTCCATCTTCAGGAATAAGAGGATGAAACCCTTAATCACATTCCTGCTTGTATTTATACTAATTGCTCATCTTCCTGAGATCTGACTTCATGAAATTATGCATGCACACCAAGCAGATGAGTTTCCATAGAAACTCAGGAGCTGAACTTTCATTAGAAAAATCTTTAAAAAAAATCTTCCAGATAAAAATGCAAATTGCCTGTCAGTGGGTGGCTTTCTGAATTTAGATATAGTTTTTTCCTTTTGCACTCTAGGCAGATTCCAACTGGACCTACATAGCAACAACATGCAGGCATTGTTTATAGCAAGCCAGACTCCATGGGGAAATGAGAAATTCAGTAGCAAGGAGAAGCTCTCAAGTGCAAATACCTCAGAGAAACAAAAACTCAAGTGCTTAGTGCTGCGTCTTTCTGAGGCTTGAGGTTTGTGCAGCCTCCAGCTCTCAAAATGCTTGTGGTTTGCAAGGAGCGGTGTGGGGAGGAGGGGAGAGAGGAAATGCAAAAGCAGAAACTCTCCTGCACACAGAATTAATGATGTTTAACCTGTCCCTTAAACATCAGCAGCATATTTGTGCCGCTTGAGTTAAGCCTCGCTAAAAGGCTGACACCATCTGTCACAGCTCACTCTGGGCTAAGGAGTAGGTCTCTGTGCTGGGGCTGGGGAGCGTTGGCAGAGCTGGGTTGGCCAAACCCCACCCTCCACTTGGGCTGAGGCCTGGAGCCCAGTGTCATGTGCCCACACTGCATGGAAGTCCAGGCATATGTGCAGGAAGAGGGCCTGGGGCTGTTCCTCATCAGAAGGGGGAAGCAGGATGGTGGCATGCCTGGGAAGGGGCACAGGCCTGGGCAGCATTTGGCACCAACAGTTGGGCATGTAAGCAAGGAGGAGGTGACAATCTCAAACTCCTTTAGCAAATGTTTCCTCCAAAAACACAGCAGTTTTTCACTTGTGCAGTATACTGCAGCATCAACAGGAGGCCTTCCCCTGGCTTTGGGGAGCCTGGAATAGCTTTCTCTCTGAGAGTTCACAGATGTTTTCTCAGCTAAACCGGCAAGCTTAAAGGCACTGAATACCAAAGAGCAAATTTTCACGTGAGCTGCGCTTCCTGGTGGGCATCTGCCGCCGGTGGGCACAGCAGCCGGGTGTACAGAACACAGTGCTCCTCCTGGGCCTCGAGCACAGGCACAGCAAACACTGGGGAGCCACGGCAGGGAAGCCACACCAGGCTCTGGTTCCCGACCAGCAAGGGTGCTGGGGCATGCAGGGGAGCTGTGCTGCACGAGCAGTTTACGATGAGGTGGATTTCGCTGCAGCATTGTTGAGAGGCGCGAGATGTCAGCCGGACAGGGAATTCCCCCCCTCGTTGGAGAGGGATGACAGGCAGCAGCTGCACGGGCTCGCTGGCCCCTGTGCCCCCGGGGCCAGCAGCCCTCTGAGAGCACTGAGAGGCTCGGTGCCACTTAGTGTCAGGGTGAGGACAGCGCTGGGTCCCCGGCCACCAGAGAGCACAATCGGCTCTGCTCGGTCAGCACAACAGGAAGAGACTTTAGGAAGAGTGGGTTTGTGGTTGAGGACAAACTTGAGCTGAGATAGCTCCTGTCTATTCTTGGCTCAGTAGCAGATTTGCTATGGCCACACTACTTGCCCTTTCTATGCCTCATTATCCCTGTCAAGCGGGTGACTCAAATTATAATTGCACAAATTCCTTCCAGTCTGTCATTACGTGCCTGCAGTCATCTCCAGGCAGCTACCTCCAGGGGAACCAGCGTCTCCCACCAGGGTACCTCTGTGCCTCTATGCCTGCTCCCAAGGGGATTGTAAGATCAGACCCTGTTGCCTTGTCGTTTTCCCATATAGACAGGAACCTAATGAAAAAACATCCCCACTGCATCTCTAAATAATCAGATTTGATACTGAGTTGATTATCCAGGTCAAGGTTATGGGCAAGAAAGAGGCAGTGAAGCTTTTCATAGCACCGCCAATATTTGATTAAATGGGTGTTTCTTAATTTTTCTCTCAAGCATATGAATGTGTTTCTGTAGGCATCAGTACTATCACTGGCCTTAAGGATGCTGATGCACCCTGTGTTTCATGGTACTTTTGTAAAAGCAAACAAAATAAAACAGAGGAAAAATCATCACTATTTCCAAAATCATCACCATTCTTTCATCAGAAATTTACTTGGGTTCTAGTTGTGAGAGACTTCAGGTTTCTTATATCTTTTCATATGCACTAAAGGCAATTTGACACATTAAAGATTCAGCTAATGTTTTCCCTTATATATATGCACCCACCTACTACATTGTCCCAGGAAAAGCATGAAGTCAGGCAGCCATCTCATTTGCCAGTGTTTCCATGGGTGAGAGGCCATGCAGAGCTTGGCAGGTGACATGGCAGTGCTGGCTGCTTCTTCCAGAGGCCACACCTGGATGAAGCTGGTGGAAGGTTAATCCTGGTGTGTGCACCTTCAGGAGGAAGCAGGGAAATGCCACGGATGTGTTGTGGCCTGCAAAGCCCACATGACCATCTGGGCTCAGTGTGTTTGAATGCTGTGTAATTAACAGGGAGCCTGGCTCATTAGGTGCTCTGTGGGTTCAGACACATCCATGAGAGCCCTATAGGAAAACATGTTCTTCCTAACACTTCTTTCATCCTCCCCCTCCTGTTCCTTCCAGATGGCTACACCCACTTGTGTCTTTTCTTACCCTAAGGACAGCTTTTTAAACAAGGTTTCCTCCATCCCTCTCCTCCCCCACACTGCTTTAGGATCTACATTGAAGTGCAGAAGGACAGAGCTGTTACATCCCATGCTGTTACATACAGCCTACCCCTAGAAGGCTGCAAGGAGACCACATCCCTCTGGCCTTGTTTGTTGAGAAGAAAGATCCCAGTGTGGTCAGGATGTAGGAGATGAGAGACTTTACCTCAGCCTCAGCTGGATGTTGCAGATGTGCAGGAACAAATTTAGATACTGGCTGCAGTGAAACCTGTGTATATTTTCTGGGCAAGGAGAGAAGAACGCTTAAAGGGCCTGTAAGCTTTTTTCTGTATAGCAACGTATATGCTCTCCCAGTAACACACAACAGGAGCACTTGCAGAGCTGAATCAGTATCTGCTTTTTAAAAAAGATTATTTTCACAATTATTTTTTAAATTGCGCATCACTATCAAAAAATGCAGAACTCAACAACTGATCGTTTTTATTCTTCAGAAGTGGGAGATGCCCCCTCCATAGGACTCCTGTGCATGCACTCATAGGGCAGCTTGGTGGGAGCTCGGGATGCTCCATCTCTTCCTCACTTTTGTGCTGTTGTTAACTGCCCATCACTTGTTTGTTGACAGGGCCTGGTGCTGAGCAGACTTGGGCGGAGGGAACTGGCCCAGAAAGTCCTCAGAGATGCCATCCGGATCCAGACCACGAGTCACATTGCCTGGAACAGCCTTGGAGAGATCTTGCAAGCTCAGGGGAAAAACGAAGCAGCCATTGAATGTTTCCTTACTGCCCTGGACCTTGAAGCCAGCAGTCCTGTCATTCCATTCACCGTCATACCCAGGGAGCTCTGAAGCTTTTCCTGCAGCTAAGCACTTTCATTGTGTGGACAGACACCAAAACCAAGCAAATAAACAAAGAAAAAGCCCAACAGAAAAGTGCCATTGTAACCTGGAACTGGGCTAAGTAATTCCAGGACAGGGCTCAGGTCTACAGGCTTAGCTTAGATAAGCCGAACTGTAGAAGAATTTGCAAGAGGCAGAAGCAGAGAATGCCTTTTTCTTCACAGGTGCCTGGCTAACCTCCTGTTAATAGCAAGGCTTATTTCAAAGTGTTGGTTCAAGGTGACTGTAGATAGATGATGCTAGGGTACAGCTGTTCAAAGCACTTGCACCTTTCAGTGTTCAGTAAAGGTAAAACCCCAAACCCTGAATTAAAGCCCAGACCTCCTCTAAATAGGAGTAAATTCACCAACTAACTTGACCAAGTTGTGTCTAAGTATGTGGCTGTCTTCCCACAGATCTGATAGGACAAGAATGACAATTGCACCAAATAGACATGCAATATATGCTGTTTACAAAATTATTTCAGCTATTTTGATTACCTTTTTCCTGCCTTGCTCTTATATACTGTATATGCTCACTATATTTAGTGAAGCACTTGCCTAGACCAATTTAAATTAAAAATACTTTTTTTGAAAATAAAGCTGCTATTGCAGAATAATTCACAAAAGCAGAAAGACCAAAGACCAAATCAGTTCACACTTGAACTAGTATTAAAATACATAACTGTCTCCACTTACATATTTATTGAAAGGCCTTACATGAAGTAACTAATTATAAGCTCTGAGCTTCATTCTTATTAATCACCTATTGCATCAGTTTAGTGAAGAATATAGTGTTTACCAGTATATAGTGACTGAACTCTGTGCTCTACTGCATTACCATTCCTGGCACAAAGCATTTTCGTATCTATCTTTTCAGGATTCAAAAGAAGGCAGCGGTGTTTTAAGGGAAAGGGTGCTGAAGGCAGTATGTGTGTATATGAACTGCTTCTTCCTTAAAACTGAATCTTTGGATTGTCCATAGAAATTCCATATAAGAGGTACAGAGTTGAGCCTTTGGCGGGATCATTTTGCATCTCGTATCAGATGTAATAGTGAGGAGCTTCTGATCCACACAGCCTCCCCACGGCTGGCACGGCCAGGGAGGGGATGCAGCTGGCACAGCCCCTGCTGAGCTGCTCCTTAGCTCTGCATGACCTCCCCGCGGCCTTGGCAGCCAGGTGGAGCTGGACCGTGCTGTCACACGAGAGCCAGCCCTGTCCAGACCAGTCCCAAGGTAAAGATAATGCAGAAATTTGCTGCACTTTTCTACAGGAGGGAAAAAAGAAAAAAAGAAAAGAAAAGGAAAAAAAAAAAAAAAAAGGTCGGGTCTTTGCACCCATTTTTGTCCAAAGAAGATTTGTAACTATTTCATAAGTAAGTTTGCACTAAAGCACAGTTTGTACTATAATTCTGCCCAGTATTGTGATCCACAGCTAGTTCACTCTGGAAATAATAATATCCTCAGGCAATAAATAAGATGGGGTTATTTCTTACAGAGCCTGAGGCTCTGGCAGCAGACTTGAAGTCAGCGTTGTTTACAATTATTCGGAAATCTGCAGGCTAATGGAGAGCTGGGCCCTTGTGCTGCTCCCAGCCCACACCATCGGAGAACTCCTGCCCCCAGCCTTCCCTCAAGATGCCTGCACCAAGGGAAGCACACTGCTCTCAGGTTCCTCGCAGCAGCCTGGTGCACTCCCAGGCCAACATTTTTGGTTTTTCCCCTTAAATGATGCAGATGCAATAGCCCAGCTTATTTATCGCTTCACTGAGGGATTCCAGGTCTGATCTAGGCTGATTTCACTCCAGGTGAAAGCAGCCCGGCCGTGAAAGGTGCTCAGCCCATGAGTTCCCTGGCTTTCCAGTGCCACACAGGCACCCAAAAGGACTTATTTAGGCCAGAGGCAGGTTTCCAAGGAGACGGTGTTCCCCGGCCACATTTTTTGTTTGCAATAGCACCAGCAGCAGAGGAAGGAGTAGGTGTTAAAGGACCAGAATTAAAGGAGTTTCACGAAGACAAGAAGATGCAGCCAAGACCCATTTTGCTGCGAAGGATGCTGTGGAGTCGGCTCGCTCTGCACTGCGGGGGCAAGGAGGGAAGGGGAGGGGGAGAGATGCAGTTGTTGACATAATACGTAAATTGTTACCCAGGTGTTTCAAACCCGGTTCCACAGTCAAATGCAATCTGACAATAGACTTAAGCAGATACATATATATATATAGATAGATAGATATTATATTCTGGTGTTTGTTCTGCTCTACAGTTTCCAGGGTGGGAGCAAACCTTCTGTGTAAGACACAAATCCGTGTGGTCACACGTCGCTGCTCCGTTGTGCAATGTATATTTGCAAAGCACTGCCATAGCAACTTCTATGTACTGGGCAGCTATTTGAGTACAAGCTACGCATCCACCTCTGCGACCAAGGAGCTGCTTTAAGAGGTCTGTAACGTAGCTGGTCTGTGACCTGGCAGGAGGGTGCCTGTTTCCCAGCAGCAGCTGAAAAGCAAACACTCACAGACCCATTTGCTTCTGCACACATAGCTTGTAAACAGCCACCAGCCCATCACGTTTGTTGCTATCAGGCAAACTTCATCCTGATGATAATCAGACTTGCCGCAGCACTCATCTTCCTGGGAGAGGAGCAAACATTCATGAATACTTCGAGTGCATCAACAAGTCAGATGTTGCCAGGGTGGTCCCATCTGGTGTGTATTAATGGGTGTTGCTGGCACTGGACTCTGAGTCCTAAGAACTTCTGGTCCACATGTGGCAGTGAAGATGTACATGAGTAAAGGCCATCATCTACAGGAATCAAAGGGGTATGGTACCTTCTACCAGCACACCACACCACAGCCCCCAAAACAGTTGCAGACAAAGTACTTTGCATGCATACTGGACTCAATCCCGAGATTTCCTACATGCTTTGCAGAGGATACAAAGCACCTCTCAGCTGGAGGGGTATTGTATTGGCTTGAAATGCTCTGTACAATGCAGGAAAGGTAGTGGTTGTTGCAGACTTAAAAGTAGTTTGCGGGCAAATCCTCCAGCTGTATCTGTTAATTGTGCTCACCAAAACAGAAGTCTTCTCAAATTTACATGCTACCTCTCTTACTCAGCATGGATTTTGTTCACTCTTCCAGATACAGAAAAACAAAGACAACTGCTTCAGACAAGCCTATGTATTGTAGTATTTATTTAGATAGCAATGTTGATAAATCTGATAGACTTACTTCCCTGAGCTCAGTAATATGCATGGCAGGGAGCCTGGTATGCTTAATGCTCAGGGTTTGAGATTTAAGAACACAAGATTTACATCCCATCTCTCATATGATTATTACAGATCATAACTAATGGAAGTTTGGGGAACAGTAACTTTGGGGAGCCAATTCTTCAAGTTTTAGCATTGACTTCAGTCTAGCAGAGTTTTCTCATTCACTAGTTTTGAAAGAGGAAGATAGAAAGCCTGTATCATTGCCTAAAGTATCACCTTCCTCTTGCTCCACCACAAGGTTCTTTTCCATTTTTTTGGCAGAGTGCATGCAAAAAGAAAAAATAGTTACCTTCTATTTTCCTGTTGTGCAGTAAAGGAGTAGTATGTGCCGTTGCCTTTGACCAACAAGAAGAATTTTATATTGTAACAAAAATGACTCTGCCTCCAGGATAACAGAAGGAGAAGCCCAGCAGGCCAGGGAACAGGTCCCCTCCCTGCCTTATCCCGTGTAAAGTGTCATTAGCGCCACTGGAGCAGTTGGATAGGAGCATTCCCCAGCTGAGGGTCTGCCCACCCGTGCACTCGTTCCGTACAGGGAGTACAGCGGAGCTGCAGACTCCTGCGCCACACAAGGACCCCGTCCGTTTCTATTGGTAACAGTTCATGCTACTGATTAGCACAATGCTTCACAAGTGATAATTATCTTCTCTTGGTAATGACTAATAAATCCAAATGGAGAACAGTCCTGGAGGGTGTTTACTTTAAAATTCACTGGCTGGGTACCAAAGCAGGCACAGCACTGGCTGCTGCAGTTTGAATTACAGTTATTTTGTCCAAAAAATGTTCCATTTTCAGAGAGTGTTGGTAAAGAATGAGTTTGGCTAGTTTGTATTTCTTTTTAATGACAGAGGAGTGGGAAACAATCCTTTTTAGTGAAAAGACATCACTGCCATGATCTTTTTTCAGCCAAACCAACAGAGATTTGATAGTTGCAGTTCATCCTACAAGAGGAAGGCTTTCCAAAGCAACCGTGCTGCAGCAATAATTCCCTCTGACTCAGTTGTATTATGGGCATATTTGACATTTATGCAATGGGCATGTGGAGCTGAGATGCCTCTCCCTCCTTATTTGGCTAAGAGGAGCTGCTTTGTGCCCAAAGGGACAGCTGTGGTGCCCATCTGGGTGCCCATCAGCGCTGCCCTGGCGCTTGCCACCTGCAGGGTGGCTGCTGCCACCAGCCCAGTGGGTCTTGCTTGCCAACACCTGTCACTCATGCTGGTTCAGTGACCCTCAGACTGCTCCCTAAGACTGGCTCCAAGGGATGGTGCTTCCCTCCTGCTAAGTTGTTGTTCAGAGCTGCAGGATATCAGTGCACGATCAGATAGAAGGTTGTTTTCCCAGAAATGGAAAGCTGGATCATCCATCAGTCAGTGATGTTGGCAGGAGGGAAGGCAACCACTGACCCAGCAGTTGCCAAGACGGTTCCTCCAACTTTGTTTCTAATGAACTGGCTTGTGCCTTCAGCTCCAGCAAAACAAGCAGTTTCCCAAGTGACTGGATACTAAAAGATCCAGCTCAATTTCCCACAGAAACAGATGCCGGGCAGTGGCTTAAACCACTGATGGGGATGCAATACTGCACCGTTGTGCAGCAGCCCACGATGATACAAGAACCTCCCTGATCCATGCACAGAGAGGTCTTCAGCTTTCACACATCCAAGCATGTCCTACATGCCACTCTAATACTGTTGTCACGGGTGTCAGAATCAGCTTTCCATGTAACTTAACTTTGTCATTGAAAGGTATTTATTTCCACCAAATTAATAAAATTGACCCTGTGGAAAGCAAAAAATGCTCCTTATATTTCCTGCTAATTTCAGGACTTTTAATATATTCATGCCACAGATGCTTCAAGCATTATGAAATGTCCAGTCGTTAGATTAACTGGAACCCAGTGTGCCTAGGAGTTACTGGTTGCAAAGGGTATTTTGGCCTACACCCTGTAGTTCATGGGAAAAACGAGAGTGAGCATGCAAGCAGCGTGCCTTCAGAGAGGAACAGAGCCAGGAAAACGTAGCAGTGTAGCTTCAGATGTTTGGATTTGTGGAGATTTAAGTGAGCATCATGCTTTTCTTGTGCTTCATCCAGTAAAAATAAAGAAAGGTAGTGTGAGAAACTCTTTAACTTCGAGGTAATATGCAAATACTGTGCTGTCAAGTTTAGGGACTCACCTTACTTTGGCCACAATGCCATTAATAATCTTTTTGCTGCAAACAGTTATTCCTGTGATTATTTGGAAATAAAATGTCTCCATTCAAGAGCTTCCAGAGCATTCTTTGCATTTACACATTAATCTTTTGGGCAGGTTTCAAGAGGGCCTGCTTAAAAAGTCTATCCCTTAGTTTCACACTCAAATGAGATTAAGGATGAGGTTTTTGAAGAACATTTCTTCATAACTGTGGCTGCTTTACTTTATGAGTGTACTCAGCATAACTCAAGCAGAATGAGGTTCCTCTATGGCAATAACAAAATTAAGTCCTTCAGCTGCTCGTACGGTCTTAAAAATTGAAAATTGAATTGAATAAAATACTGGCTCTGACTTTTTACCTGTCTTTCTCTGGTACAGAGAGGAAGCAAAACACTGGTGTGGGGAAGGGAGGGAGGGAGGGAGGGA
>VZTR01013037.1:81264-113526 GCA_013400775.1 Chaetops frenatus | reverse complement strand
TTCTTTGCAGAGAACTAAGTTGTATTTCAGTGATAATTTTGACACAATACTCTTGAAAGGTCATTAAGAATAATTTAATAAATTTTAATAATTTATTATATATTTTATATAATTTTAAATAATTCATTCATACCCCCACTTCTTTCTGCACCAGAATGTTCAGATTCATATAATATAGTCCTGCTTCATGTGACGTCCAGATATTTAGCAATTCTTGATACTTTGCAGTCCCATAAACTTCCCAAGGGAAGAGATGAGAAGCATCACTGCTTCCCAGGTGCTTTCTTCCATGACAGTCTCTGGCTATCAGATTTTTGTGGAGTCACCAAAGCACCAGCGTTTACTTTGTAACCACATCCCTCAGGAAATGTCACATCCCAGTCAGACGTGCCTGAACCAGTCTTCAGCACAAAGGAAAAACAACTTCCTGCTCTTTAAAGACTGGTGTTAGAGAGAACAGACTTGGGCAACACTGGCTTGTTGTGCTGCCATTAGCAGCCACGAGAGCATTTAGGTGAGCTGTGTCTGTCAAGCCAGTTCCCTCTGCTGTGTTGTCTCCAAATCAATGAGCGACATCTCACAGCCAAACCATCCCCCAGATCCACCAGCTGAAGGACAAGATTCAAAGGCTTTCTCAGTGCTCCAACTTAGGCAAGTGTTAAACAATGGAGGGAAAAAGTCCTTGCAGGTCATTGCCCTGAGTGTTAGAGCTGCAGCTTCCAGGTCTGATCCCGTTTAGAACTGATGTAGCTGCTGTGATCATCTGGGTAATGGAGGAGGAGAAGCAGGTAGGCAGAACATCAGAATTTTATACAGCAAAAATGGCAAGCATTGCAACATGGCCTAAAAAAGCAAGAGAGCAATAAAAACTGTAAAATAGGAGATGTTTTCCTTACTGAGGAGCTCTCAGAGAAGCAAAGCCCAGCTTCACCAGCTTTTCTGACAGAAACATGCAAAAACCTCAGTCTGTGAGAGTAAGAGCAGATGTCAAGCAGCCCCTCACCAGCCTCCTGATTGCAAAGACCTCTCTGAACCTCAATTCTGCCTCTACCCTGCACCAGAGACCCCAGTCCAGCCAGAGAGCACAGGACCCAGACCCTTTCACAGCGTGCTTAGGGCAGAGATGCCAGTCCTGTGTCTCTCAAGCAGCACAGTCCTCCAAGCAAAAGCTTCATTACAGTATGCATGGCAAGTCAAACATCTTTTTTTATAATGCAATTGTTTATGATATTGTAATTATGTCTGGAAACTGGGATGTTTGTGAATGAATCAGCAATAATTATCCCTGTATTTTATTGTCCAGTGAGAGGGACAGTCTGGGTTTGCAACGCTGGTTACTGTTTCAAAAGGATGGGAGTTAAGGATATACCGATTTTCTGGTCAGTGGAGGTTAGAGGTGATTTTGTGCTCAGTGTAAATGGCATTGTCTGGCAGAGACAATTAGCAAATGAAGCGCTGCCTCACCAGAGGCTTTGCAGCCTCTGAGTCTCTTCTTCCAGGCTGACAACAAACAGAAATTTGAGATGGTATCTCAGGTTTCCAAAACAGGAAGCTGCTAAATCCAGCAAGAGAGCAATTCATTTCCCACTTATAATGATGCAGCTTTTAATCTCCTTTGAGGATACTGAAGTGTTTTCCAAAGGGTACCAAGGGAGGTATTTCATCCTCATTTTTCACTAGATGAAAGACCAACTCTTTCAGGAGTGGACCCGAGAGAGGGGTGGTTTTTTTGTGCAGAACTGGTTGCTTCACTGTGACTCAGGCTCTGTTCCTTTCTGCAGCCTGCCTCCCACCCCTGACTACCATACCCGAGTCACAGCACAGCACAGCCCTCCTTCAAACCCCTTTTTCTTTCAAGGTCTCTTCTCTGGAGGAGGAGTTAATGGAAGTTTCCACTCACTTGTTATATTAATGCACTGTAAATGACTTCTATAAATCATCAGAGTGGCCCACATCAGGCACTGGTTGTTGCAATTACGAGGTACAGAAATGTACCTTGGACACCAGGTTGCTCTGGACAAGTGGTCCAGGTCTGGTCTTGCAGCAGTGCTATGCCAAGGGGATGAGTTGTCACAGCCAAAGTTTTTATCTTTTTTTCTTTTCTCTCTTCTCCCATCATCCCCTCTTGAGTACTCATAAAGTGGTTTCTGTTCAGCTGGCTAACAGGGAAGTAATAAGCTGAAAAAATTTAAAATTATTTCAAGCTACATTCCAAAGAAAAACTTCAGGGATTTTCAATTAAATAAAGAGCTTTACAAAGCTTCCAATTAACAAAATATTGTTCTGACAGGACTCCTCAAGCAGTATCTTCAGTAATTTAGAATCATGTGACCAGAAGTTTTGAGAGAATTGCCAGAAGGGAGAGCATTTTGAAACAAAACTTCAAGATGTTTAATCCTGAAACAATCGACACAGAACATTTAAGTTTTTCTTTTTGTCTTCCAGCCAAGAACTATACATCAAAGTTATCTCAACTTTTATATGTGGCTTCTGGAACTTTACTTTTCAGCAAATACCATGCTTGCAAGAGTTTAGAAATGTTTTCCAATTCTACTATTTGTTCTCCTACACGTCTAATGCTGAAGTTCCTGGTGTGAAAGCATTCTCAAGTGCTTCTGCAAAACAGTACCAAGCATTGCATCCACAGTCCAGCAAGCACAGGTGGTTTCCTGGAGATTAGTGCCAACTGCTAAGTAAACATCAGCATGCACTGCTCTGCACACCTGTGCACACAAGCTGGGATTGTCCCCACTGAAATAAACAGAGCCCAGTCCCAAGTAGTTTTGGAAATCACACCTCTGCAATGCCAGTGGTGGTGTTTAAAGTCTGCAGCTGTTTTTTCCAGGGTAGAAATTGGTTATTGAATTGTTTGAGAGTCCTGGTACCAAAACAAGTGCACTTTTACATGTAGGAAAGCACAGCCAAGTTCTGTGGGTGCAGCACCAGTAGCTCCCCTGTGCTGCAGCAGTGGGAGTGAGGCTGAGCACCTCACACAGGCTGAGCACCTCACATGGACTGGGAACCTCACACGGACTGGGAACTCACACAGGCTGAGCACCTCACACAAGCTGCAGTTGGAATTTCTGATACCAACATTTCTGTGCACACCTGCTTCCATCTCGCCTCTCTCTTGGTCACTACCCACTGCTCAGCAGCAGCCTTCTATAGAAATTTTCAGCTTTGTGTGATCCCTAGGAATTTTCCATGGGATGTCTGCATCTGTAAGATTCATTAACACAAATTTCTGCATAGGATATGACCTTTTCACAAAGGACATGTTCAGGGTCTTGTACTAGTTGGCCATAGACACCCCTGGGATCTGTAGCTCACAGCCTGGAGGCTGGGGACTTGGAACTTTTCTCTGAGATTCTATTAGAGGTTCTTAATTAAAAGGCCTCTTTGGGGACCTGAATTGAATTGGAAACCATGGTGATCACTTAGGTCAATCACGCACAGAGATGATTGCATTTGGGAGAGTGAGGTGGAAGATGGGAATGTGTGCATGTTGAAGAGCTTTAAGGAAAAAAAATGAAACTCCCAAACATCTGTAAAAAACAAGGAGCATGAATAATTTGCAATAGAACAGTTAGAGGATTTATCACATAGGGCTCACCATTCACTACTGAATTAGAGACTAACAGCTGTCTTACTGCATTGAAAAGTGTCTTCAACTTTTATCTCTCTGAACATTTGATCAATGGATTTGACAGTCTGTCCACTTTCCCAAAGCTCTGTATGCACATTTTCACTCATGTTAACAACTATATATGGAAAACCAAAATGCTGAGAGCTGTGCTCCCAGTCATCCCACATGAGAGAAGCATGTTACCAACCTACTACAAAAACAGAAATGTTCATCCTGATCCAGTGGGTCCTGTAATTTCATTATGAAAAATGAAAGTATAAAGAAATGCTCAATATCCAGCAAGCATTTTTGTTCAAGAGTTGAATTTCACTGTTAGAGTTAGAGAACACTCATTTGTAACCAGATCATGCTGGTAAGATTATCAGTTATGTCAGTTAAAGCATAACTAAAATAAAGTTATGTTTTGTTTCAACTTACAAATCATTGTACTCTAGCTCCAGGACAATGAAGTTGCTTTCAAAATCAGAGCAGTCTTGGTTTCACTAGAAAGAACTGTTTTAAAATTCACTGGCTTTTTTTACAGAAAAGGACAACATACCCCTAATCGACCTTAGCATCACCTTCTTCTCCCTTTGCTCCTATAATAAAAAAATCTAAATTGTTACAAGGGATGTTCTTCTTGTAAGTATCCACCAGAAATATGTAACCTTGCTTCACTTGTCTTTGCAAATTACTGTGTTTAGATCAGGACCTTTTACAGACTCGACATTTCAGTTGTTCAGCCCTTGTGTGAAATGCTTTGTATTGCTCTTGAGAAATCTTACAGCCCCAACGCACAGGGTCAACCTCTTGTAACCTCCAGCAATAAGTAAGACTGTTCATGTAATTCCCAGGAGACTGAAGTCTGTTAATCCATAATGTATCTTGCATTTGCAGTTGCTTACAAGCTGCTTCCTTTTCTAAGGGGGATGTCAAATACCAGAGCACAGGGGTTGCAGGAGTTCAGATCTTCCTCTGTCCATCACAGGGATTCCTCTCCCTGCCACCTTCCAGCTCTCCTACTTGCTTTGCAGGCAGAATCTGCAGCACCTTCCACATCCACACTCCTTCCCCTGCCAGCAGCCATTCCATATTGAATCAGCCATGTGCAAAGGATGAAGCAGTAGCTGCTGAGGGGCAGAAGCAGGAGANCTTTTTTTTTTTTTTTACTTATTTCCTACTCCACAGTTAACTAACTGCAAGACTCAGATGTGCTGCCAGCTGGAGCATACACATCTTCAGGACCAACTTCCAGCCAGCCCTGATGTCTTTGCAGTCACTTCCAGGGCTTCCAACCTGTAAGGAGGCTGGAGTTTCAGTCAGGTTAATATTGCTTGCCAGCTCATTTCAGGATGCCATGGCTTGTATGATAGGTATAATTCTTCCAAGTAGCCTTGTGCTGGAGCTTTCCCCTCAAGGCCAAAGTTTTATTCTAGTTGTATTAATATCACCTGCAAGCTCCCAGTGGAAGTGAGGAATCTTTGTTCTCTACTGACTTAGCCTGTGGTGTTGTAATTAGAGCTGTATAAGATACAAGGATGATGCAGCATGCACACAATGACAAGTATTCTCACAGAAAAGGTAGAAGCAACTTTGTGCCACATAAGCAGTGTAAAACCCCAAACCACAACAAGATTTAAGGAATAACAGATCTGCTCCAATACACATCAGCATCACCATCTGCTTTTGTTTCCATAGTATGTGCCTGAAATAAGGCTACACACTTAAAACCTACTGAATCAAACTTTTCCATTACCTTCATTCTGTGGTCCCATATGTCCATGCAGTCAGAAACATGATGGCAAGTGAGTCACCCTGATAGGCATCTGCAACAGCTTCTCCTCAGTTCCCTGGGAGCTCTACCACTGTACAAGACAGGCCACAGAATGAGTTACTGAGGTCACTTGAAATTTTCAGTGACTGATTGTTCACTTCTTTTATCATAAAAATATTATGTAAAGCCTCAGCAAAGCTTTGACACTGAAAATATCTACAGGTGCAGGTCTCAGTGTACACACAGCTTCCTGCAGCCAGCACTTCTGTGTGGGTTACTCTGTACCCAGCTATTCCTGAGACATCCTGTTTTTACTACTTGCGAAATTACTAGAGTTGCCATGTTCCTGCTAGCAGCCTTCCTGACAGAAACATGTGCATGTTGAGCATTGTTTTTCTAACTGAAGCAGACCTTTTGCCAAGAAGTTAGCCTGATATTTTCCTTCATCTCCATTTGCTGTTGGAGAAATATTTTCCACAGCAGAACGTTAGCCCGGTGGACAAATCCCGATAAAGGCTATTCAGAGAAGACTTCCCCTTGCAATTAACATTTGCCCATGGAAACCAAAGCTTTTTATTATTTTCCTTTTCCTCCTCTTAAGGAGTTTAGCCCTGTATTGCCTAGTTTTGCTTTCAAAAGTCTTTGAACAGGGTGACACATCCATACTCTTCTGTACATGGACACAGGAGAGCAGAATGAGACCTCACTTTTTGTTTCCAATGTAATTAGTATGTTTATAGGAAACTTTTATGCTGTATGTTAATTTTCAAATCTGAAGCATGTTTTCAGATAATTTCAGATAAAACACAGAGATATTATTTCAAAATAAAGCAAGGGCATTAATAAACACAGTACCAGGAAATCCACAAAGGTTAAGTGATTTTCTACAGAGTAATTCATTCTCCTAATGAGTTTGCTACAGAAAATGCTCTCTGCAAGCAGTTACTGTGTATGCATCTTTAATTTGTGTGTTTATATAATTCATAGTAGTGCAAAATAAATTTCTATGTAAAGTGTCCTAATAGATCAAGTGAGGCTGTAATATTCTTACACAGCTTGTTCATTGCAATATGCCCTGGCACAGAGTCCAGAGGGAGAGGAAGCCATTAAACATTAAGCAAAACAATTGCTGTCATCCTCCAGAGGGACTGGCTTTGTAAATGCTTGTGTTAATGCTGTACAAAAGAGTTGAGTATTCTGGTAAAATTAGAATGGTAAAAGAAGGCAAGCACCTTGTCCTCAGTTTCTTGAGATTGATATTTGTATCTTTGTCCTAGAAGAGCAGAGCTCATCCTCTCTGGGCACTCCTAAGAGTTAATTGTTACCAGCAAACAGAAAAGACGAAACAAAAAAAACCCTGACGTTTCCAGTGTTTTCTATCCTCAAAGCTGAAACACTCCCCTGTGTGTGTTTTCAATTTAACTAAAATAGATCGCTGTGTGTAAAGAGCCACTCTATCTGCATCATTCATATTTGATGGACTAGTCAGTACAACAGATACTTTTATCCATCCCATAAGTGATGAGAAACTAGACACTTCAGTGTCTTGTGCTCCTCTCAGTTAACATGAGTGGCAGCAGCTGTTATCCGAGGCTCCCTAACATGTAACATTTGATGTAGAGACAGGAAAATTGGAGATATATTTAGTGGAATTGGATATAACAAAAGTAACTTCCATGATCAAACCCTCCCAGGAGAATATGCAGGAAAGCTCTGGCCATGTTTGTTAACAGCAACCCAGGCACAGGTGTTCTTGGGCTTTAGAGGCTGTGTGATAATAGAATTCTTAGCAGGTTAACCAGTTACTTGCAGGAAAGGTAGAGCATGATTTCAATGTGCCTTTGTTCACATTGGCAGCAAAGGGTGAAGGTGGTCCAGAACGTCATCACCAGAGACTGTAAAGCACATACTCTGTAGATGAACTTGTGTTTTAAATGATGTTCTGCACATACAGCTTCACACGCCTGTAAGAACCATGTAAGGCTTTTAAATCCATTGGAAACAAAGAGACATTGCCATTTCCTTCTGCTTGGGAGAGACAAGGGTAGATGCTTGACAAGGGGCCAAAGGTAGCATCCCAGAAACAGCACAAAAAGGAAGGCGATCCTTCTTTGAGCAGATATGTGAATACAGGAACTCCTGGGCTAGCTCACACAAGGGTGTGTTGGTGGCAGTGAAATACCAGAAATTCCATTGAAAAGTGAAACCAAGCTTTTTTCAGTGAGTGTGGTCAAGCACAGGAATGGGTTCCCTGGAGGGCCTTGTGGGCCATACACCCTTGGAAACAGACAAAACAGCTCCAGATCAGCAACCTGCTCTGGTTGGAGAAAGGGGTGGTTTGCAAACATACATTCAAAACCCCTACCATGTTGTGTTTCTGTGAAAGGGAAGCTCTCCGAGCAAGGCCATGGGCAGAAAATTATGTTGCTGGTGTTTGGAAACATGTTTGGAGGAAAAGGAGGAAAGAAGGAAAGGAAAAAGAAAAAAGAAAAAGAAAGAAAAAAAATAAAAGGAAAGAAGGAAAAGGAGGTCTTTTCTTTGGGAAGGAGCTGGAGAAGGTTTGTGCGAAGGTCATTTTAGTATTAAGCCAAAGGTCCAACAAGCACCAGACAAACAGATCTTTATATCCAAATAAAGAGTTAGTAGCTACATGGATATAAAGTTTTCTCCTCTCAGTTTAGCCAGGCTGGCCCTTCCTTATTCCTGAGGGGACACAGTCATTTCTTGGGCATGTTTTTATACATGCAGCTGAGAGCCAGGAGCAGGAGATGTCATGTGCCCACTTGTGGGTTTATGGCACATGGCCTCTGCACAGTACAGAGCTGCAGGACACAGGCTGGCCATGAGGGGTGGGGCCCATGCAGAGCCAGGCTTTGAAGACCTCTGCAGCCAGCACCACATCCAGCTTCTGACAGCCTCTGTGCTGGGCGTTGTAACGTGCCTGCAGCGAAGGTGGGAAGATCACTTCTCTCTGTTACTAAGAATATAGTCAGGGAAACATTACCCTGCAGATTGCTTTAATATGCATCACACTGCCGCATATACTTTATGACTCTGTTTGCACCCTGTGTGTCGGTTCAGCTCATGCCCACTGCTGCTGCCAAGCTCCTGCCGCTACTCGCTTTTCCCTCACATGCGCTGGAGAAGCAGGCAGAGCAGGACACAAGAAGGCTTTCCATCAGGCTTCTGCTGAAAGGCAGGGATGGGGCTCACTTCCTACCACACTGCTCTGCTTGCACCCACCGACAGCAGGCCATAAAGCAGAGAACACTGTTCAGGGGGCACGAGGAAAAACTGGATGTCTTAAAGCTATGGGCAGGTGGAGAATGCAGAAGCAGGTTCCATTTCAGATGCAATCAGCCCAAGTCTGGGACAAAAGCCATAAGACATGAGCAGCAGAGACCCACCTTGGGAGAGTTCCCCTTTGCTTTTGAAGTGACTCACTGGCTGAAGGAAACAAGACGTGGGTGACACATGCTACTGAGGTGACCTCTAGCTACAAGGGCCACATGGATGGCATGCACAAAAGCAGAGAGAGAGACAGACAGACAGACAGACAGAAGTGAATGGCTCTGGTTCCTCCCCATCATTTGGTGGATGAAAGGCTGGACATGACCTGGCAATGTGCACCGGTAGTCCAGAAAGCCAGTTGTATCTTAGGCTGCATCAAAATCAGTGTAGGCAGCAGGACAAGAGGGGTGATTCTGCCCCTCTGCTGTGCTCTGGTGACAGCCCACCTGGAGTGTCTGGAACCCCCAACACAAGAAAGATTTTGACACATTAGAACAAGTCCAGAGAAGGGCCACAAAGATACTCAGAGGGCTGCAGCACCTCTCCCATGAAAACAGGTTGAGAGAGTTGAGGTTGTTCAGTCTGGAGAAGGTTCCAAGAAGACCTTACAGCACCTTCCAGGGTACAAGAGAGCTGGGGAGGCAGGAGTAATAGGACAAAGGGAATGGCTTTAAACTGAAAGAGATGTAGATTTAGGTTAGATAAAAGGAAGAATGTGCTTTATGATGAAGGTGGTTTACAATGAACAGGTTGCCCAGAGAGGTGGTGGATGCCCCATCCCTGGAAATATTCAAGGTCAGGCTGAAGGGGCTTTGATCAGCCTGATCCAGCTGAAGATGTCCCTGCTTCCTGCAGGAGGGATTGGACTAGAAGACTTTTAAAGGTCCCTATCAACCCAAACTATTCTGTGATTTTATGATCTCCTGGTCAAAGGTCTGCCACAAATAAAGGCACAGGGAGAAGGAGTTGTCCTTTCTCTGTACTTTGTCACCTCAGATGAGAAGTACAGCTGGTTACTCCTCTGACCTGTTTATTCTGCTGTGCACTACAGCTGGCTGCAGGAGGGGGAACACAAAACAGATCTGTACAATTTAATGCTGTTCCCAGGCTAATAAAGATGAATATTCCTTTTCGGGGCTGTGGACAAAGGGAAGATGTTGCTATGCCTCTCTCCTATATCTNCTGGAAATATTCAAGGTCAGGCTGAAGGGGCTTTGATCAGCCTGATCCAGCTGAAGATGTCCCTGCTTCCTGCAGGAGGGATTGGACTAGAAGACTTTTAAAGGTCCCTATCAACCCAAACTATTCTGTGATTTTATGATCTCCTGGTCAAAGGTCTGCCACAAATAAAGGCACAGGGAGAAGGAGTTGTCCTTTCTCTGTACTTTGTCACCTCAGATGAGAAGTACAGCTGGTTACTCCTCTGACCTGTTTATTCTGCTGTGCACTACAGCTGGCTGCAGGAGGGGGAACACAAAACAGATCTGTACAATTTAATGCTGTTCCCAGGCTAATAAAGATGAATATTCCTTTTCGGGGCTGTGGACAAAGGGAAGATGTTGCTATGCCTCTCTCCTATGAGTACCTAAAGCCCTATAATTTGAACATTTGGGAATTTGTATATATTCCTTATATTGAACTATTGCTTAGCAACAGACTTTAGCCAAGGGCATGTTTGTGAAACTGTGAGGCATATCCCTATCTGCTAAGTGCAAAGCAAAAAACACACCTTTCCAAATTATCTCTGCTAGGATCACATATGTAGCAGATGATCAAACCCAGCAGAAGGGTATCTGCTGCATAGGCTCTTGGCATTTTTGCAATGCTGATGAAGCGGTCTCGACCTGGGTGAATCAAAGCCTTTTCACTGCAGGAAAGGTATCTTTGCATACCAAGTAGGTTGCAGATGGAGGAGCACCCAGCAGGGCTCGGTGTGATGCAGTTCTGTGGCTGCTCCTCCCACGTGGAGAGGAGTGATGTGTTTATCTAGAAAGCCTTAGGTGTTCCCCTGACACACTGCTACATGTGTGCATACTGATGAAGAGCCCTGTTTTGGAAAAAACCCCCACACAATCTTAAGTATGATTTTAGATACCATCTTGGTATCTATCAACCCACTATTTTTCCAGCACTTAATAGAGCAAAGCTTAGCCCCAGTATTGTACCTCGAACTGGGTTGCACTTGGCAGTCCAAGGTTTTACTTCCCAGTTATCTGACAGAGGAATTTTTTCCCTTACCATCATGTGGTTGTACTTTACCACAGTGAGCCACAACGCAGTGTAACACACATCCATATGATAACTGGGCCTGGAAATACGTGTGAGCACACGGGCCCTGCTCACCTCCTTGTACTCTTGAGGGTGTCAGGTGAGTGCTTTGCAAGAAGGGTCCCCTGGAGAGCTCACAGCAGCTTTCTGCACCTAAAGGAGCCTTTCCTTGGCTGTTCTTTCTACAAAACAGGAAGAAGAAATGAACTTCACTTCATGTCTGGACTCAGGGGAGAAGAATCACTCTCCTGCCTAGCACAGAGGTGGGATGCATTGAATAAAGGGAGTGTAGCAGCTGTGAAAAACCCCGTATTGGTGGCAGGAGGCTGCAGCCCCTCCTCTCACGTGCTGTATGAAAACGTGGGTGCCCCTGTAGCGTATCGCAACACAGCAATACACACTTGGCTCTGTTCTTGCCACTGTGCATGCCCTGTTCCCTGTGTGCCAGCATCCCAGCAGTGCGTGTGCCTCACAGAAGGGACAGTTTGAGAAGCACAGGCAGGCTGTTTGCAGGAGCTGCACAGTAATTGCTGAACTGTGTATTATGATGTTATAAGAGCTCACATTGTCACTTGGAGGGCTTGGGGAGGCAGAAGGCAATCTTACCTGATCCTTATCTCTGTTAGGCACAGCCTGTAACACCATCATTAAGGCAAAGGCCAGGCACACTGGTGCTCCGGTTGCTGCAGTGCTCCCCACTTCCAAAGGCACACTAAAACGCTTAATTGCCCACACAGAGATACAGCAAAGGGAGAGAAGACCTTCAGACTGAAGGAAATATGAGGCATTAAACAGTCATCAGCAGACAGCAAGTTAAGGAAGTCCCTGTGAATAGACCTGTTGTAAACAGTATGAACCAGTGTAAACTCAGTGCTGACATAAAAGCTGAGCAGTATACCAGACCTGCAGCAGCTTTTGAGTTCTTAAACTAGGTTTTAAACAATAAATTTGAAACCCTCTATAAGTCATAAGCATTTGGAACAAAAGCTGCAGTCAGGTTTACATCATCTTAAGACATGTTCAGGTTAATGGCCACTCTGGCAAGAAGGAAATTGGTGCTCAGTGCTGGGAGGTGCTGGACAACTACATCTCGCACTGGAGTCAAGACCCGTGCATCCTCCAGCTTCTCTCAGTTTCTCACCAGTTCAAAGGGAAAGTGGAGGAACACAGGGTGAAAAAAAGAGGACAGAGAGTGAGAGCCCCTTTTAGCTGTCACTCATTGTACCCTATATCCCAGAAAAGCAGATTCAGTCAAGTTCCCGAAACTTTCCCTCTGTGTTACTCAGTCTGGCAAGTCTGAGTACATCCCTCCTGGGGGCTACCGAGAAGGAGAGACAGTCCTGTGCCTGCAGCATCAAGCCACTTTTGTCAGGGCTCCACGAGCAGCAGGAGCACAGGGGATTAAAATCCTTTCTGAAATTCTGACGACAAGAGGAAACACAGCTCTCCCATTATCCTCCTGCAGATAAATATTTGAAAGCAACTATAAAGAAAACTCAGCCATGCGTCGCTGCTACCTACCCGACAGGCACGGCAGCACAATGGGAGCCTCGCTCAGACAAACAGCAACACAAGAAGGTTTATTGTACCCAGTTCACAGGCATCGATCTCTACCAATTTCTACTCAACACCGTTTTAGAGAGATATCTGTTTATTTTAAACCCATCAGAGGATGTATTTTCACTACACAGTGGGAATACTAGTATCACAGACCATGGGGGTTCTTTGCAGAGGGGAGATGAGGGAACAGCAGAACCACCTCACCTGCTCAAAGGGGAACCCCAGGGTTAGCATTAGCAGAAAACATAATTGGTGGCAAAAAACCTATAGATCATGTTGCAGGTTTGAGTTATTCATCAGTCTTTTCCTTCCATTCAGGGAAGGAGAGGACAGTGTAACCGCTTCTCACAGATACTCATTAAATCAGGCACAGCAGATCCTTTCACATGAAGGTAACCTGAGAGCAAAGGCCAGCCCTTAACCTGGTACAAGTCAAGAGCTGTCTTCAGCTGACAATAGCTGAAGTGTTGGTGGCAACACACAAGCACGTTCACTTATTGATTTCCCCACCCTGGGGCAAGCCGGTTGGTGGGAGGGCTTCAGAACTGGGATCTTAGGATCTTTTCTAGAAAACAAAGTCAAGGCCAAGGACACTTAGCAGGAAGGACAGCAGCTCCCTGGGCCCTTTAATGTGCCACCAAGCAGCAGGAGGCTCTTGCTGACTCTGTAGTGTTAACACCCTGCTGACCATGGGGAAGACACACCTAAATAACTGTGCTGCAAACAGGGGAAGGATCACGCTGTCTACAGCATTCTCACTGAATTTCCTTTTCTAGACTAGCATTTCTGAATGCCTCTTGAAAGATCTCCCAGGTTCTTCAAGTACTAGAAGAGCAAAAGGTCTCCCAGGCAGATGTGTCCTAACAGCAGCTAGGTTGGCATTTCTGGCATGGTGCAGTAAAACAAGTCAAGAAACCTTTGCACTTCCCCACACTAAGGAGTGGCAAACACTTTGTAGGCATAATCAGACTCTTCTACATACACTTTTTCCCAGTCATTTATATGGAGCACAAAGGAATCTATTACTTACAGGAACTGACAAAAAATGTAGTCTCAGGCAGTCTCCCTATTATAAGTGCTCACGACACAGGAGATGGCTGCCTAAGGTGTCCCCTTCTTTTGGGAGCAAGTTTCTCCCAACCTCCACAAGAGAAATGACCTTTAGAATTATTCAAATTTCAGGACAGTCCAAAGTCTGATTCAGGATTGGATTCACCCTGAACTAGATGCTGTAAAGCCACAGGGACCTTTCTCTCAATGTTTATAGCCTAAGCAGGTAATGCCTGGGCTTGCTTACAGAGAGTGGGTATGCAATTTGTCCGTAGATCAGCAGCAGGGCACAGAGGGCTGAAATTCAAGTTGCATTTCCTTAATACCGACCCAGAACTGGAGGCAGGCTGGGAAGCACACAGACCAGTGGCAAGTCCCTTCCCTTGCCCCTTTAGGAACATCATGCTGCAGAAATGGCAAGCAGGCCACAGGCAGAACTGGTTGGTAAGTGCTTGACCACACTCCTGCCAGTATCTCAAATGGCTCCCACATGCTAAGTGCAGTAAGCCACTCTATTTTGTCTCATAGCCTTAGCTAGTTACTGATTACCAGAGCCAATAACATCACTACAAATACCTCACGGCATGCAAAGGCATCCTTCATCCCAGGGACAAAAGCATTTACCAGTCCCACCTCATGCTGGGGGCAAGTCTGCTCAGGATTGCCCCAACTCTTCTGAAGTCTTCCTGTAGCAAGAAACACCAGACAATATTAAAACTTTCTGCTTTGATGTGTCACAATGAAAGTGATTTATGATGCTTGATAAGGGTGGCTCTCCCACCCCTGAATTTCTTCATTTGGCCTTGCTGTCTTTCGAGGCAGATCACACCCATCTGCCCCACCTTCATTCTGCCCTGTCTTTCCATATGGAAAAGAAATGACACACAACAATATCTCTTTTCCTTTGGGTGTATCAGGGGAACCCATCTCCTCTCCTGCCTAGGTGGAAAGTCACACCATCCAAGAGAAACTTCACAGGGAGGAAGATTTAGGAAAGCTGTGAGAGACAAATGAAATAGGGAAAAGTGTTTCTGTGTTGCTGTAACTTGTTCACAGGTGTTCCCTGTGCAGGGTGATAACTCCTGGCCACGCTCACCTTTCTGCTCCTAAAGAAGCACCACTGTCTGGATACTGGCCTGAGCACATGGCACACCACAGCATCCAAATTTCTTTTCTTTCCATTTCACCCAGAGTACCAGGGTGACCCTTTTCACTGTCACTAAGGAAACTGTGACACCAGAGAAGGATGTGAAGCACCAGCTGAAACAAGAAGGGATTTTCCCCCTCTGAGCAGCTGGACACCTTCCTGGCACATTACATCAGTATGGCACAGGTGCTGCTAACACCAGTCAGCAGATGAAGCAGTCACATATGGGGCACCAAAGCCATCTTGCAGATTCCACTGCCAAATTAAGAGCAGAATATTTTACTGTCTTTTAAAAGCAGTTCAGTGTTTCCTGAGTGAGTCTGAGCTACAGCACTGTGTAGAAAGCTTTTCCTGCCTGAGGATCACCAGGAACCACATAAATAAAACAACTTCAGGAAGGCTTTTGCTTGCTTTTGCTTGTCATTGGCAAAGGCATACCCTGCCTCACCAATCCCTCTCTGTTAATGCAAAGTTTTCCAAGACTTTGCTCAGCTTCCCATACAGAACTACATTGATGTAACATTTTTTAATTTTGAAAGCCTATTCTACAGTTTCCCTTGCCCGTGTCCCACTTCACTTGCAGTATTAAGACCCAATTATTTATTTCACTCACCTAAGCAGAAATCTAAACCTGCACCTACACTGGGAACATGGCACACTGCATCAACTTATGAACAATACATTCTGCATTTTTAGGACTTCTTCAAGAAAATAATTAAAAACAAAACAAAACAAAGCAAGCAAATCAAATAAAGGTAAACTTTACATCTCTGTGAAGTGCTCAGTTTTTCAAGTCTCAGGAGAGAGGGTCCTTACACCTTGCACATCTGATCTCTAATTGGAAACAACTGTATGAATTAGAAGGCATTTCTGAAATATTTAAAACCAGTGCATGGAAATAAAGACTATTCCTGATTTAAAATGGCTGAACTGGTTTTCCTCTTGCCCACATGCATGAAACCAGTTTCCAAAGGAAACCATCTGGAAGAGTTCAGCTCAGTACATAAAGTTTCAAAAAGCTGTAAGCAATTGTAATCGCCAGAGAAAGAGCAAAAATAGAATTAGAAACACTTTAGCAACCTTAACCAGCACAGAAAGCACTGCTCCCACCAGAACCCTTGGCTCCAACAGATACAAAACACACACTTAGGGCTCTCAGAAAAGAAGTATTCCCACTGAAGTCAATACTTTAAATTATACATAGACTGAAGTAAAATCCTATAATCAGGCCAGAAAATAAAATGTGCAGAGTTTGCACCTTCTTCTATTACCATCAGTAAGTACATTACCTTAAGCTTAGAGCCTTCTTTTCTGATTAACATTTACCTAATTGTAGTTTCTTGTAGTTTCTTTTCAGGTTTATTTTGACTTGTTCTGCCAGAAGGCTGTCCAGGATTTTTAGAAAAATTATTTGATTGCCTTTCCTCCCACACCCCTGGATATTTTTTCTTCCTCTGAGTTGCATGGTCTACAACTCCCTCTTCGTTTGCAGTTCCTCTGAGCACCCTCCTAGGTTCCCCCAGGTGAGAAATGCTGTCTGGAGAGAGCTGGCATTGCCTTCCTCCTTGTACTCCTGATGCTGTTTTACAAGTTGATGAAGATGACATGTTCCCAACCCAGCCTGCAAAAGTTCATGGCTGCTTGGGAAACCACCTTGTGGTGGTTGTGCTTAGCTTCCAGGCCCTGGTGTTGCCCACCGAAATCAAAACCAAGAAATACCAAATAAAGAAGGGAATAATGAGTGGTAAACTTCCAGAGCTATTAGAAAAGGACTCCCTTTAAAGAATACTGTGTAGCAAATGGGTTTGAGAGATCAAAATAAGAGCCCAGCTTCTCTTGTGCCATGTCTAGATCCACAAGTAATGCCTTGAGTAGCCAATGTCACTGTGACCTTCAAAGCAGTCGTCAGAGGCGAGAGGTCTCTACTAATGTGTAGGGAAATAGCAAAAAGATTAAATTACCCTCCCATGGTCTCCACAGCTTCTGATTCCTTTAACCTTACTTTCTTTTACTTGTTCCTCACTCCTGGCACTAAATGGGTCAGGGATTTAATTCTTTGGCATTACAGGGATTTCCAAGCCAGATCTACAGTTTACCAAAGCATTCATACCATCCAAAGTATGAGGGCCGACATGTTAATGAGTCTGTGAGGAAATTCAGGATTGATCAGCAGGCAGCAGCAATTTAAAAAAATTCCAGACTAAATGTTATCTTCCAACAAAGAAATAATTTTTCTCCCCACAGGATCTCCAACCAGTGAACCACTGAAGAGCTGTGCTGGTGCAGAGGGAGCCTGCAGTGAAATTCAGTGTGAAATAATAATAAACCATCTAATTGGTATTATTCAAGCTGAAAAGTAATGCAAGCAAGCAAGCACAAAAAAATTACACTGGATTTCTTTTCAAACTTTTTGGCTCTAAATGCACAAAGTTTTACATAAAACACTTCTATAACAATATAGACATAGAAGGATTTTTCATGTTATTTTGAATTTTATACGATTGTAAAACAGAATGTAATTGGAATAGGACATTGAAATAAGATAATTATCTCCTGCTGCTTCAGAAATAAGGAATAAAACAGAGCTGTGTATATATTTCCTTCTCCAAGGAAGAAATAAATGTACTGTGATGATTCTTCTTTCTGGAGAAAGAATCATTGGGTTGTGATTTGCAGTTTTCTAAATATATTCCTCAAAGGAAGGGCTATTCAAAGGTGTGGATGGGGTACAGCACATGCTAATTGTTCCCACAGCTACCTTGAGTATCCAGACACTGGTGATAATTCAAGTCACAGCTGAAAAGGAAATCTTGGTTGTGCTTATCCTTGGCTCATCTGAAAACGGTCTCATCCTTGTTCATGCTTCCTTCTCACAGCTGCCTAAGTAGACTAAGCCCACAGCCCCTGATATTTGTCATCTCTGGATGTATATCCCTATGGCTGCCACGTTAATCAAGCTGTTTGTTCAGATACTTCACAAAGAAGTTACATCAGACATGTGATGACGAGTCGAAAGTAGAGGAAATAGAGGCCTTTTTTCTCCAAATCTAGGCAGACAAAAGTGACAGATTAAAGGACTCACAAGTACCAACCAGGTCACATACTATTCCACCATTTTATTGAGGGATTCTTCATCCACTAAATGCAGTAAGTACTTTCCTGGCAGACAGAAATTTCAAGGTATCATTTCAAGATGGTGTGATACTTATAAACCTAAGTCACAGGTTAATGCCCTCTTGGCCTTTGCAGTTTATGATGAGTGTCATTTGCCTTTTTGTCTCTCACGTGTTTGAATTTTATCACTTCCCCAGCACTCTAGTTGTCTTTCTCAATGCAGTGATAGACTTGAAAGATGAGTGATTGTTTCTTCTGACTAATATAATATCAGCATAAAAACAAACCAGTGTTCTCAGATACATTCTAGAAAGCTATTATCCCCACTTTAGAGAAGACAAAGCTGAACGTAGCTGTTAAACCATATGCTCACCTTTATGCATTTTGCCAAGAGGAAGAACACACCCATTACTCAAACTGACAAGCACATGTCCTGCCTTCTGCATTCTGGTATCAACTGACCCTGGCAATATGTAGTGACATTTTCTCACATGTAATTTTGCTTTTTACTGTTGTTGGGGGTTTTGTTGTTGTTGTTGTTTCAGTTTTTGGGGGGTTTTTTTATCTCTCACCGACATGATTGTTTACTTGAAGTGTTAGGTCTTACTTACAGTAAACATTTTTCCATTCCTGTCCAGATGGGAAATGCACTGGAATAGAACTGGATGGTTTGATGGTTTAAGTTCATCATCTGTTCATCTCTTGATAGAGATCAATACAGATTAGAGGTAAGTCTCTTTATCCATATTCATTTTCAAAACCCAAAATGATATGCAACAGATTTCTAATTAAGCAGAAGTGATGATGTTTTTGTACAGCTTATTTAAATGGATTTGCCATGATGCATTAAAGTAGAAGCTATAAAACCCGACCAGATGTTGTATTTCCAGCCCCCGCCTCCACCACTCTGTGTTGCAATTTGTGTGAGAGTCCTACATTGTAAATAAAACTTGAGGTCAAAGTTTTCTAACCTGAGCATCTATTCCAAAAACCATGCTGACTACCCAAATAAGATGTCTTCATTTACAGAGGAGATGAACAACCCCTGCTAGGAGTAAAATCTGAATTAAACTTAGGGACTCACATACCTGAACACCATGGCAGCTTTTTGTTCCTAAGTTTGCTGAACAAAGCTTTTTGTGTAGCTCCTGCCTTGTAGCCCAAACGTTTACATTTCTGCCACAAATAAAACCAGCTGAGTCACAACACTATGAGGCCTATTTTACAAGTGAACTGCAGCAGGGGTCCTGCCCTGGGTATTGCTCTGCCCCATCGATGCCAGCCCTCCCAAGAGGCATAGGTGGCCTCCCTCACCATCCAGGGGACAGTCAGCTAGGCAAAACTTGGTACCTCTGCACATCAGTAAAGTGATTGCAAGATTTCCCTCCTACATTGACAGATTTGAAGCAGGGATTGGAACTCACACTGACTTTGTGGAAGTACTTGTTCGAAAGTAGTATTCAGCCTGAGACATAAAAATTATAGATTGCATAAAAGTGAATATAAAGTACTTGAGGCTGAAAGAGATTAAAGAGTACCTCTGAGTTCAAGACTGGTACCAGCATGGCTGGTAAGCATTTCACCCTGTTCACATAGTGAGGACACAAGAGGACACTGGGCCCATGACTGTCATTTCTCTGTTGGCAGAGCTGAGCAGGGACAGACCTTGCAGGTGAGATCTTGTCCTCACCACACGCAATGTGGGTTTTACCACTGGCTTTGGTGGAGTCCGGCTTTCACAATACTGCCTGCTTCACTCACTGGGGTTATTCATGTGGCAGAGATACTAGGAGACCTCACATTATGCAAAAGGGTAGGCTTGAGCAAGGATCTATTAAAATCAACATTACACAACAGCTTCCATGGGGAGCTCCTTTTCTCCAATTATTAGCCACAGTGATTAAGTGTGGAGGGTGACTCACACACCTTACATTGCCCATCAGCAGCAAAAGACTTTTGGAGTTAGATAAATGTCTTTAAAATGTATTCTTTACCATATGTAGCTCATATTATTTTGAGCACCAGTAGCTGTGATGTGATTCATCTCGATGCACTGAAAGTTTGTTGCTGCTTTCATTTTTTAAACAAACAGCATGCATAATAGCTCTTGGAAAGCACAAGATCACCCCATACAAGCAATGAAGAATGAGCACTGATGCTGATGAGGAACTTTCAGTTCACACAGTGATTTCTAGCAGCCTGGCTTTAGAGTGTGCTGCACATCCTGCAAGTTGTCAGTGCAGCTCAGACAATGAGCATGTAACCGAGGAAAAACATCCTGCAGTGTATGTGCCAAATCATCAGTTCCTAGAGTAAAAAAAGACAATTATTTCTCATTTCAGGGATCCTACCTATTTCCAAACAGCTCTTTAAAAAACCATCTTAATTTTTGAGCTCTCCATACTATTTATATATTTATATTTTTTTTTATTTTTATTGATACAAGCACTTTTAGGGAAAGCAATGTACAAGGGAGAAACTTCTTATGAGTAGTGCTTTCAAAGTAAGTGGGTATTTTGAAGAAACTGCAGAATTTTTTTTAAATTGCCCAAGAACATTATTAACACTTCTAGTCAGCTAATTTTTTTTTAAACCCTACCCTTTAGTGTTTTGGATTGATTATTGGAACATTTCTTGTTGTGAATAACTCAATGCCATGGAACAGTATTCCAATCACACTTTATTATAAATTAACACTCATTTTAACCGATACAGATAATCATGTCAATGTCACAGCAAATACATTATCCAACATTACATATGGATGCTGTAATATAAACAAGTTGAGAACTTCATTATCTTTCAGTGCATCACTACCACCTAATTTCTAAATTTTTCATCATTGTTTAGACTGCAGTCAGATTGCACAGAATAATTTTCTACTTATAAACAGTAGATGCAACTCTTTTCTTAGGTATAACTAGCAACAAAAAGGAGGAAGATTTCCTTTTGCTCAGGGCATTGAAAAAGAAAATATCTTCCCTGAACTGCCATAATAGGCCACACTTGCCTCCTAACAGGCAAGGAAGGGTGGGAATAGAGCTAACAGAAGGGTGCTAAATAAGTCTCCTGTTTTTGCATGGAATGAAAGGAAAACATAGCTTCTGCAGGCAACAACCCTTTGCCTCAGTTTCCACTGCTTGGTGTTGTGAATGCCTGGTAGAGATATAACCCCTTTTTATATTATTTTCTTTCTTTTCCCTCTCCAGGGAGTCATACTCACATTTTGTGAGTTAACATAGTTCCAGACTAAGGCAGCACATCCTGGTACATTCTTTTCCAGTCCTCAGAGCAAAACACTGCCTGTCATCTTTTTTTTACCACAGTCCTCCTGCCTTTGTTCCCTGGACAGCTCGAGCTGCTGCAGGGCTCAGCCAGGGTTCTCTGCTCCTTTCTCTACAGCTTTTTAACCAGTGGCCCTTAGATGTGCAAATGACAGCTACATTTTCCAGAGCAGCGCTGCAAACAGATTTTTAATTCCTGAGATACTCTGATCCCCACTCTTCATTCACAGAAATAACTGCAAGGTTTAAAATAGATGTAGACTCATCCTATTGAGCTAAAGTGCTTTTGTATATATAACAAGATTCTGGCCTCACTTTTTTCTTTTTTTTTTTGTCAGTGACACGTTAAAGGCTTATTTCTGATTAGACTTGATAGACACTGGTACAAAACTCTCATGTTATTTTGGCATCTCCTGTCATTTTGGGGTTAGAGGAGAACTAACAAGGAACATTATTTAGGGAAGTTCCTCTTAATATGAAACTGAATTTCTATCCATATCACTAGTTTGTAGACATTGACAGCAAACTATGCCATAACTCAAGCTTTCCTCTACATATTCTTATCTCATTTTAAGCCCAAACTTGAAATTGCTGCGATTGAAGCAATCAAAAGCAATCCAGAGAAGGCATTCCTAGTTATATTGGGAAGTTGATCTCTGCCATTAAGAAAATACATAGCAACTCTGTGAAGAGGAAAAGCACACTAAAATAGCCTTAGCATATTATGCAATACATTTTGTTTGTATTTATATATTTCTTTCTAATCGCTATTCTATTTTTTTATTGGGAAATGAGCTGAAGCTTACATATTTAAACAGATAATTCAATCCTCAATCCCATTCCAAACCAAACCCAAGTAAGAATTTTATAGCCACAGAAGATATAGGTAATGCTGGTCAGTTATTACAGCTGTCTGCTTCTCCAGAAGTTTCAGGTTATCGGTCCCATCTTGAATAAAAACATACTTTTTGTTGAATATGAGTAGACTTTGGAATACTCATCTAAAAAACCCCCAACAACTTCCACTAGCCAATTCTGAATTCTAATCTTCTATAAAAGGATTTTATATTTGTCTCCAGGAAAAAAAACTGCACAACTTGGTCTTTAACAGCTGTGGTCCATCCTTAGCCTGTTTATAACCACTAGGTAGGGCAGTGTACATTTATTCATCCTCCCTGCTCCCATCCCTTATTTTTTGATTGTCAGGTTTAGTCAGGCATAAAAATGAAGCTTTTGTGCAGCTGCAATGTCTCGTGATTTTTCATGTAGCACTTAATTTTGTTTGTCTGCAGAAAATGATTGTGAAGTTAGGGTTTGTTCAGATAACAGGACATTTCACTCAGCCATCACATTTTGACATTTGATAAGTAATTAACTAAAGGAAAGAACAGCTGTTAAGAAAATGTTTAGTGACAGCATGTAGATGATTTAAGGCCAATTCATGAACCACGTAAGTCCCATTTAAATATAAAATGTCATGAGATGCACAGTAAAAAAACTGCATGATGTCTTTCCTTTACAGTATAACAAAGAATTAGCCTTCATCATCCTGAATAAATGAATGTGCCATCAAATACTCCTGTCATCTAGGATGGGAAGCTTAGAATCCTGTATCCGAAAGATCAACCTTATGACAAATAGTAAACACAAAATACAGAAAGTAATTATAAAAGAAGGAAGCTTCCTGGATTTCTTACTTAAACTTCAGCAGCATTTCCCCTAGGTTTTGTGTCGTAATTTTTCTTGTGTTGGTTAGCTAGAATGAAAGATCAGATAGATCAAAGTTGGTATGCTTGAAATAAAAGTGAGTAGGATGCCAAGTATAATCCTATGGACAAGACAGAGAAGAGGAAAAAAGAATGAGCAACAAGGGAAAAGCGTGGCAGAGGTTGCAGATGACAAAAGAAAGCAGGTTTATGAATGAAAGGAATTCTGAAAAGTCACCTCTCCAAAACAGATGAGTTTTGGCAGATCTCACATCCACCATTACTGTTACTTGCACGGCAGATAAACCACACTGATACTGATTCAGTGACCATTTAATGACTACCCATAAAAGCAGATTATTAGTTGTCATAATATAGATGGGAAAGAGAGAATTTTGCTTCTCTAAAGATACCTTCTTGAGGCTCTCCTTACCTGGACCTTAGCCACGACACTTAGAATGATATTAATAGATTTCTCTTGGCTCTTGAAGCATTTTGACCTTAGATGGCTGTGGAAATAGGTAGAGTATGTGCAAACCTAGTGAACATCTGCTGCACTCTGCATTACAAATACTGCTGTTCTCTTTCTACAACGGCTTCATTGATGGGATTCTAGGATAAGGATTCAATTGCTGCTGGTTAGTAATAGCTATTTATGCATGCTTCAAAAGAGAAGTAAGAAAGAAGGTACAAGCACCTTAATACCATATCCAACAGCCACCAGTTGAAACAGACTTGCAGCAGCCTTCCAGAGAAGTGGCAAGTCTTGCCATAGTTCTCTTACACTTACAGAGACATTTCTATTTACATTTGGCATATTCAAATATCCTGGTCCCCTGAGGCAGCTAGGAACAAATCCTTTTAGTGGGATGTTGCTATGCCACGTGGGAGTGGTTTGTAAATTATACATTTTCTCCTTCATCAAAGAAAAGGCCAAATGGTAAGACAAAGTCAAGGGGGAGATTACTTTTGGCTTTTGGAACAAAGAAGAGTAAGAAGGTTTCCTGCTAAAGTCGGGTTTCTGGTGTGCCAGGGAAAGCAGAGCTACAGAGGGAAGACAGCCATGGACATAATCCATAGGCCAGGTTGCCACTCAAGTGATGAAATAAACACTGCAGTGACCAAGCACTACAAAAACAAGGTCCAGAGGCTTGCAGAAAGGGACTGGAGTGCTTGAGGCAGAAGCTTTACAAGCATGAGAGTTGTAGCTGAATGCCTGAGCTGCAGCCTGTCTCTTCTGGATGGTGGCAGCCTGAGTCGCTGGAGCAGCGCAAAACTGACCCTCAGCAGCAGCTGCAGGGCTGTCCTGAAACTACATGACAGCTTCAGAGACCTGGTTAAGCTTTCAGTGATGAGCAGGAGGGAAGGGGAAAAGCATAATCAGACTGGTCTTTGGAAGCCCGTGATCCTTCTCACTGAACTAAACCAAAGAGTGCTGAGACTTTCTCGAGTAAGACCTAACAAAAGATTGGGCCCTTAATTTGTAAGCCTAGCAAATTTGACCTGGGGATGATTAGGTAAAGGTGATTGGTGATTAGTGGGAAAGGTCCTTCCTGATGCAGTCAGGACCCCAGAAAGAAATCCCAGGAGCCCTTAATCCTGAGAGTCACAGACACTTGGGATCGTGACTGCTATNTTTTTTTTTTTTTTTTTTTTTTTTTTTTTTTTTGGGGGGGGGGATAATTAATTAAAAGAATATTGGAGATGTTGAAGTGACAAGGAAAAATTCTTATATGTGAAGTACATTTAGCAATAGACCTGAGACTGCTAATAGAGCAGAGCTTTCTCCTGACAGTTAATATCAGGATAAAAAAAAAAAACATCTGGAAAGTAGGACTTGTGTATATTCCACTATGTTTATAATTCAGAATTAATATAGAACACAGAGTCATTGCTTTTACAAAATCCTTTTCCTGACCACAACCGTATTTTAAGCCATTCCCAGGATGTTGATATGCATTTATGAAATTGAAAAGCTAGCCCCCACACATAGTGGCACTGCACTAGTGCTTCAGTTTGTGTCATTATGGTGCTGCTGATGAAATTTAGAAGGGGAGCAGTTGCTTACGAGATTACTTAGGGTATATGATCAAAAACCTCAGCACAGATGCCGCTTATAACTAGTTGTTAGCTTGAGGTCAAATGAGAACATTTCTGGCACAAAACAGCTACACGGCAAAATAAACACAAAGTGTAAATGTGTTCTCCAAATCAGCAGCCAAACAGCTCTGATTTGTCCATAAAGCACTCCAGAATCTGGCTGAAATTCCAAGGCCGCAAGTACCACATTAGAAGTGTTAGAGATAGTTTGCTAGTAATTATTGTATAATAGCAGTATCTGTAACTCACTTAGGAAGTTGCTGTTTACTTAGAACGGCTCTCCTACCAAAATAGGTTACCTGGCACAGAGCAGTTAATGAGATCCTAAAGGATTTTCAAATAAAAAGTTAGCTTTTACTTTAATGACAGTGTCTGTCCCATGATAATTCGTATTAACACAATCCTTTGCTATACTTTCAAACAAATACTGAGGAACTGTAGTGATGCTTATTTTATTTCTTAAAAATACTATTTTATCTAGAACTATAAATATGGTAAGGCATAGATAACTCAGGATAAAAAATCCCTTTTCTCATTTTCATCAGATATCTAGAAATTAGTGGCATCTTAAGATTGTTGATCAGCAAATAGATTCAGCCCAAAAAGATAAAGGAGCTCTCTGTCAACTGTAAGAAATACAGCCAAGACCATGGCTGAGTTAGGTATGACAGGCAGCACAGGGCAGAATGCACACAAGCATTATCATTGCTGATTCTGGTTTTAAAAAGTAAATTAGCAGCTGTAATAAATTGTCCTTGCTTCTGCAGTAATAATTGTGTAGATATGTTTTCCCAGAGCTATTCCTAAGTACATGGCAGCTCTCAGGATGTACTAATAAATATTCTGCCTATAAATTGTAAGAGGGGTGTCATTAGCTATAGTTCCAGTTCACCCTATCTCA
Source organism: Chaetops frenatus (assembly GCA_013400775.1). Lineage (NCBI taxonomy): Eukaryota > Metazoa > Chordata > Aves > Passeriformes > Picathartidae > Chaetops > Chaetops frenatus. The sequence continues at coordinate 87,706 of VZTR01013037.1, read as the reverse complement.
TAACTGCAAACTTCTCCTAATCAAAGATGACAGATTCTCAGACCTCAAAAAAAAAAAACTTTGGAAGGAGCATGTTGTCCTTGAGACATACCTAGTTATGCCAAGCTTGAGGAGGTCCCAAAAATGCAAAAAGGCTTGTTGAGGGAAGCAACACCCACATTTTCATATTTCAGCTGACATCCAGCTGAGTGCTCTCAGCAGTGTTGTTTTCACTTTTTTGTTGTGCTGGGGGAAGAGCAATCTGTCAGGGCTCAGCCTACTCACTGCTTTCTCTCTGCCAAGCCTGTTCCACAGGGAATATGTGGGCAGCAACCCCTCAGCTGTCCAGGGGAGCAGGGCTGCAGTCCAGCCAATCCCTTACATGCCTCGTCCTCAACAAGCGGCTGCACAGAGGGCACTATGCCACAGACACACCATAATAAGTATCAGGCATTGGTTCTCATCAGACCATATCAATTTCTGAAGCACAGGAAGTCTTTTCAGTTTCAGAGCTAAGACTGCCACTGTGGGCTGTCTGATTATAAAGTTAATTAGGAGAAAATGTCCAGTAAGTTTTGACATTTCACTTGCTCCATGAATTATCACCTTCCTTTATTTCAAGCAGCCAGCCGGAATCACTTGCTGTTAAACTGATGGTTTTCCTTTTATGGTTTACAGATTTTGTGGCTAATTGTGAAGAAAACCATTTCTGGAAAGCCTGGGCAGTACAAGCGTGAATCACAGCAGCAAGCCATTGCTTCTGTCTCCCAACATGTATCATGGAACTATTTTCTTCCATCCTTTTTGTAGTACAGTACATTCTACATTATGAATCATTTTCATGCAAAAATAGAAACAAGCGATGACTATGTTCACAACAGAAGAAAGAACTGGCATCCCATAATTAAATTGCCAGGTTTAGTGGCATTGTAACAAATTGCTGCACAGACAGCCTTGAGTGTCAGCTGTAGAGAGGTTAATAGACCCCTAACACGTTTCCTAACAAAATACAATTTTTCAAAAGGTCGAATTCTGGTCCTTGGGGAAGATCCAGAATCACACATTGATATTTAGTGCCATTTTGGATGTAACACTGATAATGCCATAGATAAAAGCAAAATGAAATGCTGCCATTCACAACACTGAGCTAGGTGCCTATCATGCCTATGAAGGGGAATGAGAGGAACAAAGCACCTGGGAGTTGGATGAACAGTCTACAGCATTCTGGGGTGTGGGAGGTAAGATGCTTCGGTCAGGCACTTTTGTTCATCTCTTCCATCAATCCAACTGGTGCTGCTGAGCTGTGTCTCCCAGACATGAGGCACTTGGAGCCAGGAGCATAGTTCTCAGGACTAAAATGCCAAACCTGACCTAGTAATCCTGCTGGGAGGCTGGGAGTATTAACTCCTGCTTATTGCCCCCCTAACATGGCTGCTCAGCTTCTCTCCAGCCTGGAGCCTGCACCTGCTTGGGATGTGGGCAGAGAAAGCCTAAGCCTTCCTGCAGAAGATCATGTAGAGAGGGATTCCCTCAGGTGGCTAGCTCGGCCCATAACAGATGTCCATTTTGTGAAGCGTAGTAATGACTGGAGACTTTGCCATTTTCCAGCTGCTCTGCATGGCCCATCATCTAGTTCTGCTGGAAGAAGAGACTGCAGTCATACTTGCATTTTCAATTTAGCAAATTCAGTCAGGTAAACTGAAGACACCAGCTTTTAAATGCCCGTCTCTCTGTCTGAAGCAATTGCCCCTTCTGTAATACTCCAGTGGTAGGTTAACTTGAGCAGTCTTCAGTGAGAATACATCAAGCTGCAGGTTNTCTTTTTTTTCTTTACTGGGAAGAGTGTGACTAGAGGGCTATTCAGTGGGATGCCAAACCCACAGATGGTAAGTATAGTTACACAGGTTGGTATTGCTTGTGCAGTGATAGCTGACAATTTAATAAACAACATACACAATGTATTGAATGAAGTAGTAAAATGGAGCTGCAGTGGCCTTGAGCTTGATCTCTTGCAGTAAATCAGGAATTGTATTACAGAGGCCAAAGAAGTCATGCTACTTCTGAAGCGATTAGAGTTGGCCTCGATACGGAAAGGGCTGAAAGCATTTTAAATTTTTTGGAATTGTAATTTAAGCAAGAAGGAAATGTTACAGTTTTTTTTTTTTTTTTCTGCCTCATGGACATGAGATGCATCCAATGCACTCCTGTTTTCAGCAGCAGAAATATTCATCCTTTGGCTCATATACAATATGAATTCATCCTAGCCACACAAGCAAAACACACCTCCTCGTAAATCTGGCAGATACTCTTAGTTCTTTTAAACCCTTAGAAGGGAAGAAATAAAACACTGTTTATCTTGTCTCCTTCTTAGAGGATGGTTAACATATATTGCTTTTCACTATGCACACCAGAAAGGACCTTCAAGATTGAATAGCCACAAAAAGAAAGCTGAAGTGTTTGAGTAGCCATTTGAAGATATTTTAGCTGTAAATCCTGTAAATATGAGCTGATGAGTTGCCTTTTTTTTTTTGGCAGCCATCTCATTGCCATTAAAAAGACAATTCCTGCAATACAGTTCTTTGCAAGCTGTGCTTAAAAAATGAATGCCCTGGTGTGCCACAAAGTACAAAAGCCACAGGTTGAAGTCATGGGGGTAACAGGACCTCTCCCACATCAGCTGAGACGAAGTTGCTGTTGATTGTTAGGGTATTAATAGATGAGCTTATCACACTTTTTTTGCAATCATTTAAGGAGTTACTAACACCATATTTGTGGTTGTCATGCTCACAGTGAAGTCAAGAGAATATAGTCAGTGCCTCAAGAGCTTCAGTGTGAAGTCTGTTGGTTTAGGTTAAATCTCACTTCACCTGCAGTTTAAAGCAAGAAGCAGACTGTGGCAATAAAGCAGCTGGGGTGGGGCCCACCGTCTGTTCTGCTAGTTTTGCTGTGGAAAAGGGCAACTTCCAAGACAGTCAGTAACTGGGGGAGGTAACTTCATAGGCCACCACAGAGACACTCACTGGATCTCGTTTAGCAGTGCCTCTAGTTTCTGGCAAGTTCGAGTTTATTTAAATAAGGCAGCCCCTCATAGCTCTCCAAATCACCAGCTCAGCTAGTGCTAAGCTGATTTGAATTACTTCTCATGTGCTCGGGTCACACATAGAGCTCCTATGCCTCAGTAAACACATGGCAATTTATGTACATGTTTTGCATTTCAGATGTCCATGCATATTTTATTAGTGGAAATATTCATTTGCATAGTACTTACCGAAGTAAATTTTTGAGGTCCTCAGGACTGCAGAACAAAAACAAACCACCTAGACTGAAAAAGAAGCAATTGTGGTGAGTTAAGGCACTGGTGACATGGTTTCTGTTTTATCAATAATTTCTACCAGTTTTTACTTCAAAATAACTGGCTTCCATTATGAGTACACTCAGGCAGTGCAGCCAAATTTTCTGTAAAATGAAGGACCTGTGTACATGACAGGGCACAAACAAGCCAGAGTGTTTTTCTTCAAAATGGTTGGATTTTAGATAGCTCTGGTCTGAAAAGATCTGTATCCACAGCAATATCTACCAGGGCTGTGTGTCTGCAGAAACTTTATTTTCCAGATGCTGAGTGAGGATAGCCTCTGAAGTAAATTAGTATTTAAGTCCCAGTTCAGCAAAGTTCATGCTTGACTTTTAGCACAGGCTTCACCTCTTACTCAAGTTAATCGCACACTTAATTTCTTTATTAAATGGGGATGAAATTAAGCATACCCTTAAGAACATACTGTATCAGGACCTACCCCACAGATGGTCAAGACTGAGGGTGTGATCTAGATACCACTGAAATCAAAAGGAGACTTCAGTGGCCTTTAGTTGAAGCATAAAATGGGATTCACAGGTGTGCTTCAATGGTGGAATACATAAATCAGTTTTCCTATCACATAATTTTCATCTGATTTACTTGCATGCAAACCTGGGGAAGAGAGCTGAGGGTTTAATGCCCTGGTATACTGTTAATATTCTGGAAGGAAAAGTCAGCACAGAGAGCAGGATGAGAGGACCTTCAAGCTACCAGTACTTCCCAGACTTCCACATGATGGAGAAGAACAATATGGTGGAACTGAAGGTAGAAACTGACTCACAGGTATGGGCCCATCCTCTTGCATAGGTATCTTTCAAGGTTCTGTTCTTGCTTAAGCACAGCTCCCCATAAAGCTAAGGCTCCAATGATTTTCTAAAGCACTATTTATAATAAAGCAATTGCACAAAACTGCTCTATTATAATAGAGAATGTTTGGGGGGAAAATAAACACTTTCAGATAAAAATTAAGACTTACGTCTTCAAACAAAACCAGAAGAATTATAAGTGGCAAATAGTCAAAAACCTCTTTGGTAAGTCAATTCAAATTGAGCTGTTGGATTTATTGCTGTGGGTAGTTTGACTGAATGGCTCAAAATTCATATGCCATTTTTGTTTCCATCTCCACATTACTGAGGTTGCTGTGCTGTGCCAAACAGCAAGTAAGCCTGGAAAAGAATTTCCTTGCTAGGATCTCCTCTGAGTCTGCAAGTTAGCAGAGGAGATAGACCCTCCCCATGATGAGTGAACTAGAATATACATATATCATGAGCAACAGTAAGGATCTGAACTGGGGCTGTTCTCAGAGTGGCAACAGGTTCATGTGAGCTGTATTCAAAAGTCTTCTGTAGCTGCCCTGAACAGTCTTCACTGAAGAGGTAAAATCTCTGTTCAAGAGGTGAAAAGCTTTTTTGCTGGGTACCTGTTGCACTTGATAGTGTCCCTGTTCCCTATGCTATCCCAAGCACAGAGATTCAGGACAAAAAATACTGCCCACAAGGATAGACAACTTCCGAATAGTGGAATTAAAAAACAGCTCTGTTAGCAAAATGAAGTTATCTCACAAGAATGACTGTGGACCCAAAAAGGTCAGAACTGCTGGAGTTCATCAAACAATTTAAACACACTGGCTCTGTATTTTGAATAGAAAATACAACCAAGAGAAGGGAGGAGAAGTAATGGCTGTGCTTTTCACAAAAACTCAAGCAGTAAAGATGTAGGTTTATTTGGGAATTTCTTGCATCCACAAAGGGGAGACTGGTGGTGAGAATTGAAGAAATAGGACAAATATGAAAAAATGTGTACCTTTAACTACAACACTCAGATGTCTCCCTGGGGGAATTAAAAAAACTCAACCAACTTATTTCTTGTATGGGAAGATTGTGAAAACACAAAAGCAAAAAATTCTGAGGAACGTATTTTAAGTCTCAGATGGTATCCTCCACTTGAGTAGGGCCTTTTTTCCTCAAAGCGGAACAGCAGATTTTAACTTGTCAGTCATCGCAAAGGGCAAAATTTCACTGCTGATCTAGTACAACTCTAGCACACCTGTATAATGTGTAATGTATAATATATGACATTACACGCCATATATTAGCTACAAAATAACAATTCCTAGAGTCTCCACCCACTTACACTCTGAAAACGAACCATGGCTACTGTTTCTCTCATATGTACATAAATACTTACCTTGTCTTTAAGACATAAGGTGCTGGGATTTCTTTGGGGTGCTTTCGAACAAGTATGTTGCTAACATTGTCCCTGTCATACCTCCAAACATAGGAAGAAAGCACATAGAAACACTTAGTAGCAAGATACAAGCTCGGGGTTTACAGATAGACTACATTCCCCTGCTTTCTTTGAAACTGTGTGTGGGCTTCACTTGTTGAGTTGGGCTTCTTGCAGGCAATGTCACACGGCATAACTACTAATTAGCATTGGCTGATTGAGCAGGTAAGTTGAGTTTCTTGTGCAGTTAATTCTCTAAGGGCAGATTGGAAATAGAAACACTCAATTTGTCTTTATTTTAATTAGTCAAAAACTGATGGAAGCACAAAACAATATGGCATCCTAATTGTTTCATCAGTGAAATTATAAAGAGATTCTTATGAAAATTATTGAAAGAGCAAAACAATCCAGAGCTATGAAAAGCTAAGAGAAGCCTCTTGTCTGAAAGGACTAGAGTATTCCTGAGAGTTGTACTAGATCAGCAGTGAAATTTTGCCCTTTGGGATCACTGGCAAGTTAAAATCTGCCTTTCCCCTTTGAGGAACAAAGGCCCAACTCAAGTGGAGGATACCATTTATATGGATCCTTTCATTCTTCTAAGCTAATAGTGAATGGATGTAACTACCAGCAGTTTTGGTGAAGACAGGCTGCTTTGGCTAGGTGCAGAAGAGAGGGCTAAAGAAATAAACATACACAATTGAATATGGGATGCATCTTCCCCATGCTTCTGATAGAAAATGTGATCGCATCAGATGTACTCTGAAAACTGCCAGTTTGCTTAAGACTAGATTACCTCAGTAACTGCTTGCCTACACTTCACAGACAGAATGCAAGGAGGTACTTTTCTCTCAAATGCAGATGAGAAATAAGTTTTCAGGCTTGATA